>JAJKFI010000057.1:615670-647789 GCA_029204185.1 Lerista edwardsae | reverse complement strand
GATGGGCCTTTGGCCTGATCCAGCGGGGCTCTTATGTTCTTATGAGGCAGTATATCCCTGAATAGCTGTTGCTAGGTGGCCAACAGCAGGGAAAAAAGCTCTGATTGGCCACTGCAGGAAACAGGGCTGTTTGGTCTGATCCAGAAAGACACTTCTTATGCACTTAAAGAAGCGGTGATGTGCTGCTCTTTAATGGGACTGCAAAATCTGTCACTTGCGTTTGGCCACTTCGCAATGTCTAATGGGAGGCCAGCTCTGCCTGATGGTTATCAAAACAAAGCTCCTGACAATCTCCCCAAATAAGATGAAATGAGCATGCTTGCGCCAACAGGCATGCCAGCAAAAATTGCTTTCTTTCAGCCTTTCCATGAACGGCCCGGCAGCTCCATGATAAACAATGTCGCCCCCATGTCAGCAGCAATCCCCATTTTCCTCCCCCCTCAAACACAATCAAGGTAATTTCTGAGCTTTCTGTCCTTGTTGTGTTTCTTGCTGCTTCCCATTGTGGTGGAGCTTGGTGAATATTTGCAGAAAACACGGAAAGGAGGAAAGAAAAACCCCTTCAAAAATGGGCGGCATCATTCACAACCTATTGTATGAAATGCACGAACAGTTTCAGCTCAGCAGTATCAGACGTTTTGAACACAGAGGAAGGAAGGTTTCCAAAGAGAGATGCTAGCGGAATGATGGAAAGATTTCACCAGACATTTTCAAACAAGCCTGTTTGGGAAAAAAAAGAAAGAAAAAACTCATACGTTGTCTCATTTTAACAAGCATCGCTTAATGGTGTTTCTGTAAAACATTTTAGTGTCTATCATGGGAACAAGAGAAATGATGGATAGGTATATTGGGAGTTGTCACGAGGCAAGGTTTTATTTTAATGAACTGCTTGCTAGCTTTTTTTGAGATAGAAATGTGGTGATTTTGTTAAGAGGCAGTAATGTTCATCCAGATTGGATCATCCAGTGTATTGTGGGTATTTTAGAGGTAGGCTACCTCAGAGTGCCGGATGCAGGGGAGTCTCAACAAGATGCTAGTATCTAGTTGTCTTGTGTGTTTCCTGAGGCATCTGGTGGGTCACTGTGAGATGCAGGAAGCTGGATTAGATGGGCCTTTGGCCTGATCCAGTGGGGATCCCTCCCCACAGACATGTTTGCTTCAGAATTTTACCTCCGAAATTTTCCTCAGAATGCTAAACATAAGGGAGTGGCAACAGGATGCAGGCATGGGATAGATAAGAGTGGATAGAGGGATGTTCTTTTCCCTCTCTCAAAACACCAGAACCAGGGGCATCCGCTAAAACTGAGGGTTGGGAGAGTGAGAACAGATAAAAGGAAATACTTTTTTACCCAGCAGGTAATTAATCTGTGGAACTCCTTGCCACAGGAGGTGGTGATGGCATCTGGCCCAGATGGACAGATTTCTGGAGGAAAAGTCCAGCAGGCTATAAACCATGATGGTTAGTGCAACCTCCTTATTTTAGAGGCAGGCTACCTTGGAGTGCGGGATGCAGGGGTGTGGCAATGAGATGCAGGTATCTAGTTGTCTTGTGTGTTCCCTGAGGCATCTGGTGGGCCACTATAAGATACAGGAAGGTGGACTAAATGAGCCTTTGGCCTGAGCCAGTGGGGCTCTTCTTGCGTTCTTATGTGGTACATTGGTGTGCTAGGAATGGTCTGTGGATATGCCACAGACAGTTTGGAGGAGGGGCATTTATTAGTAGGGACATGGGGGGATGAGAGCCTCTTCCTGGCAATGTGGTGTGTCTTGTCAATTGTCAAAAAAAACCAATGGTATGCTGTGACAATTTTAGCACCTTATCAGTGTGCCATGAGATGAAAAAAGGTTGAAAATGCTGTTTAGACCCTCATTGGTAATTCAGTAATTCAGGGTCATTCTGACTGATGGTGGAGAATGTATACCTTTCCACTTTTTACAGATGGAAATATGCTCACGCTATAGTAGAGCAGTGTTTCTCACTGTGGGTTGGGACCAACTTGGTGGGTTGTGACCAGTGATGTCATCTGGTAATGAAGAACGGGAACTCTGGGCGGGACTTACGCGTGATTGGCAGTCCGTTCCATTCTGCGGCTGCCCTGGCCTCGGGGGGGGGCTGCCCCCGGTTGGTGCGCCCCACCACTGCTCGCCCAGGCACCCGGTGCGCCCCCCACCTGTCCCCCCCAGCGAGCAGGCGCCCCGCCGAGGCCAGGGCAGCTGCAGAACGGAATGGACGGGCAGCCAATCACACGTAAGTCCCGCCCAGCATTCCCGTTCTTCATTACCAGATGACATCACTGGTTGTGATCTGATGTCAGATGGGTTGCGGAAAGCTGGGAGCAGCCATCTTGGAAGCTGCAGACCTTACTCTTGCTATGTTCCTTTTATGAGTGTTTTGAATTTTTGAGTGAGGGCTTTTTAAAAATAAATAAAAATTCAGGGCTTTTACATCATATTTTGTCCTAATCCTGCTTTCTGTCAGGGAAGTTTCATGGTTGTGTAATTGCTGCAGTCCACAAGATTCATTCATGCATTCAACAAATGTCTGTCCTCTTTGTCTATAAAACATTCAAATCAAAATAGTGTATTAAGGGGGAAAAAAACTTACAAAATAAATAGATCAAAAAATGTCCCTTTATGCCCCAAATATTTATGTATTTGTTTATAAGATTGTTTGTATTTCACGGTCCTCATTCAAAACAGGTTCCTCCAGGCAGCTCCCGTCATAAAATAAATACGCAATCATAAAATGAATTGAAAACTTGCAGAGGAGCAGAAAAAACAACCGACTGCAACTCATCATCACTCAAGCCACAATTTTCACTATTGTTCTTTTTCATTTCTGAGCTTTTTTAATGTTTCAAAATATACAGAGTTCAAGTTGTCAAAAGCGTGGGGGGTCATTACTTGGCGTAATGAAAAACAAGAGGCAAATAAATAACAGCAGAGAGCACATAAAAGAAAGAGCAAGGATTAAACGGAATCGAAAGGAACTGGGCCAGATGATCGAGAAGCACCCGGGCTTACTTAACGCAAGATGGTTGCATGACCCCCCCCCCCGGAGTGTGTGTGTGTGTGGCCCCTTTCAACATACAACCTCTCTGATTTCCTTTTTGCGCTAACTGCTGCTTTTCTGTGGGGTTTGTGGCACCATTGTTCTGCTGCTGCTTTTCCATCTTTGAATCCTTTTGTGGCCGCGACCTGTTTTTTGCTTTTTAAATAAATACCACCTCGCTCACCTCTCTGAGCATTGGACTGAAAACAGGCTTATAAACGTAGTAAGAAATAATACATCAGATCAGCGCTCTTACACCAATGAATGAAACACCTGAATGCGGTGATTCATCCCTCTCCCTTTCGTGTTGGATACTGAGCTTCGAAAAAGAGGATTAATTCCCTTGTCTTGGGAGATGGAAACGGCTCGTCCTCAATTTGCCATTGCCGTTGAATTGATCATGAGCCGGACTCTGGTGTGTGAGGACAACGCATTTCCCCCCTCTCCATGCTCAGCAATACAACGTGCAGGAGGTTTTGTTTGCCGTCTTTTATGGATTTCCTTTTGTAGAACAGTCAGTCCTGCCGCGCTGCCTTTGTCACTTATTGACGTCGTGGCTCTCTGCTCCTCGGTAATGAAAAGCGGCAACTACAATCTCCTCTAGAAAAACAAAAGCAGGGGGGAAACACAAAGGAGGAAAGAACCAAGTTAAGTGGAATTCTAATCCTCCCCTTCTTAGAACTCTCCACTTCAGGACCACAGGGCACGGAAAGTTCTAGAACAGTGAGCAAAGGGAAAACCCACCACACCAAGAGGAGGGGCCCTATCACTGCGGGCGCTTGAGGAAGTCGGACAAATGCGCGCCTCACTTTGCTCCTCCAGTTCTTGAACTGGAAAAGGAAGAGGACTCGAGCTACAGAGCATCTCTGCACCAGGTCCTTGTGAAGGAGCATTACTACTCCAGCAAGGCTGTTGTGAGGAAAACATGAGGCACACACTTGCAAGCTGCCCTGACATTCTTTTAGGGCCATGAGAGTGACATACCTATGAGAGTGAGATGACTATGAGAGTGAAACGTCCACATTTCAGAAGCACTGTACCGGAGTTGATTTGTGCAGTCTCTTTCTTTGTTATATAGATAACGATGAAAAATCACTTTCCAGCGTAATGGCCTCTCAAGGTGACTTATCAAAAACAATTGACTTGGGCAGCCCAGTCCTATGCTGCCTGAAGGCCTGTAGGACCAGCGGTAGCCATATGGCCACTGCTGCATCCTACGGGTGCCACGGCAGCCATGGGAGACCCCTTGGGAGAAGGGGACGCTCATTCCCTTCCCTCAGGAAAGGCCCTTCAAGTCTGCGCTGGCTAGTTTGCCGGACATGCCAGTCCCACCCCTGCTCTGCCCCTTCCCCCCTGCCCAGTTTGCCCTTCCTCTCCACTCAGAAACGTTGCAGGGTGACTACATGTCCCATGGCTTCCAACTTCACTGAACTTTAATCGCCAGAAATCTTCATGGGGGACGACAACGACTTGTGGCCAGTAGTGTCATCCGGCAATGAGCTGCCGGAACGCTAGGCGGGACTTACCGCTTGATTGACAGGCTGTCCGTGACGTGACGCCGCCTGCCCGCCCGCCGCGCGGGCTCCCTCCGGTTGGCGCGCCCCTCCGCTGCTTACCCAGGCACTCGGTGCGCCCCCCAGGCAAGCGGGCACCCCCTCCGAAGCCAGGGGTGCCCGCGCGGCGGGCGGGCAGGCGGCGACATGTCACGGACGGGCAGCCAATCAGGCGGTAAGTCCCGCCTAGCGTTCCGGCAGCTCGTTGCCGGATGACACCGCTGCTTGTGGCCCTCTCCACATCCACCCCAATTGGATCCAAAGGTCCTGAGGGTCTGGACTGACTGCTTGCCTTCATGCATCTCCTTGAAGAACCCCACAGTTTGTAGGAACGCAGCTTGAGAAGCCGCTGCAGGAGGAGTCTGCTGATGCTCCTCTCTCAAACGTGACTGCTGAAGCCCAGTGCAAGAGGCCGAAAGCCGTTTGCCTCCTCTTCCTCCTTCCTCCTCTTTCCACCCCAAAGACCTGTTGACAAGAGGTGGTTGGAGAGGCCTGGCAAGCTGCGTGTGCATGATACAGCCGGCAACTGCACTTAGACATGGGTAATGCGCAGCCTGCTAGCAGCAAGCAATGCGCTCAGCATGTTGCGAGCATTAATGCGGCCATGTTGTATCCCTTCCCCGCACTTCATTTGTGGGAAGTCGGGAGTCGGTCAAAGCCTCTTGTCCTCCTGCATTAAGGATACCAACCTGGGCTTTTTATCAGTGACAACAAGCTCTTCTCTTTCCCTTCCAATATCAGGCCTTTTAATACAATTGATTCCACCCCCTGCTGCCTCCTAGTTTTCAGCTGCAGGCATTTTCTCACTGCTTATTCCACTCCTTCCTGTCTTTCTTCCTTGCTGTTTGAAATGGATCGTTGTGCATATGCAGAAGATTAATAATAATAATAATAATAATAATAATAATAATAATAATAATAATAATAATAATATAGGTATTTATATACCACCTTTCTTGGTCATCAGATTGCTCCTTTGACTTTAATTCAAGGCGGTTTACATAGGCAGGCATTTTCTAAACTGCAAGGGTTTTTACAAATCACAAAGTTCTAATCTTTCAAGAACTACATGCAGATGACACTTTCATCGTCCAGTCTTTCTTTCTCGCTGCACGATTGCCTTCCACCGGCTGATAATCTGCTTCTTTGCTCTCACCAAAGAACAGCTGGCTGCCCAGCACAACTCCCCCTCTCACAGGCAGCCGAGATAGCTCTGATCTTATCAGCCGCATTCCTGAGGTCTGCCGCACACGGAAGCTTCTGGTGGTCTCAAACTAGCAACCTTCGGATCTTATCTTCAGGCAATTACTGCGGCTTTAACCCTCTCGACCAGACTTCTGCCCATGACCCAATATAACAAAGGTGCTCTCTTTGGGCTATTTGTGAGACTGAATAGGCTTCCTCTGGCCACTTTACAGAGGGTAAAAGAAATTGCTGCCAATAACAGTGCGAGAGGTGACACACAATGTGCGTGCGTGCGTGCGTGTGTGTGTGTGTGTGTGCACGTCCCTGCAATATGTCACAGTGCACTGAAAAACAAGCATACCATTTCCCTATAAGGGAAAGGAAATCTCTTAGAGTGCAATCCAAACCTGGAGTTAGGCTGGGACGGTTAGGCCAGCAAAGTCTGGCCAGCACAAGGGACACCGTAAAGTATGTTTGGACCATTCTCAGAGTCAGAGAGGCCAGCACACAGATGTGCACCATCCTCCCTGACTCCGAGAGTGGTCCGAATGCACCTTACGGTGTCCCTTGCGTCAGCCACACATTGCTGGCCGAACTATGCCGGTCTAACTGCTGGTTAAGATTGCGCTCTAATAGAAGCTGAGTGGAAAGGAGAGAGAATAAAATTCAAGCCACAATCCTCGTTTCCTTTTGACTCATATTTTGGCATCCTGCAATCGCGGGAGACGAACCCAAGTTTCCCTTTCATCACCACTTCTAGACAGAAATGAAAGGTGGATGTGGGGAAGAATAGAGGCAAATTGCCTTCCTGGGTCACATATGGAGTGTGAAAATGACAAGGCTGGCTACAAAATAAATAGGCGGCTTGGCAGAGGTGGGTGACGAAATGGGTTTCAGAGCAGGCATCTCCTTGGCGGAGCCGAAGAATTGCAGAGCAATTTGACGTGTGTTTACTCCCATGTCAGATCAAAACCTGCTCGGACAGAGAAAAGCAGCAGGCTGTATTTGGCTTTGTTCGTCAGCTAATGCTGAAATAGTTTATTCTGAGTCCTTTAATGGCCCAATCCCATGGAAGGGAAGTGCTGGCGGAACATGTGATTAGCCATGGTGGCAGTGAAGTGATAGAGCTGATATAGAGGGAAGTTCTTTTCCCTCTCTCAAAACACCAGAACCAGGGGGCATCTGCTAAAACTGAGGGTTGGGAGAATTAAAACAGATAAAAGGAAGTACTTTTTTTACCCAGCGGGTAGTTAATCTGTGGAACTCTTTGCCACAGGAGGTGGTGATGGAATCTAGATGCCTTTAAGAGGGGATTGGACGGATTTCTGGAAGAAAGTCCATCGTGGGCTATAGGCAATGATGGGTTGGGCAACCTCCTTACATTAATAGTAGGCTACTCCAGAGTACTGGGTGCAAGGGAGTGGCAACAGAATGCAAGCATCTTGTTGTCTCATGTGCTCCCTGGGGCACCTGGTGAGCCACTGTGAGATACAGGAAGCTGGACTAGATGGGCCTTTGGCCTGATCCAGCAGGACTCTTCTTATGTTCTTATGTTAAGTGCACCACATCCCCACTCCGGGGCCCGGGCCACCAACCTGGGGGCATGCACCAGGCATGCGGCTTGTGTAGGACTGAGTAGACCCATTGCATGAGCTGGGATTTTCCCTCAGGCCAAGGGAAGACGATCCCCTTCCCTGAAGCCTGTGCAATTCCCACGCAGGATGCAGCTGCACTGCTATGTGGGAATTTCCATGTGGGGCTGTGGCAGGTCAAGGCAGAAATGTGAATGTGATGCGGGGATTTGGGCTGTGTGATGTGAATATTGAAATCGGTCATAAGAAGTGGCTAGAAGGGATGAGCAGATAACTTCTGTCCGTGGGTGGAGAGAGGAGTCACAGAAGGTTGTAGCAGCCTTGGACAGTGGCATAGCTAAGGGGGGTGCAGGGGGGTGCAATTGCACAAGGCTACAAGCATCAGGGAGCAACAAGCTGAGCTTGACGTTGGTGGCCAGAAGTGTGAAAACCTTGGTAAGTACAAATATACCATCATGTTTTATATATCATTGGAAGGGTAATCTAATGCTGAATGCAATGGAATAAATCATGGTGAAATATCTGTAGTCCAATGGTTCTCAAGTGTTTTAGCACCGGGACCCACTTTTTAGAATGACAATCTGACCGGGACCCACCAGAAGCGATGTTGTGGCCGGAAGTGCCGTCATTGCGACGCCAGAGCCTGCCGCTTTCCTGAGAACGCAGCAATCAGTGGGGTGATTCCTCGGCCATTTTCCAATAGCAAATCAGAAGGAAAAAAAGCCAATTTCCAGCATCTCATCTTCCCATGTTGCTCTAGGTGTTTCGTGACCCACCTGGAATTGGCTCATGACGCCCTGGTGGGTCCCGACCCACAGTTTGGAAACCACTGCTGTCATCTATCAAAAGAAAACCTTTTTATTTACTTACTTAATAAATTTAAATCTGATTTCATCATGGAGGACGGGGCTGCCCAATCTTTGCTCCAGAGAGCAGATACCTTCACGATGCCGCTGGACTCTGGCCGTGGTGCTAAGCCCCTGACTCCTTGTGCCACTTGCCTGGTAGGGGGATCTCCTGTTAGCTAGAGGCAGCTGGACCTCTTTTGCTCTGTAGCCCAGGTGCCTGGAGGGCTCTCGCTGGCTCTGTATGTTCATTGCTCTTGGCTTGGGGTCCTCTGTCTGAGCAGCTCCGGCCCTTTGACCGTCATCTGACTGCATTGGGACTGGACCCCAGCTGGCGTCTGACAAAGTACCTACTTGAAGGTCCTATTAATTCACCTAGAATGGAATATGCCACTTTCCAACCACTGCTTCTGAGCGCAGGGAGCGCTGCAAGGCAGAGCAGCCTTCTGAATCACTTTGGCGCAGGAAGAGGTCCATAAATGTGCATGCTTTGAGATGTGCCAAGCGTCTGGCCTTGCGGTGCGCAGGGTGGCCTGCACATACGTGAGCTCAGTGGGTGCACTGAGGCACAGATGGGGGCTCTGAATCAGGGCACCCAAAACCGCGAGGGGGTCCCTCCTCAGGCAGCAGGGCCTTTTGTTCCCGGAGTGTCACCTGCTGGGTGTTTTGCTTTGGCTCCCGGGGGCGTCAGGATTGGAATCACGTTGCTCACTTCAGGAATGACGTCGAGTCACTCGCTACATGAGCACCATCATTATCATTGCACAGAGAGAAGACCAAGAGCAGGCAGGATGCTGACTCGATCGCTTGTCATTGAACATCAGCCCTATTCTATGGGAGATGTGTGGGATCTTAAAAGATCACAGCCTGGAGCCACTGATTCAGAGTGGTTCCGTTGCTGCACAGATGAGGGTTGGTGCAAAACAGCAAGTGCAGCTTCTCCTCTGGAGTTGCTGTACCCTCTAGAACAGTGGCTCCCAAACCAGTGGGCCGCGAGCCAATTTCAGGCGGGTTGTGAAGCATCGAGAGCAGCCATATTGAAAATAGAGGAAGACGGGATGCTGGAAAGGAGGAGGTCTCTGTGTGGTTGTTTTGCTTGGGTCAAGGTTGTAAATGTTTCTTTCTGATTCACTTTGCTATTGGAAAATGGCTGAGGAATCGCCCAACTGATCGCTGCATTCCCAGGAAGGCATAAGAACATAAGAACATAAGAAGAGCCCTGCTGGATCTGGCCAAAGGCCCATCTAGTCCAGCTTCCTGTATCTCACAGCGGTCCACCAGGTGCCCCAGAGAGGCATGAGACAACAAGATGCTTGCATCCTGTTGCCACTCCCTTGCACCTGGTACCAGTAGCCCACCTCCTTTGTAAGGAGGTTGCACAATCCATCATTGCCTATAGCCCACGATGGACCTTTCCTCCAGAAATCCGTCCAATCCCCTCTTAAAGGCATCAAGACCAAATGCCATCACCACCTCCTGTGGCAAAGAGTTCCACAGATTAACTACCCGCTGGGTAAAGAAGTACTTCCTTTTATCTGTTTTAACTCTCCCAACCCTCAGTTTTAGCAGATGCCCCCTGGTTCTGGTGTTTTGAGAGAGGGAAAAGGACATCCCTTTATCGACTCTATCCCTTTCATGCATAATTTTGTATGTCTCAATCATGTCCCCCCTCAGGCGCCTTTTTTCTAGGCTGAAGAGCCCCAAACGCTGCAGTCTTTCTTCATAAGGGAGGTGCCCCAGCCCCGTAATCATTTTTGTCGCTCTCTTCTGCACCTTTTCCAGCTCCACTATGTCCTTTTTGAGATGCGGCAACCAGAACTGTACACAATATTCCAGGTGCGGCCTTACCATTGATTTGTACAATGGCATGATAATATTGGCTGTTTTATTCTCAACCCCTTTTTTAATGACCCCAAGCATGGAATTGGCCTTCTTAATTGCTGCCGCACACTGGGTCAATACCTTCATTGAATTGTCCACCAGCACCCCAAGATCTCTCTCTCTTGAGCTGTCACAGACTCTGGGAAGGAAAGGACGATGGGGGGACATGCCTTCCTTTGGAGGGCAGGCTGTACTCTGGTGGACCCTTTCCGTGTCCTCATTCTTTGGGTGACCCGCTGTTCGTTTCAGCTTCCATCATCCTGCTCTGCTTTTCTCTTCCACCCAATTGCTCTTCTTCCTATTCAGAGCTTCTGAAGAGTGGGGAGAGCACCTGCCAATCAACCCATCAGCTGTCTCTTTCCTCCTCACTCACCAAAGAAGGATCATAATTGCACCGACAGTTCATTTGTGAGTAATATGGTTTCCTGCCCAGATTCAGTGGAAAGCATGCCTCCCCCACCCCCATGGATATCAGCTTGCGGAGATGTCTCTGTTTGCAAGACATGGCCTGATTCAGAAGCTTAAATCTCTCTTACATAACCTGAACTACACAACAACAGGGGCATCAGGGTATTAGTCCAAGAACATAAGAAGAGCCCTGCTGGATCAGGCTAGAGGCCCATTTAGTCCAGCTTCCTGTATCTCACAGTGGCCCACCAGATGCCTCAGAGAGCACACAAGGCAACAAGATGCCTGCATCTTTTCCCTCTCTCACAATACCGGAACCAGGGGGCATCCACTGAAATTGAGTGTTGGGAGAGTTAAAACAGATAAAAGGAAATACCTTTTTTACCCAGCGGGTAATTAAGCTATGGAACTCCTTGCCACAGGAGGTGGTGATGGCATCTGGCCTAGATGCCTTTAAAAGGGGACTCGACGGATTTCTGGAGGAAAAGTCCATCGTGGGCTATAGGCCATGATGGGTGGTGCAGCCTCCTTACATTAATAGTAGGCTACTTCAGAATGCCAGATGCAAGGGAGTGGCAACAGGATGCAGGCATCTTCTTGTCTACTGAGCTTCCTTAGACACCTGGTGGGCTACTGTGAGATACAAGAAGCTGGACCAAATGGGCCTTTGGCCTGATCCAGTGGGGCTCTTCTTATGTTCTTATGCATCCTGTTGCGTCTCCCTTGCACCTGGCATTCTGAAGTAGCCCACTACTAATGTAAGGAGTTTTGCACCACCCATCATGGCCTATAGCCCACGACGGACTTTTCCTCCAGCAATCTGTCCAATCCCCAAGAAACCTGTATAATTCCCTAGCCTAGCCCTTTTTCGGGTCAGGGCATGGATCCTGTGGCCAACAGGAACACACAAGGAGCCCTGCAGCATTGGAACTGTTGAAGTTGGCGCAACTCCGCCTGCTGTCTAGAGGGGGCAGTCTAATGCCCAAAAGGAGAAATGTGATGTCCTGTGACCTAGACCCTTCTTACCTGTCCTCTCTGTGATGCAGTGATGTCATGCACCCACTATGCACCACTACGCGAGTACCGGTTTCTAGAAGTTGAGCTGGCCTAAATCATTATTTGTTTGGCATTTGGACAAGTGCCAATCAAAAGTGAGTACCGGTTTCTAAATCATTTGGATGACACCACTGCTGTGATGCCTGCGGGGGTGTGGCCTTGATCTTACTTACTTCCCTTCTACTCTGAGCACACTCTCTTTTTGTCTTCTGACCACCAAGCTGATAAGATGTGCATACCAAGGGCTCTAATGCCCAACACAAGCTTAAGCACACTTCCATGCACAGTGATGCAGCTGTAGGGCATTGTCTCTAAGTGTTAGATGTACCTCTGATCTTAATCATAGGTATGCAGTCAATGGAACTGTGAGTAAACCTTCCTTTTTGCATCTTTACCAAGCCTCTGCCTGTGCCTTTTGTTCATAGCAGTCAGCCTGGGTGAGGGAGGCTCCCGTGAGGTGATGCCCTAAGGGGGCATCTGCTGCTTACCCTACTCTACTTTCCCCCCATCACCAATAAGAAATTTTCCAATAGGAACAAAAGTCCACCTGCCCCAGAGCTGATAGCAGCACTGCTGGGCCGGCTGACGTTGGACGCTCAAGAGCTGCCCATGAACGGCTCGTCTCCAGCACCGATTGCTCTCCAGGTTCAACCCAGCTATGCTTGAAGGTCGTAGCCCTGCTCACAGGTTGCCTCTCACAGTGGTTTAACTAAGCCAGGGCCAGGGGGGGCCATTCCCCCACTCTATGGAGGAGGGGCAGTTTCCCACTGTCTCATGGGGGCGTGACAGCTCCCACAGGTGCCCTCTTGCCCACCCTGGGTCAGTGATGTCATGCAGGGGGAACGCGGGGGAACTCAGTTCCACTAGTTAAAATTAGGGCTGACTCCACCCACTTCACTCTCCCTCCTCCCCCTCCCAATTCCTCTGCAAAGAGCCTTTCTTCTTGGTTGGCCGGCACTCAGAGGGTTAAAGGGAGCGACTCTGGATTCCTAGGGGGGCGAAGGCAGTGATGTCATTCAAGGGGAACGGACCAGAACGGGCGTTCTGGATCCTAACGGGCTCCGTGGCTGGTTCCGGGTTCCCGACAAGTGCCAATCAAAAGTGAGTTCCTGTTCTTAAATCATTTGAATGATTTAGAGTGAAGGAGAGGAGGGAGGAGGGAGAGTGAAGTGGGTGGAGTCAGCCCTAATTTTAACTAGTGGAACTGAGTTCCCCCGCGTTCCCCCTGCATGACATCACTGCTCTGACAGCTGCGCATTCTGCATCGATGGGAAAGGGACTCCAGGCAGGCAGGTGGGGTCCTTTCCACACTAGCACCATGTGCTGTTGGGCGCACGGTTAGCAGGCGCATCAGGGATGTGGTCAGTGGCTGCAGCCTTGCTTCGCTTTCCAGGATGAATTGAAAGGAGGATTTTGGCCATGGGGTGGCTTGAAAACCTGAAGTCTATTTCCAATTATATCTGAAGTTCTGGCCTCGGCCTCTCTCTCCTGCCCCTCGCTGCAGCCGAGGCCAAGAAGTTTCCAATTAAGGGTTTCTCGCAGACGCGGCAGCCCCTCCCTCTCAGCCTCCCGCTTCCTCTGAATCATTAGCTTAATTGGTTGCTGGTGAGGCCTGACGCAGCCCCCTTGGGAACTCTTCCTAGGTGCATCTGGAAGGCTCATTCGCCGTGGATCAAAGAGGGCCAAACAATAAAATAATAAAAAGCAAAAGCAAAAACCATGCTGGAGAAAAGTCGTTTGAAAGTCCCGGAATCACAAGACTCTTTTGAACAGCAAACGGGATGATTTCTCATCACGCCTCATTTGAATCTGCTTTCCTGACTCATCTTTCCCATGGCAGGAGTGCTGCTAGGTATACACTGGCCTTCTGCAGTCAGAGGTGGAGGAAGGGTGTAGCCTGGGGTGGCGCAAGCCATGGGCGCCGGCAGCAGCGATTGGCTGTGAAGGCAAGGAGGAGGGACTGCTTTACCCAGGAGCTCAAGCTCCTGCAAAACCTAGTATTTTGCTCCCTCTAGCAACACCACTGGCCCTGGGTCCCATGACGGAACTGGAGTCACATCAATCACCGCTGAGCCACAGTCCTGTCTCTGTCCCAAGAGAGTTAACTCATCTTCTTTCCGTCCTTCCCTCCTCAGCTTCTCCTCGGGATGTTCTCCTTGAGCTGCCATCGGGCTGACAGAAGCAGCCGCCACCAATCTCCAGTCAATGACCCACCGACAGACTTAACGGCCCTGACTTTTCTCGCCTCGGGAACGACTGAAAGGCCAAACAGACCATTAACTCCTCTAATAAGCCAGCGTCAAAATTTCCTGGCAGTCATGATGATTTCTTCTGCCCCTTGTTTCAGGCTGTCGTCTCTTGGCTGAATTGGGGGCTGGGGGAGACTGGCAAAGGCTTGGAAACTGGGGTTCTGAGCATTTGGGGTTTCTGGGACATGATAACATGGAAGTGTTTTCATAAGTGTTTTCATACGGCAGGAGGTGTAGACTGATGGTTGAGTTGCTGGCACTGCCTGAAGCTAAGCAGGAGAATCTGTGGTTTGTTCTTGGATGGGAGACGGATGCCAGGTTGTGACAAGCTGCAGTACCTGTGGTGGCAGAACAGAGTCACTGTGGAGCTGATTACTCACCGCAAGTGGGAGTTGCAGGGGAGTGTGTGTTAAGGCCAGCCGGCCAAAGAACGGAATTCGACCTTGAGGACCTGTCCAGGCTTGACTTGTGATTGCCTGCTGAGGCTTGATGGCACACAGCCAAAGGAGAGAACCACACTGTGAAGGCAACATCTGGGACTGAGGATTGGCGGATCACAAGAATACTGTATATTTGTAAAAAACCCATTGGAAAATGGTGGTTTAGACTAGCCTGCTCATGTAAGGCGCCTTGGGCAGTTGCTTCGGCATGGGAAAGGCGGGGTATAAGTTCTTCAAATAATAAAATAATAGTAGGAACCTCTCAGCAGAGCCATAATGGGCTCTAATGGTGCTTGGGGCAGGGTTACGTTGTGGTGTCGACCCCACTCCCCACATCACCATGCCCCTAGAATATTAATATATTAATATTTGAGTAATATGTTTAATTTCTAATTACATTTAGGGCACAATCCTAACCTGGAGTTAGGCCGGCACAGTAAGGCCAGCAGAGTTTGGCTGGCACAAGGGCCACCGTAAAGCACATTTGGACCACTCAGGGAGTCAGGGAGGATGGCACACGGCTCTGTGCTGGCCTCTGTCTCCAAGAGTGGTTCAAACGCGCTTTACAGTGGCCCTTGTGCCAGCCAAACTCTGCTGGCCTAACTGGGCCGGCCTAACTCCAGCTTAGGGTTTCACCCGTAATACGTTTTATATTATTAATATTAAGAGTATTGCATGTACAACCGTATTTGAATAACATTACTCCAAATCATAGAACATCAATAGACAATGCCAGCAAGCCCCGACCTTTGAGACCGGCAATTCATGGGGTCGATTTTCCACTGCTGCGGGCACACAGCATTTGAAATCCAGTATTAAAAATTCTTGAGCGTTTGCCAAGTGCATTTGATGACTTCAGCAGTGCTAATTTAACGGTGTTGCTTGCAAAGAGAAATTGCCTTGCTGAACTGAGAATGAAAAGAAGAACGTGAGTTAAAATCCTGCGCATGGGCAGCCCAGTTCTGAACCTGGTGGTGCCCTGGGGTCCAGTGGCGCCAAAATGGCGATCGCTGGATCTTGGGGCTGCCAGGATACCGCCAGAGGTCTCCTCATGGGAAGGGAGCGTTTGCTCCCTCCCCGTGGGGAGACTGCAGACAGTGGCAATGGGTTGCCTAGGCTCTGTGCCCATGTTTGAACAGGCACAGAGTTGAGGTGGCCCATGTGATGCTGCCCAGCTTGGGAAGGGGGTTCAGGATACGGCGGCAGGGGCTGCTGCTGACTCCGCCCCCCTCCCAGACCCAATCCTCCCCTCTGTCCACCCCGTTCAGCGCACTCCCCACCTCATGCCACCCAAATAGCTCCGCTACCTGCTACTCCTATTGTCTGCCCAAGAGCACCAACGGGGAGCTGCCTGGACTGTTGGGCCACATCCAAGGCCTTGCCCCCAGGCCACATGGTCCTGATTCAGGCTGCACGGCTTCCTCGGACCTGTGGCCCCAATCTCAGGGGCACAGCTTTGAGGAAGCGTGGATGTGCCCTTGCACCTGGGAGGCTCCTGTGCGCTCCAATGCTATGCTGGATACAGAGCGGGCCCGCTGGCCTTCCTGTTCCAGTGCAGCACTGGACTGTGCTCTCAGTCTGCCTGCAGCTGCTGTTTGGCTTTTCTCACGCAGGGGGTGCCAGGCCGCCCCCTTCCCCAGCCCCTCCATCACGGGCAATGAGTTCAGTTTTCGTCGCAAGAAGATTGCCATTCAAATCAGAGGAGAGGCTGTGGAGAGCCGTGACGCCTCCCGGCAGCCTCTTGCCATAATCCCCTCCACTCGCCGCTGGGAAGCTGCTGTTGCCTGCCACGGGGAGTAGCCGAGCAATTGCATAGCTTCCTCTTTCTTTGGCATTCTTACAGCACTGCTCTGAGGTATTAAAGGACGAGACTGTTCTCCTCCCTTGACTCCCTGGCATGAAAGCAGAGCTGGAGTGAGCTCAGCCGGCACTCGGTCTGCACAAGCACCAGCGTGTTCAGTGGGAAATGGGCTTCGGCATGGGTTCCACCACGCAAAGGCCTGCGAAAGCTCACACACTGGTGAGCGGTTGGTTTGGAGTGTTCACGACGGCTCCAAGGGGGTTGCCAAAATGTGGGGGCCTTTTGAGAGTCATCAAAGCACCTGCAAAGGCTCCAAAGCAAAATGCCCACTGCTGGGGCACGGGCAGGGGCGGACCTAGTTGAAATGGTGCCCATGGCGCCCAATGGAAGTGCGCCCCATGCTTCTAATTTGCATGGGAGATTAGCATGTGTCCGCGCCCCCCCTGCAGTTATATAGGCAAATTGGAAGCATTGCATGATGGTCTCTGCTCACATGTGGCTTTTTCAGACACTGACTCAGATTTTTGAAAGTGGAGACACAGGGATTTCAAACTGAAATCAGCAAACGTAAAGAACCAACTACAAAAAAAAAAAAAAAAAAACTAAGGCTGAGCTCACCGTTACCTTAAAAGTTATGAAGATTATATATCCATGAAGGTTATATAACTGGCTTTCAGGCTACTTTAAAGATGCCTTGGGACTTTAAAGATGCTATGAATGGGTGGGGGAAGGTCCGGGCTCCAGACGCTTTCCTGACCTGCGGAGCGCTGGTCTACCTGCGGCTGGTCCCAATGGGTAGACCTGGGCTCCGCAGGGCCCAGGTCTACCCACCATCATTTCTAATGGGTAGACCTGGGCTCCCTGTAGCCCAGATCTACCCACGGCCGGTCCCAATGGGTCTACCCGTATCCCCTAGATCCACCTCTGTGCAGGCGCCATGTTGTGGGGTGGGGGCGCCATGCCACCAGCACCCCCCAAGATGGCCCCAAGATGGCGCCCATGGCTCGTGCTCCCCTAGATCCGCGACTGGGCATGGGTTCCACTCGGTTCCTCTTCGCCCACATCAAAATGCTTATTTAGGCATGTGTGAGTGTGCGTGAGTGAGAGCACACTCCTATGCCGGCGTTGCGCCAGCGCTGCGCTCTTGTGCTGATCCAGTGGTGCTGCAAACGTGCCGTCAGAAGTGTCTGCACCAGTGAGTTGGGCGCTGGACCAGTGCAAGCAGCTGCACCGGTGCTCAGGTGTCATTGCGTCCATCAGCTGTGCGGGTCCAGGACCAGTCCAGCTCCGGCAGTGCTTGGTCGGCACAGGACATAGCGCAGGGCGTTGACAGCCCATGCGCCAAATCCTAAATTCTGTCCCCGGCCGAGGTGGTTCTGTAAATCTGCAGGCACAGATCCGAGCAGCCCCTTAGGGCTGGCTGGGGCTTACCTGGTTGCAAGGGGAGAACCTCTGCTTGCCCTGCGCTGCTCCTGCCTCCTACTGAGCTTAGGATGCACCCCTGCTGTGCCAGGCTTGCTATGCCGGTGCTGCTTAGGATTGCTCTCTCTCTCTCTCGCTCTCTCTCTCTCTCTCTCTCTCTCTGTGGGGGGGAGGGGGAGGAAAGCAGTTGTGGATGCTTCCCTGACTCCAGCAGCTCATTTTTTGAATGAGAACTGGAACGGGAGAGAATGCCCAGTGGAAAACAAATACTATTCCTGTTACTTCAGGAAATAACCTGGTCCCCAAAGCGCCCCAATCCAACATATATGAGAGCACAATCCTAACCTGGAGTTAGGCCGGCACAGTTAGGCCAGCACAGTTTGGCCAGCACAAGGGCCACCGTAAAGCGCATTTGGACCACTCTCAAAGTCAGGGAGGATGGCGCACGTCTGTGTGCTGCCCTCTCTGACTCCGAGAGTGGTCCAAACATACTTTACCGTGTCCTTTCTGGAATGCAATCTGGCATTCCAGAAATGTCATTTCATTACGTCACCACGACGGCACTTCCTGCTTGATGGTGTCACATCCGGCCAGGGCATCACTTCCAAGTGAATGACATCACTTCCGGTGGGTCCCAACACAAGTGCTGTTCTAAAACGTGGATCCCAGTGATAAATAGCTTGAGAGCCACTGCACCAAGCCAAAGAGACTGCCTCAAACCCTGACTGAGAACTGAAGCAGGACCCAGTAAGGGGGGAACTTTACATGCCTGGTTGGCAGCGGCGTCATGCAGCCGGAACACTGGGTGGGAGGAACGGGTGAGTGGCAGCCCGCCCGTTGCATACCTCTCCGTTTCGCCGTCTTCCCCGCCCCCACGCTGCTGCTCCCGCGCTGCTGCCCCCGGGGCTGCTGCTCACCCGTTCCTCCAGCCCAGCGTTCCGGCTGCATGACGCTGCTGCTGGTTGGAACATGTGAGAAAAAAGATGCACCGACCTGCCTTGGGCCAGCCTTTCTTTGCTTCTGACCCTCCCCAGTTCCTCCAGTGAGCTGGCCGGTGGCCATGCATGCCGATAGCATTTGATCTGGAGGAGGCTGCGGGCTGTTTGCTTAGCAGAGCTGTGCCACCAGCCTGTGTTTAATAAAGCAAGGCCATGTTTTCTTTGCCTCCTGTCTAATTTATTAGCAAGATTGCAGGCTGTGGGTTTGAGGACAGGTTTGTGTGCTAGGAAGCGCGGAGGCAACTGCCTGGGAACGAAGGGATGGTGAGCCAGGCGGACTCGGGAGCCGAACGTCATTGGCGCACAGCACGGCCAGTCTGCCCATCCATCAGAGCTGCCTCAGGGAAGGTGAAACGGAGGCAGGTAGGGGGCAGGAGAGGGCAGAACGGGGACGGACCCGGCCCTGAAGGGGGCAGGATCGGCAGGCCTCCATCATATCCCTAACTCTTTCCCAGGCCTTCTGGCTCCACAATGGGGCTGCTCAGGCTCTGAGTAGCCCCATAGGGCAGGCTGGTGCGTTATTTGGGGTGAATATCCCCTTATGGGCAGGAGGTTTAGTCGAGAGGGTTAAAGCCTCCGTTTGCCCAAAGATAAGATCCGAAGGTCGCCAGTTCTAGAACACCGGAAGCTTCCGTGAGCGGCAGACCTTGAGAACTGTGGCTGATAAGAGCTGAGCTGTCTCCAGCTGCCTGTGAGAGAGGAGTTGTGCTGGGCCAGCTGTTTCTTTGGTGGGAGCAGAGAAGCCGTCGATCAGCCAGCAGGAAGGTAATCGTGCGGCCAGAAAGAAAGACTAAAACCACGCAAGTTCCATCTGTATGTTGTTGTAGTTCTTGAAAGACAGAACTTCTTTGTAATTTGTAAAAACCCCTTGGGGGTTTAGAGATAAATAAAGCCTGCCTGTGTAAACCGCCTTGAATTAAAGTCAGAGGAGCAATCTAATGACCAAGAAAGGCGGTATAGAAATATCATCATCATCATCATCATCATCATCATCATTTACCCCAAGGAGGCCTCCAGCCTGCTCCTAAGCTGCAGTGGATACCCCAGAAGCCCTGCTGTGCCAGCACAGGTTAGGCCTGGGCTGCCTGCCTCACATGTGTTCATAATCCCCACGATGTCAGCCACCGGGAATGTACTGCCCATAGAAAAAGACAAGGAAGCCAGAGCCTTTTTTTGGGCTCTTAGCAGCTGACTTCTCTCCTTCTTCCCCAGGAAGTCTTCAGAGGGCTCTTCCACACAGACTGCCTGGGCTCAGTTTGCTCCTGCAGGACCTCTGAGTAGGGGTTTGCTCAGTCGAATTTACTGTCAGAGACGGAGGTGCTGCATTGAGGTGCCAACCTGTCTCAGCAAAGGAATGCAAAAGGGGAGAGAAAACTTCCCTGCAGGGTTTTGAGAGGCACCTCCAAGAATGCAAATAAAAGCAAATAGCATGTTGTCCCATTTTTAAATCTGATTAAATCCACTCCCAACTGGACTCTGGCCAGGGGCATAGCTAAAGAAGTGCAGGGGGGTGCAATTGCACTGGGCTACAACCTTTAGGACGGCAACAGGCTGAGCTTGACACTAGTGGCCAAATTGTGAAAACCTTGATATGTAGGAACAATACCATTGTGTTATATACCGTTCAATGTGGAATTTCATGCAGAATGCAATGAAACAAACTGGAGCATTCTATCAAACTTCATTCTATCAAAGACTGGAGCCTAAAAACTACAGAAAACGACATCACTTCCTGTTGTGACATCATTTCAGAGGCATCATTTTGCCCTCTGCGCCGGGCTACACCTTCATTAGCTATGCCACTGCTTTTAGCGCATGTTGCATGTACGGCATCGACCAGGGCTAGCCTCGCTGTCCTTCCATGCCAGAGCTGCATCACTTGGCATGGAGGCTTCTCCATCATAATTTGCCGGCTCTTTTATAGTTACCCTCTGACCAAAGGAGGTCATTCATCTTCCAGTGCCTGCAATGAAATGAATAGCATTTGCATAGCAGCAGGGGAGGCTGGACTCCAGCAACAAAGGCAAACGAGGTTATCGCGGCACAATTAGATTACACCCACACTACCCAAGTCAAACGAGGGCCGGGGAGATGGAGTGCATTATTCAATTAGGGGAGGGTGCTCACGGACGGACTTCGGTGAGGCAGCAAGTTTCTGAATAATAATAGCATTTGAATGCAGGCTGTAGTGGCTACATATGGAAATAGAGGCATGATGGGATAATTTGAGGATGTGCTTATGGGCATCATGAGGCACTGGAACGAGATCTGGTCTGCTTCACACAAACTGCAGAGAGCAGAATAATACAACCCCCACTCCAGACTGCAAGGCTGCATGCGTGGGTAGGCACGGCCGAACGATGCTCCACATAAAGATCTCCCAATTGCACCACTAGAAAAATCAGAGAAAACGAGCTTCATATTTTCCCCAAGACGGTGGTTTCGTATGTGCAAGGGATTTATTATTATCTGTTTATTAGGATGGATTTGGCCATGTGGTCGCCAACTTCCATTCCCAGAGCAGCCTCATCGCATCATCTCCAGGTCTTTTATCAGTTGAAAGTTCAAACTAGGACAGTGATGGCGAACCTTTTGGGCTCAGCCTGTCAAAACGTTGGAAAATGCTTAACTTGAGTCTGCTGGTGTGTCAACCCCTGCTCCCGAACAGAAGAGAAAATTCTTTATAATCATTTATTTGAAGAAGAAATAGAGTCCAATCATGTGCCCAATCCTCCCCTTCCTTTATGTACTACATAAAGAAACTTCAAATAATTACAAAAATGAGTTAAATAAACTCAGTTTTTGTCAGGTGTTGGTGAATGCTGGTGTGTCACCCCAAATGTTGTGGTGTGTCACCTTTGACACACGTGTCATAGGTTCGCCGTCACTGAACTAGGACCAAACAAATGAGGACCGTGCATCCAACAGGCCAATACTAGCCAACTTTCCCATACCAATGTAGCTGCAATGCAGGCTGATGTCAGGGAACAAACATTCTCTTGCCTTGAGGCAATTACTGGCCGCCACTCCCTTCACCTCTACAGGTGGCGGCACAGATAGACGGACCCAGTGGCGTCATGCAGCCGGAACGCTGGGCGGGAGGAACGGGTGAGCGGCAGCCCGCCCGTTGCGTACGGGGGCGGGGAAGACGGCGAAATGGAGCGGTTTGCAACGGGCGGGCTGCCGCTTACCCGTTCCTCCCGCCCAGCGTTCCGGCTGCATGACAGCACTGGACAGACCCCCTCTGATAACCTGAGCAGCTAGGTAGGATTGTATGGACAAAGGCAGTCGCCCAAATACCCTGGGCCCAAGCCATAAAGGGCTTTAATAGTCAAGACTGAATTCAGCCCAGAAATGAATTGGCAGCCAGTGTAGTCACCTCAGCAATGGCCCAACTGAGAGCACAATCCTAGCCTGGAGTTAGGCCGGCACAGTCAGGCCAGCAAAGTTTGGCCAGCACAAGGGGAGAGACACTGTAAAGTATGTTTGGACCACTCTTGGAGTCAGAGAGGCCAGCACGCAGACGTGCGCCATCCTCCCTGACTTCCAGAGTGGTCCAAATGCGCTTTACGGTGGCCCTTTTGCCGGCCAAACTTTGCTAGCCTAACTATGCTGGCCTAGCTCCAGGTTAGAATTGCACCCTGAATTGAACTGATGAGCTACAGCAACCGCATAGGCAGCCGCATTCTGCACTAATTGCTGTTTCCGGACCGTATTCCTATTTCTATTACAAAAATGGCACTACTGCAATATAGCAATTCTATGCAAAACAAAAGGATTCTGCCATGCTCCACACAGGACCTCCTGGAAGAACAAATGAAAGGCAGAACTCCTAAAGAACAACTGCAAACACTTGCAAGCCATGGATTGTAAGTATTTGCAGGATCACAGCAGTGGCAGCACTTTTCAAGAACTCTGGTAGGACAGTTCTGCCTCACCTGAGATACCCTCATTGCACGTCGCTGATCAAGACTTTGTCCCAAGTCTTGGGCTTCTTCAGCCATTTCTGAGGCAAACTCAGACCTGGCCTCATTCTGTGTCTTCAGCTGCTGAGAATAGGAAGCATATCTTTGCTGTTGCCATAGAAACCCAGGAGGCTACTGCACCAGCTCCAAAGCAAGGGTTAAAAAGAATTTCAAATGTCAAGTTCTGGTTTACCATTTTCAAGCTGATTTTAATCCTAATTTATGGGGTGCAAATTTCGATTCAGGGTTGAGATACGGGTATATTTGCTGGAGTGCTGGTCAGCATCCAACACTTATTTTGCATGCAGAAGTTCACAGGTTTGACCCCTGGCAGTATCTCTAATAGGGCAAGGAAATATTCAATAGGGCAATATTCGTAAGAAGCTTATACAGAAAGAAAGAAACTCTGCTATGGCAGCTTCAAAATCCTGCCCAAGTATTTTGAGGCTCACACAGTAGGTTCCAAACTGGATGTGCAATGTGGTTTGGATGCTGATGTTATTTTGTCATTATCTTGTCTCTGTCATCTGCACTGTGATGACCTCAGAAAGCAAGAAGAATGTTCTAAAATGCCATGGAGGAAGGGATGCAAAAGGGTTGCTCCAAGCTCCAGAGCCGGATGTCCCCAGTTCCAGCCCCAGACCAGCAAGCCACCTTCAGAACTATGTGTTGTATGAATTAGAAAGAGATCCACTCCGCATTTCCAGTTCCGTCATGGAAGAGTTTAAAAGCTTGTTGAAAAAGTGGCAGAACATTCGCAAGGAGGGAGATAAGTGAGTCTCTTGGGGGAAGGAGTTCCACAGGTTGACTAGCAAGACAGGCTAGGCCCTTTCTTACATTCCCACCAGCTACATATTTCAGAAGGTGGGAGGGAGACTTCTCAAAGGACATTCCTGAACAGATTTATTTATTTGAAGAATTTATACCCTATCTTTCTCATGCCAAAGCAAATGCCCAAGGTGGCTTACTTGGGCAGGCTAGTCTAAAACACCATTTTTCTATGGGGCTTTTTACAAAGATAACAGTATTCTGTGATTCACCGAATCCTCAGTCCCAGATGTAGCCTTTCCAGTTTGGTTCTCTCCTCTGGCTGCGTGCCATTGAGCATCAGCAGGCAATTGTAAGTCCAGCCTGGACAAGTCTTCAAGGTCATTACTCCGTTCTTTGGCCGGCTGGCCTTCTCACACATTTCCACGCTGGCTAATCAGCTCCACAGCAACCCCATCCTGCCACAGGAGGTACTGCAGCTTGTCACAGCCTGGCATTCTGTCTCCCATCCAAAAATAGACCACAGATTCTCCTGCATAGCTTCAGGCAGTACCAGCAGCTCAACCATCAGTCTACACCTCCTGCCCAGGAGAACTTCATTCAGGCGAACTTCAAAATATCCAGGTTTGTTATTCAAAGAAAGAGGTGGTGAGTGACACACAGCTCCCTCTGCTGGCAAGGAGCCGAAATGGCCTTGCCCTGTCATTCCCGAACCTTCAATTCTCTGCTTCATCAGAGCCCTGCAGGTTCTTTTTTGATTCAGACTCCAGCTGTCAGCGTTGGCCTGTAATGACTTTTGCTAGGAAATCAGCTCCTGCAGTGCTGACTGGTATGCTGGTAATGAGCACATCACCATGGTGCTCTTGTTTCCTAGACAGCTGCCGACATCCTGCCTCTCAAAGTCACCAAATGAATAATGGTGACTTTTACCTTTGGTAAAAGCCGAGCCAAGCAGTCGTCAATTGGAAGATGCAGCTTCGCCCACCTTAACACGATTTAAAGGCAGTTATGTGGCCTTGATTCAAATTTCCCTCCACCACTAATGGATATGTTGACTTAGCAGTAGTAGGCAGAGTAATAATCATCATTGTCATTGTTATGTTTACTGCAGTTCAGATTACATTGTCTCTGGCAGATAAACCATAAAGGCTAAAAACAATTGGGTACAGACAAGGAAATCTCTGGTTCAAATCTCTCTCTCTCTCTCTCTCTCTCTCTCTCTCGTGCACTACAGAGCTAATGAGACTGCTGAAGCTTATAAAGTTTTTATAAAGACCATGTACAACAAGAGCAAGTACAAGGATCAGTCAAAAGCAATATACAAATGTTAGGTGTTGTTGGGACTAATATTCCAAGCAGTTTACAAGTTTCTGAAGCAAGCAAGAAAATTGGGAATAGAAGGACAGCTCTCGGTAAATCCTGGGAAGTTTATAGTCTTGTTGGGGTAGGACAGTGGTTCCCAAATTTTTTAGAGGCTGCTTCCTGATTTATAAATGCCAAGGCTGCAGCTATAATGGTGATTGGGCAGTAGTGCTCCCCTTCCCCAGTGGCAGCTTCTTTAATCTAATCTGCCCATAGCCTAATCTGTCATGTTAGTTTTCCAACCCAACAAGAATTGAGCCATGACTCACTGGAGGCTCCTGGACCTACAATTTGGGAACTGCTGGGGCAGGGGGAAGAAGAAGGGGAGAGAAAGGCCCAGCTAGCCATATAATGGCCATATAATGCTTCTGAATACAGAATGTAGAGACTCGTCACTGAGGAGCTTGGGAAGGAGTGGCTACTGCTTGGAGCTGTAGTGCTGCAAAAATGCTGGCACAGGAAGGACTCCAGAATTAGCATAGACAGTTGCGGATCTAGGGGGCAGGGGGGGCAAGAGCCCTGGGTGCTGTCTTGGGGCCATCTAGGGGGCGCCAGTGGCCCCCACAACATTGTGCAGGTAGACTTGGGCTCCGGAGCCCAGGTCTACCCATTGGGACCAGCCGCGAGTAGACCTCGGCTACCCGCAGCCGTTTCTAGTGGGTAGACCTGGGCTCCCTCGAGGGGAGCCCAGTTCTACCTGCGGTCGTTTCTAATGGATAGACCTCGGCTCCCTCGAGGGGAGGCCAGGTCTACCCATGGCTGATCCCAATGGGTAGACCTGGGCTCCCATGGGGGCGCACTTCTATTGGGTGCCCCGGGCGCCATTTTGACTAGGTCCGCCCCTGAGCACAGAACATTTATTTTGACCTTAAAGGGCCAAAACACAAGCAAATGAGACTGTCCACTAGAATGAGCTGACAAGCCACTGACATTTCACTTAGTGGACAAATTTGATGCACAACACTAGGTCACGGGAAGTCAAGTTTCAGCAAGTGGCAAAATTTTCTTTGGGCCATGCGGGAGCTGGAAATGTGCACCATTCTAGATTGGCTCCTGATTTTGCCTACAGCAAATCCCAAGTGAGTGTGGAGATTCTGTCTCTTAAGTCAAGCCGCGAAGTCATTTGGAGGAAGGCCTTCCCTGCCCACCACTTGAAGACCCAGGAAACCTTGCCTGTTTCAAATGCAAAGGAGGCAGGACCATGGACAGCGCTCTGGAGCTCACTTGGCTTTGGGGACCAAAAGTGATTTCTGTAGAGCAGCAATTTTCAACCACTGGTACATTAAAGGTAAAAGTTTCCCCATGGCCGAATGGTCTAGTCGTGACCGACTGTAGGGGGCGGTGCTCATCTCCGTTTCTAAGCCGGTAGAGCCGGCGTTTTGTCCGAGGACAAGCTTCCGTGGTCATGTGGCCGGCATGACTCTACGCCGTAGTGCACGGAACGCCGTGACCTTCCCACCGAAGTGGTCCCTATTTATCTACTTGCATTTAGGTGCTTTCGAACTGCTAGGTTGGCAGGAGCTGGGACAAGCAATGGGAGCTCACTCCGTTGCGTGGTCTTGAACTCCCAACCTTCTGGTTGGAAAGCCCAGCAGCTTAACCTGCTGCACTACCACGTCCAAATGTAGTGGTACATTAGTGTGCTGCAAATGGTCTGCAGGCATGCCGTGGGCATACCTGTGCCACAACAGGTAGTGCAGCTTGTCACAACCTGGCATTCTATGTTCCACCAACTCCCGTCCTGCAACAGAGGGAAGAAGTGTTCCGCCAAATTCCCTGCCGGGCCTCCCCAAGGACCTCAATGCCCACATTAGGCTAACTAGTTTCCCCACAGAGCAGCCTCAGAGATAGGCAAGAGGGAGAGGGTTCAGTCACCCACTGGGCCTCCTCTCTTTCAGCAGCTTTTGTTTGGGATCACTGGCTGGTCAGCCTCCTCCATACTGCCCTCATCACTGGCTTTGCTTAAAATACTCCACCACCAAACAGTAGGCAGCCAGCTTGTCCCAGCTACAACTGCCTCCTCCACTGGTGGCTCCAGGGGTGTGGCAGCCAAACAACTGTTCCCCACAGTCGTTCCCCACAATGAGCTTACCATAGCCAGCCCAAATGTCCTTTCTTCAGTCCTTCCAACAGGCAGGCAGTCCATCCAGCACTCCATCCCAGGTATCATCCTCCAGTCCCTGTACAGCCGCTCCCTTCCAGCACCAACCCAGGTGCCTTCCTAGGACCTTCCCAGGTCCCATCCCAAATTTCCCTCTCCCTCTGCTGCCTCCAGCTTTATACTGAGGCCAGCCAATCCATGTCTGTTGCTGGGCAGACTCTTACATCAGCCACGCCCATCTGCACCTGTGCTGGCCTCCCTTCATAGCCAGGGAGCCTCAACAGCCTACAGCTGTGCTCCTGAGGCTTGCAAAACCTTCTGGGATTAACCCCATAATCCCTGGTTTATCTGGGACAAGGGGCCATTGCTGATACCACTCCCTATCCTCGGGGTATCTCCTGCCTTTTCCAATACATTCTGTCTCCCATCCAAAAAATAGACCACAGATTCTCCTGCTTAGCTTCAGGCAGTCCCAACAGCTCAACCATCAGGCACCACAGTGGGATACAGGATGCTGGATTTGATGGATCTCTGGTCTTGTCCAGCAAGCCTCTTCTTATGGTCTCGTTGCACTGCCTCTCCCCACCCCAGGAGAAGCTGCCAAAAGGTCACACTCTCCCCACTGGAACAGAAATTGGGCCCAAGCCATGCTGGCCTCCAGGGACAAGCTTCCAGATCAGAGCGCCTGGCCTTCAGCCCAGCACCACTTTCTCTTGACGCTGGCCACAGCTGGTACAATGTGCTTTGGAAAATGCAGTTTCTCTGAATGCCAGGCAACAGGATGCTGAAGCCCATTAGCTCGTTTTCTGCTGCTGCTTTCCTCGCGAAGACTCTTGAGGCCCAGCCTGCCTGTCAGAATCTGCAGAAGCGTGCCAGAGGCCAGCCGTTGCCAGTCGCCATCTCCTCGCTCGAGCGACTGCCGCGTCTCTCGCTGCATGCTGGAGAGATGGCTTGGCTACCCCGTGCGCGCTCCAGAGCATTGTTACCACATCAGTCGGATTCCCAAGACACTTGTCATTCAGGGAAGACTGAGGATTTCTCTCCTCTGTGCATGAAGCAAAAAATCGTGGAGAGAGAGAGAGCGAGCGAGCGAGCGAGCGAGCGAGAGAGAGAGAGAGAGAGAGAGGCAGGCAGGCAGGCAGGCAGGCAGGCAGGCAGAGAGGGGTGGAACCTACTTCTGAGGATACTTTAATGCCGCAGAAGCTCAGGCACGAGGAAAAGAGGGGAGGACAGCTTAGGTGACAGCTTAGTTTAAGCTGTCACTTAGCCATCACCACGCCCCCAGTGCAGTTGTCCCACCCCTGTGCGTCACCTGGTCACGCCTCCCTGTGTGCTGAATTGCTCCATTAAGGAGCTATCTGAGCACAAGGGGGCACAGGCACCACGCTGCTGCACCTTGCTGCAGCCGGCGCCCGTCATGCTTGCCCCCACCCCCCGCAGCACCCTCCCTCCGCCTTTGCATGCTAAATCATCACATGGGAAGACCAATTTCTCTGGGAAATTGGGAAATGGGAAATTCTTCACACCTGGGCAAACAAGCAGACCACCTTTAGGGGCCAATCCCAGCTGCAATTCCCACTCCGGCAGTGCCCTTGGCTGGGGCTCCAAAGCTGGGCCACGGCTCCATGTTGCTGGGCCACTGCTACCAATGGCAAGAGGTGGTGTGCATGACGCAGTGGCTTCGGAAGGCTCCACCAGGGCCAGTAAGTTGGCAGTGGGGATAGGTCCAGGGTAGGGAGGGAAAGCCCTGTATACAGCGGCGGCATTCAGCCAGTACGCTGGGCGGGACTTACCTTTGAGTGGCAGTCCGCCTGCTGCGTAATGGCGCGTTCCGCCGCTTTCCCGCCCGCCCCGGAACGGTGGAACGGAAAGCGGCGGAACGCGCCGTTACACAACGGGTGGACTGCCGCTCAAAGGTCAGTCCCGCCCAGCGTACTGGCTGAATGCCGCCGCTGCCTGTATAGCTGGTGTGGCTCTGAGAAGATTCCTGTGCCACCAGGAAACCTATGTAGAGATGAGCAGAAAACATTTTGACCCTGGCAGGATTCCGGATTGTGTCTCCGCCAACCCCCCGCCCATTGGATGCAGTGTGCCCTCCACCATCATTGATAATGGTGGCGAATAGGATTGGGTAGTTAAGTCTATGAATGGCAATGCTTTTGTTCTGGAACCCAGAAAGAAAGGATTTAGGTCGTTATTTGGAAGGAGGTGAGCTGCCAATCTCCTACTTTCCCTTACCCCTTTTCAGTCACAACACATTTTTGGGGCCTGTTTCACCTCTCATCCCTTGGCCCCGGCTTACCCTGGAGTAAAGGGACAAATGTGAGCTCCCTCCCCACAGAAAGGATAGCAAATTCCATTTTATTTATCTCATATTTTCCTCAGAAATTTACCTCAGAGCTCCAGTTGCCTCCTACCCTGCCTAAGGACTACCCTGTGTCGTGCAAGTCGGCTGGTATGCCTGCTCCTGTGCAGGTTAGGATTGGCTGCCCAAGTCATGTGTCCTAAGAATATAATGAGCTCTGCTGGATCAGGCCAAAGGCCCATCTAGTGCAGCTTCCTGTATCTCACAGTGGCCCACCAGAGGCCTCAGGGAGTACACGAGACAACAAGATGCCTGCATCCTATTGCCACTCCCTTGTATCTGGCATTCTGAGGTAAATTTCTGAGGAAAATATGAGGTAAATAAAATGGAATTTGCTATCCTTTCTGTGGGGAGGGAGCTAAAATAATTTGCAACCCAACCTGGGCCTTAGGATCATAAGAAAAGCTTTGCTGGATCAGGCCAAAGTCCCATCTCATCCAGCTTCCTGTATCTCACAGTGGCCCACCAGGTGCCTCAGGGAGTCCAAAAGACGACAAAATGCTTGCATCCTGTTGCCACTCCCCTGCACCTGGCATTCTGAAGTAGCCTGCTACTAACATAAGAAGGTTGCACAACCCATCATGGCCTATAGCCCACAATGGACTTTTCCTCCAGAAATCTGTCCAGTCTCCTTTTAAGGGCACCTAGGCCAGATGCCATCACCACCTCCTGTGGTAAGGAGTTCCACAGATTAATTGCAGGGTTAAAAAGTATTTCCTTTTATCCGTATAAGATAAATGTCTTGTACGGATTCAGGTCCAGGTTCTGACATCTTGCGTCCGTTTCCCCTGCCACCATTCATGCTTGCTGTTTCAAATGCAATGATAATAAAATATAGCTCTGAAGCACCTTTGACACAACAGACCGACGAGTCTGAAAGGCCTTGGGACTCAATTTTTATAAATAAGGTTGGAAATGGCTACAATGAGATGGTTTTCATTGTTTCATCAGCTCCAAAAAGCCTGACTCTGTCAGTCTTAAGATCCTTGATCTTTCTTAAGCGCTGAAATGAAAGGGCTGTGTGTATATTAAGAGAAAAATGAGATGGCTGCAAGCCGGCGAGTTAGACCCAAATTGGCCAATCGACAAGCGGTTTTCCTGCCCGCTTCAGTAAACAGCTTGCTGAGCTTCGTTCTGCCTTCATCCATCCATTTGTCAAGAGCATATTGAGGCATCAGACTTCCTTCACCTGCATCTTCAGGCTCCTGAACTTCCCCGCAATCCATCCGCTCCGGCCAGCCATGTGTCAGTCACATCTTTATGAGCTGGGGCAAGTCCAGTCCTTGGAAAGGGCTTGTCAATCGGTATGGCCAAATCAGCACTGGGCTCCGCTCGACTTCAATTGGAATGGACAGACCACTCAATCTTACCATCGGGCTGCGTTAAACAAAGGAACCGAAAACAATGGGAAACTGCCATTCTGCGGGCTGCACAACATTCAATTTTTTATTTTTATTTTTAAAATAGTGGTATATTCCTCAAGCTATGGAAATAAGGTTGGCAGTCCAAACCAAAGGTACTCAGTAGTTGCATCGCAGTGGTAGCAAAACACCCACAGCTGCATCCTAGGGGGCTGGACAGCCACTGGAATCACCTCGAGATAAAGGGATGTTTGTCCCCTTCCCTTGGGCAAGATGCTGGCCCACTAATGGGCCTTCCCAAGTCTGTGCCAGCCATTTGGTGGGCACAGACTTGAGGGTCTCTCTGTCACGCAGCCTGATGTGGGGGTTAGGATCCGGTGTTGGAGGCCACTGCTGATCCCACCCCCGTTCTGCCCCTCCCCCATCCAGTTCCACCAACCCAATGCCCTCCCCCACCCGAAATGAGCACACTGCCAATGGCGGTGACACTTACCACTGGGCAGCTCTGTGGCAGCTCCTCTGGGCACGGGGATCCTGCGCTGGGCCACCACTAGCGGTAAGCTCTTGCCGCCGGCAGTAGAAGTGCCTTACAGCACCTTTGCGATGCCAGCACCAGCAGTAAGGGCTTACTGCCAGTGCTGGCCTGCTTAGGATTGGGCCCCAAATGATTTGGAACTCCAAAGTCATTGAGGGCACGATCCAGTAGCATTCCCACATGGCATTCCCACAGGGGAGCAAAACACATGCAACACAGTCCCTCTGCCTCACCTCCAGAGCCAGGGAGAGGGGCCACGTTACACAGGAGCTCAGGCTTCTGCAAATACTTAGTATTTCACAAACACACACACTTAACCCACTTTCCAGCACTGGGGAAAGGGCAATACAGCTCTGAGATAAGGGAGCAAACATTTCCTCACCTTGAGGAGGCCTCCGTGACTACGACTCTACTACAGGATGCAGCACATGCCCCATTGGCACAGCTATGTCAGTGCTGGAAAGCGGGTTAGAATTGCACCCCGAGATACATTGGGGAGAACTGCAGAAGCATCCCTAATTCAGCTACAGTGCCACTAAGATGCTAGCAAGCACTGAACAGGCTGGTGCCTTCCACAAGCACTGCAAAAGCTGCCCATGCTCCTCCCTCAATCCCATGCCTTCGAGGGTAGAACTATCTACCCTATGGATACAGAAGCAGCTGGAACACCTGATCTCTTGTGCAAACAAGATAAAATCCAGTTATCTTCTGCAACGGGTTTAGTATCTGATTGCCTCCAGCATGGCCTGAATTCTTTTACCCATGCAATGCACAGCCGGTCGGGTCCAAAGAAGAGTTCCCTTGGCCCATTCTGCGTATCAGCAACAAAGGAATTCTTATCACGGAGGAATGCCAGACTTTAGAAAGCACCTGATAAATTCCAACTTCTACTGGAATTTTTTCTCCAGGCCATGTAAAAATAAAGATATTTCAAATAATGATGCTAAAGCAATATGTTTGAAGGATGTGGGGCTTGAGTTGAGGGGCTCCTTTTATCATAGGAGGATTTTCAAAAATAAATAAAGACCTTTGAAATCTCTTTGCAAACAATGCAGGTCATATCCATATGCTGGCAAATTGGCAAAATTGCTAAAGCATTGCTAAAGCATCCCAACACAGAAACAGGGCAATCTTGTGTGTGTGTGTGTGTGTGTGTGTGTGTGTGTGTGTGTGTGTGTGT
>JAJKFI010000057.1:600609-611255 GCA_029204185.1 Lerista edwardsae | reverse complement strand
TCTCTCTCTCTCTCTCTCTCTCTCTCTCTCTCTCTCTCTCTCTCTCTCTCTGGAAGGTGTGGAGATGGGGTTTCTGTCATCCAATTCACCTAACAGCTTGCATCTCATTCCGATAACACAGATCTCAGCTTCCTCGCAAATGGCAAGCAAAATAGCCTCCTTGAGAATAAACTGTGAGTGGAATGAAATAAAACACATCTCCGATGTTACCATAGCAATCAAAGTTCACGATGCCAAAATGGGAGCGTAATAACAACAATGAAAAAGAACCCCCCCCCACTCAAAACATGATGGAAAAACAAGACAGCGGCAGGTTGTCATGGCAACTGGAAGGCTTCTTATCCCTTAATAATAAAAAAAACTCAGCGATGTTCACTGGAGACTAAGATGGGGCATTTTTGTCCATGCACGTTTTGGTTTGTCAGTGGGATCTTTCAGGAACTGTTTGTGGGATAGTCATGTCTGGCAAGCTCTCTGCCCCTAAGAGCTTCCATAACTATGCCTCATATCTCAGTGAGTCTGGCTCCTACCTCCTACAGAAATGCATTGTAGGGGCAAGTAAAAGAGGCACTTGAAAGCTCACAGGGCGGCAAAATAAAAGAGAGGGTGGAGCACATTTGCTTGGCATGCTGAAGGTCCCAGAAGCTAAGCAGCAGCTAATATCAACTACCATTTCTCCAGTCCCAAGTTTCATCTCAGACCTATTGGCAGGCCCAGCAACCCACACACACACACACACACACACACACACACACACTAAGGACATGAGCAAAGACTGATCATGGCTTTCCTGGCAGATGACTAGAAGCTGCAGGAAAGTGGCAGTCGGTATCCTAGAGGAAAAGAGAGACTGCCATCTACACTGCCTAGCAAGGAAAGAACTGCCTTTTAAAAAATGCATGCCCCTGATGTTCAAACTAACTGGCTGGGAAAAAGAATGTTCCCAGCTAATAATAGCCAGAATAATAATATTCGGAGGACAGCTCCCTTCTGCATTTCTGCCTTTGCTGATTGTTTAAACTGAGCCTATTATGAGCTAATGCATCGATTTTGTTCTTGTGTGGTCTGACTGGGTCATAGGTGATGCTCCTGGCTTGCAAGCATTTCCACTCGAGCTCAGAAGTGACTCGCTTTAACCCCTCCCTTTTAATAAGCCAGCCATTGATTTCAGCAAGTGCCTCCGACATCTTAAAATGCAAATCTGATTTGCACCCGATTTATGCGAATCTGATTTACACAACCGTACCCGAGCGATGGATGGGGCCTGGACACTTTGCCGAGAAGGCCAGGCGTGTGCCAAGCTAAGCAGGAGGCCCTCAATGAGGATGGATTGGGCCGCAGCCCCCAACAGAGAAGGGGTGTTGAAGCCCTTCTTCCTCTGCGGCAGTAAAGGACCTCATGTCTTCGTTTCATGGTTGCTTGTTTGCTTGTGTGGGCAGGGGAGAGGTCGGCGGCCTCATGGACTCACCTCCACTCCCATTGAAAGTTATGGACAACAGGGCCAGCCTTAAGCCAGTGTGACCAGCATCGTCATGTGGGGGCTGGGAAGACGGCAAGCCGGAACAGAACGCAAGAATGGTGGGTCTCGTGAGTTGTTCATTGGATCACATTGCTTTCAATCAAACTGTGGCTCGGGGCCCACCAGTGGATCACAAGCAGTGGCGTCATGCAGCCGGAATGCTGGGCGGGAGGAACGGGTGAGCGGCAGCCCGCGGGGGCGGGGAAGACGGCGAAATGGAGCGGTACGCAACGGGCGGGCTGCCGCTCACCCGTTCCTCCCGCCCAGCGTTCCGGCTGCATGACGACGCTGAGTGTGACCAATGTCATCACATTGGGCCCTGCACTTTGGGGGCCCCCACACCAGTGCTGTGAGCAGATCACTAGCTCCTGCAGCTGGGATTTCTATGAATTGTAAGTTGGTGGGGCAGGCAGAGCAGTTCTGTCTTGGGCCCTCCCACCTGCCCCGCCTCCGAACTGCCCAAAATGGGCCTCCTGGAAGCAGGTGGGGATGACATCATAATGTCACCGCCAGATATTCCCAGGTGCCGTATGCGGCACCACAAGCACTTTTCTTAGTGAGTGCGGGCCCTGTGGGAATGCCCCACATGAGTCCCTGACACCCCCGGAGCTGGCCCAGATGGATAGCATTTGACTTTGGATGCAGATCCCGACGGACATCTGATTTATGGCTGCACGTTGGGGCAAAAAACCAAAACTTCACCTATAGGCTAATGGGTTCTGAGCTGTCTGTGACAGCTCAGGAGAGAGATCTTGGGGTGCTGGTGGACAACTCGATGAAGGTATCGACCCCGTGTGCGGCAGCAATTAAGAAGGCCAATTCCATGCTTGGGGTAATTAAAAAAGGGGTTGAGAATAAAACCAACATTATCAATATTATCATGCCATTGTACAAATCGATGGTAAGGCCGCACCTGGAATATTGTGTCCAGTTCTGGTCGCCGCATCTCAAAAAGGACACAGTGGAGCTGGAAAAGGTGCAGAAGAGAGCAACAAAAATGATTACGGGGCTGGGGCACCACCCTTATGAAGAAAGACTGCAGCGTTTGGGGCTCTTCAGTCTAGAAAAAAGGCGCCTAAGGGGGGACATGATTGAGACATACAAAATTATGCACGGAAGGGATAGAGTCGATAAAGGGATGTTCTTTTCCCTCTCTGAAAACACCAGGACTAGGGGGCATCCGCTAAAACTGAGGGTTGGGAGAGTTAAAACAGATAAAAGGAAGTACTTTTTTACCCAGCAGGTAGTTAATCTGTGGAACTCTTTGCCACAGGAGGTGGTGATGACATCTGGCCTAGATGCGTTTAAGAGGAGATTGGATGGATTTCTGGAAGAAAAGTCCATCGGGGACTATAGGCAATGATGGATTGTACAACCTCCTTACAAAGGTGGAGGGCTACTGGTACCGGGTGCAAGGGAGTGGCAACAGGATCCAAGCATCTTGTTGTCTCGTGCCTCCCTGGGGCACCTGGTGGGCCGCTGTGAGATACAGGAAGCTGGACTAGATGGGCCTTTGGCCTGATCCAGCAGGGCTCTTCTTATGTTCTTATGTTCTTAATTCCAAAAAGCCAGGCTCAAAAGCCCTGTAAAATAAGGCCCCAAATCCAGCCAGTCGAACCGGCATCCAGACACACGCTGCTTAGTAGGAACGCATCTGGGACTGTGGGGCCGAAAAATGACAAGTTGCGGAAGTGATACGGCAGAGGACCCCCAGCCGAGTTGCCCTCCTCCACAGCGCCACAGCCGGCCCCTCCAGCGCCTTCCTGCATTGCCTCGGTAAGACCCGACTCGTCACCCTGACGGATTTATCGCGGGTTCCCTGCAGTCCTAATTGGAATTCAGCAGCCGGCGTCTTTTCAGATCACTTCAAAGGCTTCTCCTGAATCCGTCTGCCTTTCAACAAGGCAAGTGGTAGGAAAGCACAGGGAGGGGTTTGTGCTCGGTGCGTGGCACGCAGCGCATAAACAACGCGACGGCCCCATCAGGTTCACATGCGGAAGTGAACGGGAACGGGAGGACAGCCCAGCTTCAAACGGCACTGAAGCAAACCTGATCCCCACACCCCACCCGTTTCTCCCTCGGGAAATGTTCCTGGAGGAGAGGCTTTCCTGCTGGCTGCCTCATCAACCCGAACAGGCTGAAATCATGTTTTCCGTTTCACTCTCCATCTGAGTTGCTGTTCGCAGGGGCAGGGTGGCTGGCTGAATCTTTTTTTGAGGGCGCAACCCTAACCTGGAGTTAGGCCAGCCAGGTTTGTCTGGCACAAGGGACACCATAAAACACACGTGGACCACTCTTGGACTCCCGCACCCAGACGTGCGCCATCCTCCCTGACTCCAAGAGTGGTGCAAACGCGCTTCACAGTGTCCCTTGTGCCAGCCAAACGTGGCTGGCCTAACTCCCGGTTAGGCTTGTGCCCGGAGTTCCTTCCTTTGGCAGCCCCTCCCCCCACTCTTGCCAGGGTTGGCTGTGAACTGCAATCAATTGAGCAAGGCCAAGCTTGAACTTGCATGTCCATCACACATTGACTGGGGCATGCACGCGTGTGCTCTCGAATGAGCAACCACAGATTCACGGCAACCATTTGGCTGGATGAGGATACCACGGTGCCATTCTACGCCCCCATTCGTTTTCCCATTTAAAGAACTCGCCCATCCCTGTGTGTGGTTCACAAATGTTTGTGTTTTTACAAAATACCCCTGCTGAGTTATCGGTTGGCTTTGTGTTCTGCTCGGGAAACACGCCAAACAGAATGAAATGGATTTGCTCTCTGCATTTTAACTTTTGCCCTGAAATAACGCTTGGGAGGCCTGTCTTGCCCACTCTGGAGGGCAGCTGAATCCCTGGTTTATTAAAAGCAGCCCGGTCAAATTCCTTCTTTGTCTGTCCCAGAGGGGAAAGATGTGTAGTAGTCTCACTAGTACAGGCCTTTCTTTATTTAGGGCGCAATCCTAACCTGGAGTTAGGCCAGCAGAGTTAGGCCAGCACAGTTTGGCCAGCCCAAGAAACACCGTAAAGCGTGCTTGGACCACTCTCGGGGGCAGAGAGGCCAGCACACAGACATGCCTCATCCTTCCTGACTCCGAGAGTGGTCCAAACGCACTTTACGGTGGTCCTTGCACTGGCCAAACTTTGCTTGCTTAAACCGCTTTCTGAATGGCTTTTTGTTGAAAAGTGGCACATGCAGGTTCTTGATGATGATGGTGATGATGCATGAATTGACAAAGTAACCGAGTGCGACATTTCCCCCCCAGCAATTTTCAACAGCTGTGCTCCAAACTCCCACAGCACACCTGTGAACCTTTCATGGCACGCCAACAGGCCACGTCACACCGGTTTGAAAATCATTGTATTGGACTATGGTGCTGCAGTCTGGGGGCAGCTAAGAAGGTCGGGAACTGGTCAGTGCTCAGACGGGAGACTGCCTGGGATTTTCATGCACCCTCACTCAGAGTACTATCAGGAAGAACAGCTGGACTGTGAGATGCAATTGTCACAAATAATGCAGCCCCTGGCCAGGCTTTTTACATAGGACACCTCTGCCAAATGTCCTTCTCTCCATTCAGGAATCTGGGACTTCTCAAAAAGCATTCTTAGCCACTGTCTTTGCTCTGGGGTTGCATTTTTGCAATTTTTTTTTTGTTTCGCTCCTTACTGCAAAATGATCCAAATTCTGATGAGTCCCAACTCGGTACGTCTCTAGGCAATCATGTTGGGATATTGTGTTCAGGTACCACTCACCTTTTTTTTTTTTAATCTCTTGCTGGGCATTCTGCCAAAATACAGCTGATAGTGCCAGGTGGAACTGGGGGCTGGCATTCTCTCTCTGCTGAAAGGCTATTATAGTTAAATAAGGGATGACACGCACCATTTTTCTTATGGAACGGAGAACAATACCTGCAAAACTCCATGCATTGGAGGAAAATGGCAAGCAATTTACTATCGGGTTTCTTTTTTCTTTTTTGCTTTGTTTTGGTAAGCAGACACCATGGACTTCAACTTTTCTTTTATGAGTGAAACGACCATTTCAAAGGATCATTTCCTCACATTCAGGGATCGATTAAAAATGTAGCCGCCTTTGCTATTCTGTGTTTGGATTCTCGTCGTCTCGCGATAACACCTGGCTGCTCCCCCGCTCCCCAGGAAGTTACAGTCAGGTGATGATTGGACAAACATTGCATTTCGTTACGGCGATGGCAGCCTCCGAAGTGGAACTTGGCGGAAGTGCTCTCAAAACTCCAACCAAGACTTCAGTGGCGCTCTCATCTGCACTGTCACCTGGATTGGCCAATGAGGTTCCATCACCCTAGTTATTGCACAATGGGACCCTGATCTGGCTGCGCACCAAGCACACTACCCCTTCCTTTATTACGTTTATGACAGCGCAATCCAAACATTGCACTAGGCCAGCTTAAGTCCCTTACCCTGGCCCAGAAGTGTCACAAACGCACCGTTTGTTTGTTCCACCCGTGTCAGTGAGGCTTTGCCACTGCTGCCTGTGGGGTCCTCCGCAACATCTGTGGTGGCCTGGAAGTGCGCGGCTCTGTGTGCTTCCAGATCGGCATTTATGATGCATATGCCTGCCACCAGAATGCTCGTTCTACTGGTGGTAGGATTGGGCCATGAAGCTCTGTCCCAATTGGGGTGGAAACTAAGTGGCAAAGCCAAAGGTTTCATGAGAGAAGTGAGTTTTGAGCAGGGCTTTGAGGGAAGAGAGAGGTGGCACCATGGAAGTGTTCTGAGAGGGCATCCCAGGCATAAGGGGAGGTAGGAGAGAATGGGTGGAGTTGTATAAGGGAACTTTGGGGCCATTGATGGCTAACATTGATGAACCAGACAAGGGTCCCTTCTATACAAGACATAAATTTGAGCCCTAAGAACATAAGAAAAGCCTTTCTGGATCAGGCCAAAGGCCTATCTAGTCCAGCATCCTGTATCCCACAATGGCCCACTAGATGCTTCAGGAAGTACACGAGACAACAAGATCCCTGCATCCTGTGGCTACTCCCTTGTATCTGGCATTCTGAGGAAAGTTTCTGAGGTAAATGTGAGGTAAATAAAACAGAATTTGCTGTCCTGTCTTTGGAGAGGGAGCTATAATAACTTGCAAACCAATCTGGGCCTTAAGAACATAAGAAGAGCCCTGCTGGATCAGACCAAAGGCCCATCTAGTCCAGCTTCCTGTATCTCATAGTGGCCCACCAGATGCCTCAGAGAGCATACAAGACAAATAAATTGGAACAAAATGTGCACACCCCTAGGGAGCACTCCCCACACTCCCTCAATTTTAACCCTCAACTTCTTATGTGCCTCTCTAATAGGTTTGTTCCCACTGATTGCTCATGTCAGGAAGTCACAGACCCTTATTAATAATAAAGAGCTACAGAGCAGAAGGCTCTACATCGGTGGTTCCCGAACTGTGAACCAAGCTCCCCAGGGAAACCAGTGCAGGGGAGCTGCAGAAGCTGCACAAAAAATCCACCACCCTATACAATGTATAGGATTGTAGCCCTATTGGGGAGCCACAGCCAATGGCCCTGTAGGTTAAGGGAACCACCAGTCAAAAACGTTTGGGAACCACTGAGCTACATTCCAATCCAGATGTGCACATCACATGTCTGTGACACATTGTGGCCTCTCTAGAAGGTTGCGTGAGCTGATCTGCAGGGGGGCTAATGCGCACACCTCCATGTTTGCTTGATCCCCTCAGTTACAGTGGTACGATGCTCCCATTAACCTAAATGTGGCTTCTCACTGGGATCTCATGCTCACAGCTCACTCCCACAAAAAGTCAATAATTATTCACAACTCTTCATCGGTCACTTGGAACAGCCATCACAAATCTGTTCATTCAACGTCAGACAATAAATATTTCCCCAATATACTGTAACCTTACAAGACCAATATGGGAGGCAGAGAGAGAGAGAGAGAGAGAGAGAGAGAGAGAGAGAGAGAGAGAGAGAGAGAGATGCAGAGTAATTACGGTGGCTTTGTTTTAAGGGGGCAATCAGATGTGATTCAGATCTGCCTCATGCCCTTCACATATAATGGAGTGCGCATATCATTCATGAGAGCCCCCGATTGCTTTCACCCGCACTTGTTCACAATGGCAGCTTTGAAAGATTACGGCTGGCGCTGTTTTGTGCAGCTGGCTTGGTGCCAGATTCACGGAAGGAGGGAAAGAACCCAACACAAAACCACCCTGGAAAGAAAAATCTGTGGTTCAAAACAATGCCAAAGCCAAGGCAACAGAATTTGGCCCAGTAAATACCTCATGATTTTACCTCAGAATTTTACCTCAGAATGCCAGATGCAAGGGAGTGGCAACAAGTTGTAGGCATCTTGTTGTCTTGTGTGCTCCCTGAGGCATCTGGTGGGCCACTTTGAGATACAAGAAGATGGACTAGATGGGCCTTTAGTCTGATCCAGAGGGCCTCTTCTTATGAGCCTAAGGTCCAGGTTGGGTTGCAAGTTATTATAGTTCCTTCCCCACAGACAGGATGGCAAATTCTGTTTTATTTACCTGATATTTACCTCAGAAATTTACCTTAGAATGCCAGATACAAGGGAGTGGAAACAGGATGCAGGCATCTTGTTATCTTGTGTGCTCCCTGAGGCACCTGGTGGGCCACTGTGAGATACAAGAAGCTGGACTAGATGGGCCTTTGGCCTGATCCAGCAGGGCTCTTCTTATGTTCTTATGTACCCCCTATAGCTATGCTACTGCCTCCACATGATTCAGACTTTCCTTCCTATCCATCAGTCTCTGTTAGGAGCAGATTGTTTTGCCACACTCCCAGCATCCCATGCGACTGGCTCATTCTGCCACTCCTGTGACAGGTGCAATTTGTTCTGCAGGTGCAAGAAGGGACTCACCTCCAGAAATTCTCTTCTCCACCCAACTCTTCGAAGGACAGAAGGCCTGCATGCCACACTGGTTCTAGATGCTAGCAATTGCTGGGACCTCCAAGCTTGTCACACACGTGGCCATTTCTTGACATAATGTCAAATATTCTGCAGATGGCAATTCTCCCAGTCCTGGAACCCTCCCAGTCCTGCTTGTATCTACTCCCTTGTAGGCATTCTACAATGTAGGCAGAATGTAGGCATTCTGAGGTAAATTTCTGAGGAAAGTTTCTGAGGTAAATGTGAGGTAAATAAAACAGAATTTGCTGTCCTGTATTTGGAGAGGGAGCTATAATAACATCAGACGTCTTTTGAGGGCAGGAAGGAACACTAGAACAGTCTCTTTGAAAAGTCTTTGCTCTCTCTTGAGATCCATTTCCCAGAGGAGGAAATTTCACTCATGCATTTACAGACCCTTAGGAGAAGGTCTGTTTTCCAGTCCGCCGCACACAGGGAGAAGTAATGGGCAGCTATTTATCTTCATGGTTCCCAAATGAATTTGTTAATGGTGCGCTGCTCTTGCTCAAATGAAGAGGAGAGAAAAAAAGAGCCGGGGGGGGGGGGCTTGAGGGCTGATAACAGCATCAAAAGTGTATACGGGCCTCCGTATGTGCAGCTCAGACGTCTGAGCCGAATGCATGTGGGAGTGTGGGAGTGCTCCGGAGGGGTGTGCACATTTTGTTCCATTTTGTGTGTTTTTTTTATGTAGGGGTATTTTCCATTGAGTTTGTTGATCCTTGTTTTATCAGAACCTGTTTTTGTTTAGTTTTGTTCGTTTATTTATGCATAACGAAACATTGTAGTCTTGCTCCAAGCTTCAGCACCAGACTGAGAGCACAATCCCAACAGCCGGCACAGTTAGGCCAGCAAAGTCTGGCTGGCTCAATGGACACCGCAATGTACCTTTGGACCACTCTCAAAGTCAGAGAGACCCACACACAGCTGTGCGCCATCCTCCCTGGCATGCAGAGTGGTCCAAACACGCTTTATGGTGGCCCTTGCGCTGGCCTCACTGTGCCGGCTGAATTCCAGGTTAGGATTGTGCTCTGGGTTACGACCCAATTTTGGGTGGGTTGTGAAACTGCCAAGCCAGATTAGGCTATGTCAGTGGTGTCATTCAAATGATTTAGGAACAGGAACTCACTTTTGATTGGCACTTGTCAGAAACCCGGAACCAGCCACGGAGCCCGTTAGGATCCGGAACGCCCGTTCTGGTCCGTTCCGCCTGAATGACATCACTGGGCTATGTACATCAAAGAGGAAACAACTTGCTGCTTGGGCAAGGGCAGCGATGGGATCTACAAATGAACAAGGGGAATGCTGGGCAGGACTTAGGCGGGACTTCCGCTTGAGTGGCAGCCCGTCCGTAGCGTTCCACAGCTGCCCTGGCCTCGGGGGGGGGCTCCTGCTTGCCACGGGGGACAGGTGAGGGTCACGCCGGGTGCCTGGGTGAGCAGCGGGGGGGGGCGCTAACCGGGGGCCAGGGCAGCTGCAGAACGCTACGGACGGGCAGCCAATCACGCGGAAGCCCCACGTAAGTCCCGCCCAGCGTTCCCCTTATTCATTTGTAGATCCCATCGCTGGGCAGGGGGATTGCTGCTCAATCGCCATTATAGCCATGGAGGCTTGAGTGGCTGGTAAAATGAAGGTGGGTCCCAATGCAAAAAGGTTTGGGAATCACTGTGCTCTCCCATCATGCAATTTCCTTGACTTAATAGTCAAGGAAATTAAGGACATTTCTTGTCTGTAAAATTTAAAGATGCAGTGAAGAAAAGGTCCTTGGGCTGTGTTTCAGCCTAATCTTCCTCTTATATCAGTAGTGTTCTAGCTCTTTGCTCCAGACCTTGAAATATCCACGTTTTGTGCAATTCCATTTTAGAGAAATTCATGGCTTATAAATGAAAGAAACCATTCCCCTGCTAACTGGGCAAGAGGCATTTTTCCCAAGTGTCGTTCCTCTTATATTTAGCAGGGGGAGAGTAATTGTCCCTCTTCACCCCTGCGCAGTGTCTTTCTCGTGGCCGTTGCTGGTGGTCTGCTCTTTTTTTTTTTTAGATTGTGAGCCCTTTGGGACAGGGAGCCATTCAACTTTATTATTACTATTTGCCTGTAAACCGCTTTGTGAACTTCTGTGTTGAAAAGCGGTGTATAAGTACATGTTGATTGATTGATTGATTGATTGATTGATTGATTGATTGATTGATTGATTGATTGATTGATT
>JAJKFI010000057.1:575057-592862 GCA_029204185.1 Lerista edwardsae | reverse complement strand
GAAGGAAGGAAGGAAGGAAGGAAGGAAGGAAGGAAGGAAGGAAGGAAGGAAGGAAGGAAGGAGGAGCGACCGTAGTGAAAAAAATGGTGCTACAATGGCAGCTGGCACAGCTCAAGGAAAGAATCACATCTAATAGGATTTTAACAGGAGAATATTTGTACAATCTAAGTGTGTGCACGCATGCGTTTGTGCGTGCATGTGAAATATTTTTCCCCATCAAAACTGCATTTTCTATTAAAAAAAACCTCTTCACATGCTCTTTGCATGGTGCCGCTTGATTTTATTCCTTTTGTGGAGTCAACCTTCCAGCAAATGCACCCTCCCGTCCCTTTTCAGATGATGCCCGGGGGGACATGCAGTAAAAGGCTGATTGCTGGAGATTAATTGCCTTTTAGCTGCAATGGCCATTAGTGTTCCCCTGAGATGCTCTTCTCTATCCTTTCGGATGCGCGATGCAGTGGCTGCGGTCCACATCGACTTAGCGAGAGACATCAAGCTCAACTGGTCTGCAGAGCCCTATTCCCCACCCCGCAGGTGCCAAACTTCTGCATGGAAAAAATCAACAGTTTTGATGAGAGGAGTCAATAGTAGACCTAGTAGTTAATTTCTAAAATAACTGCATTTATACCCCATCCTTCCTTCAAGGAACTCAGGGCAGCAGACTTTGTCCTGCCGGTTTGATTCTCACAATAGACCTGAGAGGTGGGTTTGGAATTTTGTCTCTGCCCTAACCTAGAGCTTCCTCCTGCATGCAAGGCAAAGGTTCCCCCAAAGAGCAACGGCCCTTCCCTAAACCAGGGGCATAGCTAAAGAATTGCAGGGGGGTGCAACTGCACCAGGCAAAACGTTTTAAGAGGGCAACCAGCTGAGCTCGACACTAGTGGCCAAAATGGTGAAAACCTTCGTATGTATGAATGATACCATCATGTTATATATCATGGGAAAGACAATCTAATGCAGAATGCAATGAAACAAATCAGAGTGTAATATCTTTGTCAATGGGACATGGTGGCGCAGCGAGTTAATCCGCTGTTGCTGGGCTTTCAACCGCAAGGTTGGGAGTTCGAGACTGCGTGACGGAGTGAGCTCCTGTTGCTTGTCCCAGCTCCTGCCAACCTAGCAGTTCGAAAGCACCTAAAAAATGCAAGTAGATAAATAGGGACCACTTCGGTGGGAAGGTAACAGTGTTCCGTGCACTACAGCATAGAGTCATGCTGGCCCCATGATCGGACAAAAACGCTGGCTCTACAGGCTTTGAAACGGAGATGAGCACCGCCCCCTACAGTCGGTCACGACTAGACCATTCGGTCGTGGGGAAACCTTTACCTTTACCTTTATCTTTGTCAAACGTGCTTTATCTTTGTCAAACGTGATGGCCAAAAAGCCAGAGAAAATGAAAACACAAACTGTGACATGACTTCCTGTTGTGATGTCATTTCCGGGGCAACGTTTTGCCCTCTGCACTGGGCTTCACTTTTGTTAGCTACACCCCTGCTCTAAATGTCTCTCTTTGCTAACCTGATTTGGAGAAGTCAGCAGATTCACGCAATGACATTTTAGCCAACTCCTGGAGGGTTTTGTGAAGCACATGGAATCTGATTATAAATTTGCAAGCACCCAATTTGGGTGTTCGCATTTTTTTTGTTTCTGGAAAACCACCATCTGGACAATTTAGCATTTGCAGCGGTTGAGTCAACAAGTTCCTGTGGCTACAGCAAAAAAAAAGACCAGACAGCTCTGGCTTTCTGGTGATTCAGTAATGTACTTAAGGGTCTTAGAGGCATTATCATATATCACCAGGGGGGCTAAACCTCAAAACTGGATTAGCTTGAATCGATGGACTGATAGAGGTATTACTTTAAATGGTCAACAATAAAGTAGAGCTTAAGAAGATTTAAAAAGGAAATCTTAGTTCCCCTACATAGTTATATTTTACACATTCTGTAACAAGTTCAATAGAAATAAGATCAGAGACTGATCCTGAAAACAGAAGTCATATTCGTTTTCACAAAACCTTATTGCAGTTTAATCAGCAAAATCTGGATGATGCCCCTAAAACTGAAACACAAATTGTGCCAATTCAGGGTGCAATCCTAACCCAATAGCCCAGGCTGATAGGCCTTCCTACCCCAGCAGTCTGCGGCACAATCTGGGGCAAGGGGAATCTATTTCCCCTTCCCCTGGATAATGTGGGAGATGCCCGAATGGGGCTACTTGGGTCGGCCCCACTGAAATCGGCGGCACAAATTCCAGCAGCCCAAATTGGAGCTGGGATGCTTGGGGAGAGGTTAGGATCTGGCCCAAGTGCTATAATCTGCATCACCACCCTCTCTGGGCCAGTCTGCCCACAGGTGCACCCTCCCCCACCCTTTTCTGCCTCCCCTGCCCTCCCCAACCCCCTACACTGGCCAAGTTCATCTGGCCTTACTTGGGTGCCCCAGTTGCCAGGGCAGGGAAGTCAGGGCACATCTGTGAGCTCCTTCTCCCCACCTCCTAGGTCTCCCCTGGCTTGGATCGCACTGCCAGAGACCTCGTCTATGTTTGGACACAAGCATTTCAAACGTATCGTTGTCAAATCCCGCCCGTCGCGTTCCGCAGCGTTCCGCCATTTGCGTAACGTAAGCAAGCGGTGTAATTGGTTACGCAAATGGAGGAACGCAGCGGAATGCGACGGGCGGGCTGTCGATCACCCGGATGTCCCGCCCAGCGTTCCGGTAGAATAACACCCCTGGTTAGGAGGCAGGAGCAGGTAGGATGGCCCAAGGTAAAGCTGCTCTGCTCGCCCCACTGATCCTGGCTGCAGCAGCAGGCAATATGCTCACTGCAATGGTATGGGACCCCCAAAGTGCAGGGCCCAATGTGACAACAGTGGTCCCATTGGCTTAAGGCCGGCCCTGGGTCACAGCCATCAATCAATCAATCAATCAATCAATCAATCAATCAACCAACCAACAGGTACTTATATACCATTTTTCAACACGAAGTTCACAAAGCGGTTTACAGGCAAATAGTAATAATAATAAAGTTAAATGGCTCCCTGTCCCAAAGGGCTCACAATCTTAAAAAAAAGGCAGACCACCAGCAACAGCCACGAGGAAGACACTGTGCTGGGGTGAAGAGGGACAATTACTCTCCCTCTGCTAAATATAAGAGGAGCACCACTTGAAAAAGTGCCTCTTGCCCAGTTAGCAGAGGTGGCAAAACCATGTTGGCAAAGACGTTGGCCCACAGATTTCAATGCGCCTTACTTCCAAGTAAGTAGTACTGAAGGTTTTAGGCTTGAAGCCGTAAAGACCCCCCACCTAGAAAAATAATAATAATATTCTACCTCCAATTTGTCTTTCACCTCCCCATCCCTTGTGCTTCCCAAAAGGGTTATGCAAATAGCTCGCTATACAATTATCCTCATTTGCATAGTTATTCTTAGCAGAGCATTCGGCTGTTTTTGGTAGCAGCATTTTATTTTGGAGTGGGATGCTGCCCGCGTCCAACTCCTTAATCAACTGAGTTCGAAAATAGAAACCAAATTATTTACCAACCTAAGCAGTGTTTTGAGAGAGTTTTAATTGATTAACATTTGGAGAGCACACCGCAAAGCATTTCAGATGAAAGTGACTGGGAATATATTTCCTTGTGATTTCTTTTTTCTCTCTCCCGCCTCTCTGTTCTGACTGGCTTTGAGCTAATTTCCAGGTGAGACTATGCTGTTAACATCCTGACATTTCTTCCCTGCACTAATCGAAATTAGTCAATTGCTGGTATTTTGCTTTTGAAGCCCAGAAAAAGACCTGAGGGCTCTGCTGAGAAAATTAAACATTGCCTAACTGTTTGTTTCTTATGGGAATAATTTCTACTGGGAATACGCAAGAAAGAACACATTGCTGAGATCTTAATGAGAACCTTTGTAAAGGAAACAGGCTTTTGGAAGCTGTAAAAGCAAAAAGTAGAGTGAATTTGGAGGGTTTTTTTAGCCCACTTTTCTTACAGGAAAAACTGGACAGCAATTTTTTTACACACCCCTCCAATTAGCCTTTTCTTATAGATTGTGAGGTGCTGAACACAAATATGACAATGGAGGTGCAAAATTGGCTATGGCTTGTGAGAAATCTTCGATAGACTGTTCCATAGACACAAACTGGTCAATGTCCACTTCTTTCGCACCCTGTACATATGCAATGCCGACGGACAGATTGTCATTTTCGTGATCAGCACATCAAAATTAGTCAAGATGAGCTATTTTCATCAAGAGGCAAATTGTGTGTGGTCTGGTGAAATCAGACCCATTTGCAATGAACAGAATGTTCCTGCAATTCTTCTTGATGTTCGACTGATGCTTAAAATGATGTCTTCCTTGTTCTTCATCCTCTACCTGTTTGGCTACTCTCACTGTTGCCCCCTTCCATTGTTGTCGCTACCGCAGAGAAGGCCCCACAGGTGGCTATGAATTGAGCTACCTATTGTGCAGGATGAATGTTCTGCAGAAGCAGAGAGAGGCAGCTGATGAAGATCTGATGGGGGCATCTCCAGGCCAGTCTTTGCCCAAATATGAAGCAGCTTTTACTGATTCACACTATTGATGCATCTAATTCGGCACCATCTATGGTACCTGCAGTTCTTGCCGGGTACTGACAAGGCCTACAGAGAGATGCCAGGGATCAAACCTTTGTATGCATGTGAAGCTGCATTAAGATTTTGGGATCCCCAGCCAGGGGTGTAGTTGAGAAAGTGCAAAAGGGAGTCCAACACCAGGACTTTGCCTACAGAAGCAGATGTGATGTCACCAGTACTTGAGTATAGGTCGATCTCACAGATAAGTCGAGGGAAGATTTTGATCCAAAAATAATGGAATTTTCTATGACTCTCAGATAAGTCAGGGGTTAAAACTTATGGGGGTCTGACTTTTTTTTTTAATTTTACCCTCTCTTGTTTTCCCATGCTGAGAAGGGTCAAGAACCAATCACTACAGCAACTGGAGAATGAAGGAAAAGGTGCTTGTAAAGGGAAGCATGAAACACTCCTCAAAATAATGACACAAGGCATTGAATTGATATTTTAAAAACCCAGTTTCAAAATGCAGGGAAAAACCCAACACGTTTAAAAACACACCACAGCATAGCAACTTCAGAAAGGGCTGGAAGTTAAGGAGTTAACAGCAAACTCAGAAGAGCCCCCTGCAGCCACTATAAACAGTGAAACAGAGATTAAAAGACAGCTCTCTGCAAAGATGGTCCACAAGCACTTTGCAGATAGTCAACACGCAGTTGACCCTGCTGAACTCCCATGTCCCCTGCCTGACCCTGAGATAAGACCAAGAGGCAACTTACAGGTCATTTATTTGCAAAGCATGTCCCATCTTAGAGCCAGTAGGTGCTGCCTTTGCTACATTTTTCACAGAAGCTGGGCTGAGAAGAAGTGTCGGGCTCCACAGAAGGCAAACTGAGAACTCTTCCTAGGGGCCTGAGCATCAATTTGTCTTCCAGATACAGATGGATGAGGTGAGAGTTGAGGAGTGATATAGGGGAGAAGATTGGATCATAACCACCACCAACTCACAGAATCTTGAAGAGTCCCAGAAGCCCCAAGAGACATCACCAGAGGCAAAGACCATAGAGGAGACCAAAGAGGTCAGTCTGCCACGAGCAGAAAAAAGTAGAAAATTGTGATTCTAAAATATATGCAGTGAAAATATTCCCTAACCAAGTTCTGCCAACCTGTGGAAACATCCAAGTTTGCATGTTGAAGAAAAAGTGGCAATCTCAGGTGTTACTAAGGCACTTCTAGTTTCTAGGCAACACTTGCCGCAACATCTCTTTTGCCCTCGAAACCGTTTGATGGAGCAACAAATTCTAGCCTGGAACAACTCACTTCAGGTATTCAAATCTAATTCAGACACATCTGAAAAGGAAAACATGTTTTGGAGGCACTTGCCCAATAAATGCGACAGAGCTGCAAAAATACAAATGGTGAGAATATTGAGCACGGCAGGAAAGAGGTCTCTTCCGATGCAACTGAATTTCAAATTATACCAAGCTTTATGGATTAAACCAAATCTTACAAGATGCAGGGTAACAGTGAGGCTGCAATCCTTTACACACATTACTTCTGAGTAGACATGCATAGGATTGTGCTTTGAGACTCAGGCTGCAAGCATAAGCACATTTACTAGGGAGTACACCCTATTGAGCAAATTGGGATTTCCTTCCTTCTTAGGATTGTTCTGACAGGGCCCAATCCTATCCAGCTTTTCAGCCCTGATGCAGCCATGACAACAAGGTGTGTGTTGTATCCTGCAGTGGAGCATCGGTGTATCCTGTATCCTGCAGCATCCATGTATCCTGCAGCATCGGTGCTGGAAAGTTGGATAGGATTGGGCCCACAATCTTGCCTTCTTTTCTGAAGACCAGTTCTTACAATGTTATAATGTGTATTTCTTGGCGCAGAACTGTGATCTTTGGGGGCTCATACAACTCACTGCAAATACAAGGTGTGCACTACCATCACCACACACACACACACACACACACACACACACACACACACACACACTTTTAAGTGGGGTAAGTACTGAAAAGACCCTTTTCCTCCAGCAGTAGCATGATCTTCCCAATTGCATTGCTGCCTTGTCTGGTTCTCCTGCCTCTTAAGGGGCAGGACTTTTCAGACTGGTTGCAGTGTTGTAGCTAGATCATTTTGCACCCGGGGCCCATAAATTTTTGACAGCCCTTCCCCTACAAAATTTGTGGACTCATCATGCAGGCCCACAGGCTATGTTTGACACCCCTATCTAAGGCACTTGTATTTTGGGTTTTCTTTGTTTTTCAGCCATAACGATGCTAGAATAGAGAAATTACACTCTGTTTTTTCCCCACTGAATTCCAGGTAAAATTCCACATCCAACGGTAAAGAGCATGATGGTAGTATTCCACAAACACATGATTTTAGAAATTTAGGGTTCAGTGGTGACCCCCCCCCCGAGGATGGCACCTGATGCACTGCACCCCTCTGCCCCATAGGTAGCTATGCCACTGGACTGGTGTGTCATGACGCCCCAGTTTGAAAACCTCTGGTTAAAAATATCGGCATTCTGTCCTTCATGGTTTCTGGCCGCCCTGCCTAGAAGCCATGAAATACTGAATCCCTGGGCTGAAAGCTTCGAGACAATGACTTTTGTTCCTTCTTCTTTTATCTGTGTGACCAGGCTCTGACATTTCCTGGGGCCCTTTTCAGCTCTGTTGTGGATCGGAAAGTTCAACAAGTGGAGAACAGATCACCTTTTTGACATTGTGGGAGATAGAATCAAGAACAACTCCTGGGTGACATCCTGCACTGCAACTCCCGATTGCGCAAACATTTCCTCCCTGCATGTAAACAACGGTAACGATCTGGAGTTTTGATGGCTGATATCTTGAGGGAATCATTAAGGTGAAAGGAAAATGTCAGCCGCTGACAGTATTTGCTGGTGCATGCTTCAGTGGTGAGAAACAGTTATTATGGAGCATGCTGTGAAAATGTCTTGCATATAGGCAAATGTATAATAAATAATCACATTATTTTCTTGGTTTCTCCCCACTCAGATCTGAGGCTAGAGGCAAGAAATGGATGCTCAGCCTTATGCACCTGTAGTGTGGCGACGGTGGGACTGCCCTGATCCTGCACCTGGTCAATTGGATGAAGCTGTTCAATGCTGACCTATTGACTCAGGAAATAGTTTATACCAAGGGGGGAATTCACACACTTGCACCATTGATTGATTGCCAACTTCAAGCAATAGATTCCCATAGCTCAGTGGACAGGATGTGTTTTGCAGGCAGAAAGTCTTTGATTCAATTCCTGCCATCTCCAGGTACCCTCTGACTACAACCCTGGAGACAAACTGAGTTGGATGGACCAGTCGTCTGCATTGGATGAAGGTAGCTAGATAGGTGAACCAAGCTCATTGGTATCTTTGAACAGCTGCATCAGCTTATGCAGAGTTCTTCTTTGTGAAGTCACATCAGCTGGGCATGGTTGAGTGATACATCTGAGCGTGTGAATCAGAGTGCAATCCTAACCTGGAGTGATGCCAGCACAGTTAGGCCAACAAAGCTTGGCTGGCACCAGGGCCACTGTGAAGAGTGTTTGGACCCTCACGGAGTTAGGGAGGAGGACACATGTCTGTGTGCTGGCCTCGCTGACTCCAAGAGTGTTCCCAACCCACAGTTTGAGAAACACTGCCTTGGATATCAGTAGGAGGCAGGCCCTGCCTTCACCTTTTTCAGTGGCTCTCCAGTACCATGTAGGTTAGAAACTTGGAGCCTGCTCCAGAAGGCCCTATTGCAGGCAGCACGTGTGTACCAGCACCAAAAATGTCGCAAATGTGCCATAAAGCACATTCGCAGCAACGTACCTCCTGCGCTGGGCTGGCGCTCAGTTAGTGCCAGTCCCGACGCGGGCGGAAAGGACAACCAGCACTCCAGCATGCTGGGGCAGGGGGAGGCAGGAAAGGGGAGGAACCAGGCGAGGAGGGGAGGAGAGGGGAAGGGCGGCCCTGCGAGGGGGTGGGACCAGGTGGTGGCTGTCACTTGGAGGAAAAAAATTGCTGGAGATGCCCTAATGGCAAAATTCTTGAAGCTTCCGGACCGGACAATATGGCCACCGGAAGGCAAGAGAACTTGGAGGAAAAATTGCGCGCGGCGCCGTCCCTCGCCTGAAAGTGACCTTGTCCGCGAACGACGAACGCGCGTGTGAAAGCCAATCTCAGCCACTTTAATCATGCCTTCGTGTTCTGCATATGGGTGCACAAATCGCTGGACGAAAAATGGGATTACTTTCCACAGGTTCGTAAAATCATTGTGATTCGGAATTAAACCTTGGAATTGCATATTAACTCATAATTAGGTTACCACTGATGTTTCTCCACGATCACACGTTGTTATTTTGGTAAGTTTTTACTTCAGGAGTAAACGATTAAGCCTTAAACATCATGCGAAATCCCATTGGAAATCATTGGAATGAGCAATGTTTTGCACCTGACAACATGGCCGCTAAGCCCGCCTCCCGGCTTCAAATCCTGAACATGAAACTCAATGGGATGGCCACCCGTTGGGCTGTCACCCAGCGGTGTCATCCTCAAATGAAGTTCCGGAACGCTAGGCGGGACTTACCGCTTGATTGACAGGCTGTCTGTGATGTGTCGCTGCCTGCCCGCCTGCCGCACGGGCTCCCTCCAGTTGGCACGCCCCTCCGCTGCTTGCCCAGGCACTCGGTGCGCCCCCCAGGCAAGCGGGCACCCCCTCCGAAGCCAGGGGTGCCCGCGCGACGGGCGGGTAGACAGCGACACATCACGGACGGGCAGCCAATCAGGCGGTAAGTCCCGCCTAGCGTTCCGGAACGTCGTTGGAGGATGACACCACTGCTGTCACCTCCAGACCTTATCTCCGGTGTGGCCCAGGCAGCCTGACACGGGTTTGCTCAATTCACCACCGGGAAAAAGGCTGGTGGTGAGTCTAGGAGCCCCATTGTGGGCAGTGGGGCTTTCCCAGTGGAAGGGGATGAACGTCTGGCTCCTGTGGGATGCAACGGTCGCCATTTTGGTAGTGGTGCTCCTATGGGAGCCGGGCAGTTCAGGATTGGGCTGTTGGTTTCTCAGCCTGATCTCCATATATGAGGAAGAGCGCAATCCTAAACTGGAGTTAGGCTGGCATAAAGTAAGCCAGCAAAGCTTGGCCAGCACAAGGGCCACTGTAAGGCATATTTGGACCACTCTCGGAGTCAGGGAGGATATCACACGTCTGTGTGCTGGCTTCTCTGGTTCTGAAAGTGCTCCTAACATATTTTATTGTGCCCTTTGTGCTGGCCAAACTTCACTGGCTTGGCTTTTGCTGGCTTAACTCATTTTTGGATTGTGCCCAAAGCCATTTTTCTGCTATTCATAGTTCTAGTGCCATGATGAAGTCATCTCTTGCCGCTGAATTGATACAACGTGGCCATAATGCCTGATGTGGCTCAAAAAATACATGTTGCACAGAAATGAGCTATAGTGTTTCTTGATAGCTTTTCTCTGCTTTTGCTCCCTCCTCACCTGTAAACACAGTTTGCTGTCTGTTCTGGCCTGGTAATTATCTCCCCAGCAACTAACGGTGATGCACAAAACAGAGATGATGATAATTTCAGATGAAGACAAACCAGGAGGGTGGATGGTTTGCTTGAAGCAAGAAGCAAATCAGTTCATTTGGCCTTTCAAGGAATGGAGAACCTTTAGCGGCCCCTGATTGCCAGAAAGGAAAGGCACTTATTGATCCAAGCCTGGCTGCGGCCCAGACGTCCAACAGGGCTGTCTGTTTTCACATGTCTCAGTTACTCAGAAGCAGAAATGGAAGCACCACTGTGAGGTGTGGCAAGCCCTGTGAGCTAGCAGAAAGGAGAACATCGGTCTTCATGTGACGCCATGGGAATGACTAGGCTGTTCTGGGCATTGCCTGTAGGGGGCCTCAGGGAGCACAGCCCCAGTCTTGGCAATGGCTGCCCAGGGTCTGCGTGCCACTGTCCTAAATTGACTTTAAATTCCAATTTGCATTGGTCAAAGGCAAAGATTTATTATGCGTTTGCAAAGCGGGTGGTGCTCATAGTGGGCTACAGGAAAAACCAGCAGGCCAGAGACCACACCTCTTGGTTCCAATGTTCAGCATCATATTTCCCTATCACTTCGCCTTGTCCCCCCATCCACTAGAGGCCCATTGGCCAGTTGGCCACATGGGAACAGCTAATCCGAAGCGCCTAAACAGAATACATGGACACATAAGCAAAATACATGAATGCATAATAGGTTCCTTCCTTAACAGCCCCCCTCCCTCCCTATCAACTACTTTCTGGTCAAGCCAGTTTTCTACATACCTTGTCCCCTGCATCAGATTATTAATTATTTATTTTGAAGAATTTATACCCCGCCTTTCCCATGCCGAAGCAAATGCCCAAGGCTGCTTACATGGGCAGGCTAGTCTAAACCACCATTTTCAAAGGGTTTTTTTTTTTTTTAACAAATATACAGTACTCTGTGATTCACTGAATACTCAGTCCCAGATGTTGCCTTCACAGTGTGGTTCTCTCCTCTGGCCATATAAATATGACATCGAGCTATAGCAGGTGGTCGTAAGTCCTCAGGTCCTCAGGGTTGGACTCCGTTCTTTTGCTGGCTGGACTTCTTATCACATTCCCGCATTACATGGATCAGCTCCACAGTGACTCCATTCTGCCACAACAGGCAGTGGCGTTTCTACAGGGATGGCAAAGCTCTAAGTTTTGCAAGAAGCCTTACCTTGCAGTGGAAATCACTCCTCTCCTGCACCGTTTTAGCCAATCTTGGCGTTGCTTACTGGCTACAGCAGCAAGGGAGAGGAGGGATTTACATGACAGGGTAAGGCTTCTTGCAAAACTTAGAGCTTTGCCATCCCTGTAGAAACGCCTCTGACAACAGGTACTGCAGCTTGTCACAGCCTGGCATTCTGTCTCCCATCCAAAAACAGACCACAGATTCTCCTGCTTAGCTTCAGGCAGTACAAGCAGCTCAACCATCAGTCCACACCTCCTGCATACGGCATTGCTTATCTATTAGGGAGTTTGCCTGGAGAGACGGGTCAGTGCTGGCCACCTTATCTTTTTAAGAAGAGGCCTTGGTTATGCAGCTCGCTTAAGCGACTTTGGGCCTCTTTACATGTGCTTTTTCGGCTGCTTTCCTTGTCGAGCTATTTCCCCTCTCCAGGGCCCCCTTCCCAATTCCCTGTTGTTTTGTAATAGTGGCCTCTCAGGCAAGCCTCCATAGTTTGGTTAACACAGCAATACAATTTTTGTGTTAGTAAATGTACACACATATCTTTTGCTAGTAATAATTGATTTTCACTTCCTATACCACCTTGCCCTGATGTGGCATTACTAGGGGGCTGTTGCTGGGTTCTAAATAAATAAATAAATAAATAAATAAATAAATAAATAATACTTTTAGATTGTGAGCCCCTTTGGGACAGGGAGCCATTTAATTTTATTATTATTACTATTTGCCTGTAAACCGCTTTGTGAACTTGATCTTGAAAAGCGGTATATAAGTACCTGTTGATTGATTGATTGATTGTATATACCGCCTTTCTTAGGTCACTAGATTTCTCTCATTACTGTAACTCAAGGCGATTTACATAGGCAGACTTTATTCATAAACCAAAGGTTTTTACAATTTACAGAAACGTTCTATCTTGCAAGAACTACAACACATATAGATGGATCTTTCTGGATTTAGTCTTCTTTCTGGCCAACCATTTGTCTTCTGCTGGCTGATAAGCGGCTTCCCTGCTCCCACTTGAGAAGCAGCTGACCCGGCACACTCCCCCTCTCACAAGGCAGCCGGAGACAGCTCAGCTGTTCATCAGTCGCAATTTATAAGGTCTGCCGCTCACATAGACTTCTGGTAATCCCAAACTGGCGACCTTCAGATCTTCAGCTCTTATCTTCAGACAAACAGAGGCATTAACACTCTCTACTAAATCTTCTACTTTGGCTTTATGGTATTGAGGGTGCAATCCTATGCCCACCGATTCTAGGTGGGAGCTTCAGCACATAATTTGGCTTGAGCAAGTAAGCGGCCCAGTTGGTTCTTCCTGAGGTGATCAGATGGGCTTCCTGAGCCCAACACAACTGAGTAATCATGCTCGCCTAGGGTTACCAGGGACATGGTGGCGCAGCGGGTTAAACCGCTGCTGCTGGACTTTCCGACCAAAAGGTTGGGAGTTCAAGACCGTGCAACAGAGTAAGCTCCTGTGGCTTGTCCCTGCTGAAAGCACCTAAATGCAAGTAGATAAATAGGGACCACTTCGGTGGGACGGTAACAGCGTTCCGTGCGCTACAGCGTATAGTCATGCTGGCCACATGACCACGGAAGCTTGTCCTCGGACAAAACGCCGGCTCTACAGGCTTTGAAACGGAGATGAGCACCGCCCCCTACAGTCGGTCACGACTAGACCATTCGGTCGTGTGGAAACCTTTACCTTTAGGGTTACCAGATACAAACTGGAATGGAGTGCCTATACCTTTAACTATTGTATAGAAGAGTGAATTTGCACATGTTCAGCTCATAATGGAAGGATTTCAAAAGCTGCACCTGCCCAAATTCCCACTCCTAAACAATATTTAAAGGTATAGGCACTCTGTCTCAGTTTGTATTTGGTAACCCTATGCTTGCCTATACAAAAAGATTCCCTGAACAGAGAAAATCCGCATGTCAAGAAAAAGGACTCTTTCTCCAAGGAGCTCAGGGCTGCACGCAGTAGTGTCATCTAACGGGTACGCTGGGCGGGAGGAACGGGTGAGCGGCAGCCCGCCCGTTGCGTAACGCTCTGTTTCGCCATCTTCCCCGCCCCCACGCTGGGCGGGAGGAACGGGTGAGTGGCAGCCCGCCCGTTGCGTACCGCTCCGTTTCACCGTCTTCCCCGCCCCTGCGTTACGCAACGGGCGGGCTGCCGCTCACCCATTCCTCCCGCCCAGCGTACCCGTTAGATGACACTACTGGCTGCATGCCTGGTATTTTTTTCTACCTATGTATTTGAGATGTCCCAGTCCAAATCAGGACCGTTGAGGCCTCAGTATTAAGCACCGCATTCCTGCACTGGAAAACGTCACGCTTTGCAGTGACAATATTTACCCTGGCATACTTGTGGTACATTTAATATGTAACAGATGTCAGCATTCACGCATCAAGGCACCAATCTCCGAGGGACTGCAACACAATGCCATACACTTCTCGATAAGCATCCGCACCTGTTCTCTGGGTGTTTGCACGCCTTCGTCAAAGCACTTGTGTGACTTCCGAGCCTTTAATGTCAGCAGGGGTGTAGCTAAAGAAGGGCACCGGGGTGCAAATGCCCTGGGGAACAAGCTTTAGGGGGGCAACAAGCTGAGCTTGACAGTAATGGCCAAGATTGTGAAAACTTTGGTATGTATGAATAATACCATCATGTTATATATAATTGGAAAGGTAATTTAATGCAGAATGCAATGAAACAAACCAGAGTGTAATAACTTTACTCTATCAGAGGTTATGGCCAAAAAATCAGAAATCAGAAAATCAGAGGGGCGACTTTACACAGGAGCTCAGGCTTCTGCCAAACGTAGCGTTTTGCCTTCCCCATAGAAACACCACTGGGACAGACAATTCGTTACTGCAGACAATTGCCCTAGAAACAGAGCTGCACCACCTGGAAGAGTCTCCTGGAAGCAGGAAGTGACACCACAAGAGGCAAAGGTCATAGAGAAGACCATAGAGGTTGGTGTGCCGTGAGAAGAAAAAATGTTGAAAATTGCTGGTATAATGAGACATTGCTGGTTATTTGAGGGTGTTTTGAACTTAAATGTGCTTCTCAGCATTGCAAAGGGTCAGTGATGCAACGGGATTATTCTATGCCAAGGGCAGGCTCCCAAATCTACACCCCCACCCTCAGTGATTCTCAGCATCTGTATTCCAAAGGACCATCTGGAAAAGATATATAAACGTTCAAAGTATCAAAGAGGAGTGAACTCTGGATTGCCCTTGTGGGAAAATGAATGGGAACATCTGGGTCCAAGTTATGCATCAGAGTGGTTGGGAAACCGTGAGCACGCTTGTCACTTCTCAGCTAGACTGAAGCTGTGGACCTGGCAAGAGACTGGATGATGCTTTGCAGGCAGGGCCTCCAGGTTATCCCAGCTGGGCTGCCTAACCGCTGACCAGAGATGATCAGGCAGTGGTTGCTGAGAGACTGAAGTTCTGAACTAGGCCTGAACTGGGCCTCTGTGACTATCACCTCCCACTGTAGGATGTAAACCCACCAGGGAATGGTGTAATTAGCCGTAGTCGGTTAAACTCAGGGCACTATCCTAGGCTGGAGTTAGGCCAGCACAAGTGTCACAAACACATCATGAAGCCAGTAGTGCTATCCAGCCAGTACGCTGGGCGGGACTTACGTTTGATCGGCAGTCTGCCCGTTGCGTCACACCGCGTTCTGCTGTTCCCCCCCCCCCGCCAGGGCGTGTGGGAAAGCGGCGGAACGCGGCATGACACAACGGGTGGACTGTCGATCAAACGTAAGTCCCGCCCAGCGTACCAGCTGGATAGCATAACTGCATGAAGCACATTTGGACCACTTTTCCCTGACATGCATCCCTGACTCTGAGAGTCCTGGGCTGGCACAAGTGACTTGTGCTGGCCTCACTCCAGGTTCGATGGTACCCACAGTTGCTTACCTCCCAGCTGCTAACAGTAGGCCTATAAGATCAAGTGATGCAAGCATCTTGTTGTCTCATGCCTCCCTGGGGCACCTGGTGGGCCACTGTGAGATACAGGAAGCTGGACTAGATGGGCCTTTGGCCTGATCCAGAAGGGCTCTTCTTATGTTCTTATGTTCTTATGTTCTTATGATGAGCAGTTGCTTTTGAGACTATCAGCTCAATCTGTCCAAGTGAGGAGTAGGGGAACAGAGCCCAGAGTGATGCTTCATGGACCTGTCGGCCAGGCCAGACAAAAAGAGCCCCCCGATTGCCTGAGCAACCTTCTCCTGCGCACAGGTGTCACTGCTTGCTCTCTTTTTGATCTCGTGCATCTCCGGCCCGGCCAGTCTCCCATCCACGGCTGAAGTTGCAATCAATAATATTCTTCCTCAAACCGAGGCCAATCTGGCACGGCTCCCATATGGGCAAATTTAGAATTCCGTGAAAAGAGCCAGCACTTTCATAGCAAAACAGAGGAGAACAAGGTCTGATCCTGCTGGATCCTGAGTACTCTCTTTCCCCCCCCCAAGAAAACGGGGGATGTTTGAAAATGTTGGAAGTGGCCCCATCTGCAATTTTAATCGCGTCAGGCTTTTAAACACACTCCTTTAATGTCCTCCCCAAGGAGATGATTAAGGAGAGAGAGAGACCCACCAGGGAATGGCGTAATTGCTTCTTCCCTGGCAGTTCCTACCAACTTTTGAAGTGTGGAGCATCTCTGGGGACAGAGCATGCCATTGTCCCCAGCTCTCACGGAATATTCTGGCTGAAGCTCTCCAGCCTTTCGCTTGCAGTGGCTTTGTGGCAAGGCCACCCTTCCTTCTCAGCAGACCAGCCGCGGAGGAAGCACGCCCAAGTCCAGCCCTCTTGGAGTGGCCTAGGAGGTCAAATAAGGACTTTTGGTGCCCTTTCTTCTAAATCAGTGGTTCTCAAAACGTTTTAGCACTAGGACCCACTTCTTAGAAGGGCACTTGTGTCAGGACCCACCGGAAGTGATGTCATTGACCTGGAAGTTATTTCGTAGCCGGAAGTGACATAATCAAGCAGGAAGTACCATCATTGTGACATAATCGAATGACACCCCTGGAATGCAAACTGGCATTCTTGGACTGCAGCAATTACACAACCAGGAAACATCCCTGACAGAAAGCAAGATGAGAACAAAACATGATGTAAAAGCATTGAACTAATTTTTTTTTAAAATCCTCATATGAAAATTCAAACTGTTAACACTCACAAAAGGAAGAGCAGGAGGGGCACTGTTGTGAAAGGAAACTGGGAGGAAGAAATGTCAACAGAGGGATGAAGTTGCCAAAGACGAAGGGAGCCAGGAGTAGCCTCTAGGCAAGCAGGACCAAGGATTAATCTGTGGAACTCCTTGCTGTAAGAAATGGTGATGGCTTCTGGTTTAGGTGCCTTTAGAAGTGGATTGGACAGATTTCTGGAGGCTACAGGCCATGATGGGTGATGCAACCTCCTTATTTTAGAAGCAGGCTACCTCAGAATGCCAAGTGAAAGGAGGTGGCAGTAGGAAGCAGACACTTTTTGGCTTATGTGCTCCCTGAGGCATCTGGTGGGCCACTGTGAGCTACAGAAAGCTGGACTAGATGGGCCTCTGGCCTGATCCAGCGAGGCTCTTCTTATGTTCTTAAGGCCCAGATTGGGTTGCAAGATCCCTCCCCACAGAAAGGATAGCAAATTCTGTTTTATTTACCTCATAATTTTACCTCAGGATTTTACCTCAGAATGCCAGATGCGAGGGAATGGCAACAGGATGCAGGCATCTTGTTGTCTCGTGTACATCTGGTGGGGCATCTGGCGTGCATCTGGTGTCTCCCTGAGGCATCTGGTGGGCCACTATGAGCTACAGAAGCTGGACTAAATGGGCCTTTGGCCTGATCCAGCGGGGCTCTTCTTGTGTTCTTGTTTCACAGATTTTATAAGCTCTGGCATAGAGAACCTTTAGGCCTCCACCTTCCGTCTTGCACTGCAATGTTTCCCCCACCCCCAAGACAGAAGAGCAGGCCTCCTATGGAGCTGTGACTCTCGGCCAAAGGACTGGGGTTGATCTCGACAATCCCTCCCGGGCACGTGAAAAAGAATCCACTCATCATCCTTCAGGGATGCTGAACAAATGGGAGCAGAGGACAAAGGGGGGAAAGGGGCGGGTGGAGGAGCGATGGATTGCTTCTGTGTGCCAGGAACAGTTATTCCTGGACTCTGGCTGTCTGGTACATCCCTGACCTGGCAACGAGATCCCGCAATTAAACAGAATCTCATCACGAGGCGGCTGCTTGGCTTGGAGGGCTGCCCGTTTCGGGAGTGCCGAGTGCCGTGACCCTCTTTGATGAGCCGCGCGGACCGCAGGAGAGCCACACGCTGGGAAGTGCTGGTCGGATGAACCGATCCTTAAAAAGCGATGCGCAGACTTGTGGAGGGAGGGGTCCAGAGCCCTCACGCCGCGCACCTCATAAGAATATAAGAAGAGCCCTGCTGGATCAGGCCAAAGGCCCATCTAGTCCAGCTTCCTGTATCTCACAG
>JAJKFI010000057.1:538631-562595 GCA_029204185.1 Lerista edwardsae | reverse complement strand
GTGTGTGTGTGTGTGTGTGTGTGTGTGTGTGTGTGTGTGTGTGTGTGCCGGGACAGAGAGGTGTTGCCAATCTCAAGTGATGCCAGATACCTGGGCTACAGAGGGGGAAGATCATGACTCTTACTACTTACTGGCTAACCAGAGGGCATTGGGCTACTCTGAGGAATCTTTGGAAAGTTTCGGTAGATTAACCGAATTTCCCTTCCTTCCGCCTTCAGCCAGAACCTTGGAAGTGGAGAAGCGCAGGCAGGCAGGCAGGAGGCGGGGCAGGGATGCACTCCACAGTTTACACAGCGGGTGACAGCACAAGGAGGCGGGGGTTGGGCATTTAAACTTGGGAAACTGTAATTGGCAGTTCCCGTTGCCTGGCAGACTGTACATCTCTGGCCCCAAGCAGGGTATGAACTCAGTCTTCTGTATTAACCTGGATGTGCACTGAACAAAGTTTAATGTTCGTCCCCCAAATTAGGTGGCCAACCTTTCTGTCATGTTGCCCATCCAAGGAATCTCTTTGGAAATTATTGGTCTGTGCAACTAGAGGGTAGGATCTGTGCTCCTTGTATTGGTGCCCGTTATCTTAAATGTTGTGTGCTTGTGGCAGTGACGCTTTGCCACAAAGATGATCTGCATCAGGGAAGAGATGGGGTGGAGAGACAAGCAGTGGTGTGAGACGGGGGAGGGGAGAAAAAGGAAAAAAAAAGATGGGGGGAGAAGTGTGAAGGGGCGTTACCATCACAGACATCAACGACTGACTGTCCCCATCAAGATTCCAATCCAGATGCATGCTGTATCTGGAAAAACAAGCACACTGGAGCCCATGGTGTGATTTAAATCAGATCTAGTTGAGCCCTTAGGGTGCCCTGGTAATATTTTGCTTTATCTACAGGCAGAAAAGCAGAACATGATGAAGGCAGATAAACGGAGAGCACAGCCTGCACGACTTGCAAAGCGAGCAGAGCCCCCAGCTCCTAGCAATGCTCCAAAACCAGTCACAATATGATTATGTCATTAAGGGCGCAATCCTAACCTGCATTGTTACGATGCAGCACAGAAGAGCCGTCTTGCCTACTCCAGTGCAGGTTTGGATTGCACCTTTATTTATTTCAAATATTTCTATACTGCTTTTCTAAAAAAAACAAAACTAAAGTGGTGTACAACACAACATAAAGATCTAAAGACAAAGATATCAGATTAAAAACATCAAATAAAAACTCTTTAAAAAATAGCAGCCATTAAAGAGGAGAGTGATTAGCATGTAAAATAATGTAAAAGCAACATCTTGCAGTATGAGGAGTATGGGATGGAAAGCTCTGCAGAAAATTGGGGGGATGTGATCTTGCCAGCAGGCACACCTAAAGTGAACCCAGAGGCAGATGGCTAACAGGTTTCCTCCTCCACCACCTCCTCTGTGTTTATGCACGGAATATGTTGTTCTGCCTCTCCGGCACTAGATTTCAGATGGGGAAATAGAGAAGCAAAGAGAGGTGTAAACTTCCAGAATAGCTTGCCTGGAACAGTCGTGGGAGCAGAGAACCACCCTGGCTCTACAAAACAGGGCTGGATGAAATCTAAGTGGAGGGCATTTCACAATATGAGAACATAAGAACATAAGAACATAAGAAGAGCCCTGCTGGATCAGGCCAAAGGCCCATCCAGTCCAGCTTCCTGTATCTCACAGCGGCCCACCAGGTGCCCCAGGGAGGCACGAGACAACAAGATGCTTGCATCTTGTCGCCACTCCCTTGCACCCAGTACCAGTAGCCCACCACCTTTGTAAGGAGGTTGCACAACCCATCATTGCCTATAGCCCACGATGGACCATTCCTCCAGAAATCCGTCCAATCCCCTCTCAAAGGCATCAAGACCAGATGCCATCACCACCTCCTGTGGCAAAGAGTTCCACAGATTAACTACCCACTGGGTAAAAATTACTTTTTTAAAAAGAAGACTCTATCAAGTAAAAACTCTAAGTAAAAACGAAGACTCTATCATGGATAAGTAGGAAGATCTGCAAAAACAACAATTGTCTGTAATACACAAGTTTCTTATATGGAGCAGAATCATGGCAATTCAAGCAGCATTGTCACTGTAGATGGGAATTTTGCATCTATAGCAGGGGTCTCCAACCTATGGTCCGAGGGCCATATCTGGCCTGTCACTAGATTTTTTCTGGCTTGCAGCAACTTGGGCTTTTTTCCCAGAATATTTGCTAATTTTTGACATTTTTACTCATTCTATATCATTTTTCAGCTTACAGGATTGTTTCTTTGACAAACAGGCATGAGCCAGCAGAGTGAACATAAGTACATAAGAAGAGCCCTGCTGGATCAGGCCAAAGGCCCATCTAGCCCAGCTTCCTGTATCTCACAGTGGCCACCAGATGCCTCAGGGAGCACACAAGACAACAAGATGTGCCATTCCCCTGCACCGGGCATTCTGAAGTAGCCTACTACTAATGCAAGGAGGTTGCACGACCCATCATGGCCTATAGCCCATGATAGCCTTTTCCTCCAGAAATCTGTCCAATCCCCTTTTAAAGGCACCTAGGCCATATGCCATCACCACCTACTGTGTCAAGGAGTTCCACAGATTCATTACCCGCTGGGTAAAACAGTATTTCCTTTTATCCGTTCTCACTCTCCCAACACTCAATTTTAGCAGATGTCCTGTGGCACTGGTGTTGTGAGAAAGGGAAAAGAACATCCCTCTATCCACTCTTATCTATCCCTTGCATAATTTTGTACGTCTCAATCATGTCCCCCGTTTTTTCTAGACTTTTTTTCTAGACTGAAGACCCCCAAATGCTGCAGCCTTTCCTCATGAGGGAGGTGCCCCAGCCCAAGAATCATTTTCGTCACTCTCTTCTGCACCTTTTCCAGCTCCACTATTATATGTCCTTTTTGAGATGTGGCAACCAGAACTGTACACAACACTCCAGATGTGGCCTTACCATCAATTTATCAGTGCTCAGTTATCAATTTATAACTATCAGTGCAGTAAAGACATTCTCTGCCTGCCCCCTTGTTTCACCTGGACTAAAGCAGGACACTCCGGCATTTCCCATATACAGTCAAGGGTTAGCAGTGGCATCTCTATAGGGAGGGCAGAGCTCTACGTTTTGCAAGAAGCCTTACCCTGTCATGTAAATCCCTCCTCTCCCTTGCTGCTGTAGACAGTAAGCAACGCCAAGATGTTGCTGTTCCTTGTGAGGATTGGCTAACACGGTGCTGGAAAGGAGTGATTTCCACTGCAAGGTAAGGCTTCTTGCAAAACTTAGAGCTCTGCCCTCCCTGTAGAGACGCCACTGAGGGTTAGTCATCTTCTTACCCAACGTGCAGGTTATCATCAGTGGTGTCATTCAAATGATTTAGGAACAGGAACTCACTTTTGATTGGCACTTGTCGGGAACCCGGAACCAGCCACAGAGCCCGTTAGGATCCGGAACGCCCGTTCTGGTCCGTTCCCCCTGAATGACATCACTGGTTGTCATCATGGAGAAGCTGCCCAGTCAACACTATGGTATGCCCCAAATCAGGTGGGTGGGTGGGGAGCTTTTATTGGGCCAACGCATTCCCTTTCATCACATGCAAAGGTGAGGTGCAGCAGCATAGCTTGTGGGGGGGCAGCACAGTAAGCACTGCAGGTGCCACAAAGCACTGTGTAAGAGGCCCCTCTCACTCGCTGCTGGAGCCATTTTGGGCAGCAATGGCAATACAGTTGTTGCTGCCCAGAATGACTTTGATGGTGGGTGGGAGGGGCTGCTTACGTGGCACTGCCTGCAGTACGCTGCCCTCCTCTGGCTATGTTGCTGTGAAAAGAGGTGTGGAAGGTAAGAAGTAGCACCATAGAAGCAACCAGGGACGGAGCTGTAGGCATGAGATGAAGGTCCTTCTGGGCACCTGCCACTTCAGAAGACATGTGGGGCGGGAATGGATGTCTGTTTCCATGCTCTGCCACGACCCAAAATGCTTAGCTTAGCAGTGCTTCTCCCTGACACACTAGCTTTCCAGCTGCAGGGAACGATGTCATATGAAAATAACACTCCAAGTTTGTAGACTGTTTTCCGAGTGTGCAATGCGCTGAATGTGTATTATTCTTGACAGTGTTATAATCCTAGGAAGTGAGTGAGTGTGCATTATGATTCCTACATCATAGGTGGGAAAGGAGAGAGAGAGAGAGAGAGAGAGAGAGAGAGAGATGCCAGTGCCACCTAGTAAATTGATGGCATGGGTGAGATTTGAACAGGGAAGGTTCTGCTGTGCAACTCAGGCTGCAATCCTATACACACTTTCCTGGGAGGAGACGCCACTGAATACAATGGGACTGGCATCTGAGTACAGATGCATAGGATTGTGCTGTCAAGCTCCAGGCTGCGGGGCTCAAGCACGCGTGTGAGGCTTGGGACTCAGGGGGCGGGGCCACAGTGCTGGGGGCGCGGTGACTTCGCCCTACCCACCCCCGGCGCTCTGCACGAGCCTTCTTTGACCCCGGGGTATGCGCAGCTGCCCTCCGTCCGCCACTGGGACAAGGGCGCGCTTGATCTGGACCCTGAAGGCCCGTCCTTGGCTGCTCTTCCCCGGCGTCCACTGCAGACAGGCTCCCGCTCTCCCCGAAGAGCTGCCCGTCCCGGCGATTAGCATTCCGGCCGCGCACCGCCGCCTTGGCGAGCCGACGCCGAACGCGCCTCGGCGCTGGGGTGGAAGACAAGAGTTTGATTTAAGGCACTGGTGCGCCCAGGCCCCGCCCGCGGCCCCTCATTGGCTCGCCCCTCTCGGCCCCTCTGCAGCCATTGGCTGCGCGCTCTTCCCACCGCCGGCCCACCCGCCTCCTCCCGGTCCCTCGCAGGGCGAAGGCAGGGAAGTCCCGGCGAATTTTTTCCCCGCAGCAGCCGCCAGACTCGCGCAGACCGCGCCGTGGCCGGAGAGGGTTGCGCAGCGCCCGGCAAAAGTTGAGCGCGCGCTTCCCGCGGGGCAGGCGTCGGCCCGGGGGATGCCGGCAGGGCCAAGCCGGGGGCGCAGCTTCGGCCCCCTCGTCCTCAGGCTCCGGGGAGGGAGCGCGGAAGGCGGCGAGTGACTGAGGATGCCGCGGAGCCCGGTGGCCTTTCGCGGCTTGTTGGGGCACAGCGCCGGCCTCCGAGCTCGCCTGGTCCGCGCTGGCGCTGCGCGGCTCTGCGCCGCTCTGAGCGTGCTCGCAGCTCCCCGGCAGCCTTGACGAGAGGCCCGCGGGCGGACTTCCCCGGACACGCCGCAGCTCGCCTCGCTCGCGCACACGCAGGGAGACGGAGGACGCTGGAGGAGACGGGCTGCTTCCAAGCGCGGGACGGCTGCCTCGGCTGTGCCCGCAATGGTAAGGCGCCTGCCTCGCATGCTTGCTGGCGTTTCCCCCGGTCGATGGCGATGCACCCCGCCCGGTGCTTCCACGGCTTGGCGGGGAGAGGCGGGAGATGGGGGGGCAGTTGTTTGCAACATTATTTCCCCCCCCCCAAAAAAAATAATAATCCCGGAAGGGTTTGCCGAAGAAGCGGGTGGTGCTGCCCTCAAGCCTCTCGATCCGCATGAAAGGGATTCTGGGGCGGGGGGGGGCGGTGTACCCCGGCCGCCCCGCCCCGCCCCCCCGCCCCCCCCCCACACATGCCGCCGCAGCCGGAGGTAAAAACACGCGCGACGGTCCTGCTACCTTCAGCTGGTCGGGAGGGAGAGGCGACATGTGTTTGGGGCGGGGGGAGCGAAGGGGGGGAATGGAACGGCCGGCCAGGCACGCGGCGGCGTGGTGTATTGGTATGTGGCTCACGTCTGCTTTCGGTGCAATATGGCTGGTAAATTACAAACAACCCCCCCCCTTCAAAAAAAGAAATAAAACACCCCCGCTACATCCTGTCAGACACTCTGATTCCGATCTCCAACCCAGTTAAATCCTAAAAGGATTCGGATCAAGCACGCGAGGGAGGGGAGGGTGCAAGTCTAGAGCCGGTCGAATGAATGGGAGATTTGACATTGACTTCGGCGAGCTGCGGATCGCGCCCCGAGTCCCCGACATCAAATAAATACGCGGTGATTGTGTGTTGGAGCGAGACGGAATGGATCGTGGTCGGCGATGGAACGGAGCTCTCTCCCGTGGCCAAACAGGAGCCGTTACTAAAAATAAGAACACAATTTCGGTGGAGTTGTGCTGGGTACGGAGAAGGGGTTAAAAAGCGTTACTCGTGTATTACCGTGTGCTTTCCCATCTAAGTGTTTGGACAGCTGCTTTCCATTTTATTGGTTCCAATTTTTTTTAAAGCAAAAACAGCTCAGTTTTAAGGACTTTCTAGCCCCATTGGTTGATTTCGACATGTGTGTGGAACTGAGACTCCCGTGGGAAGAATTACACCCTTTCCTGTAAATTGTATAATAAAAACTCCTCTCTCTGTGCCGTCTTGAACTGGAAGCGTGTGGCCAAAGACAGAGACCCTAGACATACATATGGAGGCTTGCCAAAGCTCTAGCCTGAGCACAGCCAGAGAGATAATGTGTGGGTGGTGGCGACGCATTGGGTGACTGGAGTTTCATGTGGGATTATTTTTGATTGCAGTCATATGCACATTTACTTGGGAGTAAATTCTAGCAGGATTTGCTTCTGAGTAAGCATGCACAGAATTGCTCTGTACAATATGACATGGTTTTGCTGCTCTTTTCAGTTTATTTTGTTGCCACGATGTGCTTCCAAAATGATGCAGGATGTTTCTCGATATGCATATCGCACACATCCATGTGCGTGCATGCCTGTAACACTGACAATCTGACCCACATAGGAGATACATTCAACTACAAAATTCACCAATTTCACTGGATCATGGCTACTTTCCTATCACATGTTTTAGATCTGAGGTTCAAAATCCCACTGGAGTTAGAGTTCAGTTTCACATGAGACAAATGAAGCTGCCTTGTGTTCTTTGTGCGGAATGTGAATGTCGTGTTTGCTGGACAAAATGAGGGCAAGAATCAAACATACATTCGAGTAAACCGAAACTACGTTTTGCATTTGAAAATGCTCTGTGCACCCAGATCTCATACAGACTGATGACACAACAGTTCCATCTCATTTGGCTTGTGGATTTTAAGGACATTTTTGGCAACCAGTTCGATACATGTTCTTTGAAGAGAGTCGGCATGTGTTTTGTATGCCAGGTTCCATTCAATGTGTGTTGCTATATTCAGATAGCTGCACATTTTAACGTTGCTCGCAGCTGAACTGTTGTAGCTGGAAACAGAGGTGCACATACGAATGTGCATGCAAAAAATGCATGGAAACATGGAATGAAATGTGCATGTAAAAAAAAAAAGAAAGGCTACTGTAGTGTGCACATGTGTGTGATGTTCTCATTTCCATGATACAGGCTAGCATTACTCCCTGATGCCTTGGGTTCTGCCATCATCACAGAACCTCTGTGAGGGCCCAATCCTGTCCAACCTTCCAGCATCAATGCAGCTGCCATGCAGCTCTGAAGTAAGGGTACAAATGTTACCTTGAGGAGGCCTGTGTCACTGTCTCTCTAACGCAGGATGCAAAACATGCCCTGTTGGCATGGCTGCATCAGCACTGGAAAGTTGGAAAGGATTGGGCTCTGAGTCTGCTATGAAAACAGGCACCTAGCTCTAAAGGGAGGCTAAGCCAGCTCTCTTGGCTGCAGTGCTCGAAAGTCAATCCATGGGGATCGGTGAGACTTCCTTCCCAGGAAACCTCGCTACGATAGGGCTGCTAAAACAAAACCCCAAAATGGGGACACTGTTTTTGGATTGATGGCTTTGGCATAAATACTTTCTGTTCCTGTGCATGTCAAACATTTGGTGAATGTTCACATTCACAAGACAGAACAACAGAGAGGCTGATGGCTAATTGGGAGGCTGTGGCACAAGCATCTTCCATGCCCATGTGGTTGGGTACATGGTGTTATTTTCATGCACACTCTCACACGCAGGGAAAAATAGAAATGGCGAGTCTAAGGGCTATGAAACGAAAGGGCTATGCCTGTTGCATCAGACCCCGATCTATTATGATGAATTATTTTTGTTCCACCCTTTCTCCAAAGAGCTCAGTACAGAGTCCTTTTCCCTATTAAATCTTATCTCAGAAATAAGGCTGAGAGACGGTAACTACCTGAAGGCTACCCAAAGAGCATTGTGACTGGGCAGCATTTGAGCCAGGGTCTCAAATTTGAGCCTGGTTCCAGTCCGACATGTAAATCACCACTGCTGGCTCTCAGAGATAAGAGCAGGGTGACCCATGGCTCACCTAAGTCCTATAGCGGGAGAGAGAGCCCACTATAGTCCTGATTATTCCTAGGCACACTTCAGTGACTGTCAGCATTCAGATGGATCTCTCTGAGTGTTCAGGCATCAGTGGACTTTCTCTGGGATTGTGAAATGCTTATATGCTATTCATTTTAGGCATTTCCTGAACACACATGAGCATGCATGTGCGCGCATACACAAATACACGCATTGTGTTGAAGATTTCTTTTTTGCAAAAATCAAGGCAGATGTTAGAATATTGGCTGGTTGGCCACGATCCACAACTGCATGATCCATAGAGGATCACAAATGTGTCGGAGCAGTCTTCGTCATCTTTTTAAGCTTATTCAGGCAAAGAGCATGGCCGAGGAATGAAGAGATGTGCAGGGGAAGAACAAAAGAGAAGAGTAAGAAAGGGGGAAGGAGAACACCTTGCAACATATTTGTACTGGAAAGCTTGAAAAGGGAAGGCCCTTCTAGCAGTTTAGGGTTCAAGGTGGTACTCTGGTACACAAAAGGTTAAGAATATCACTTTTCAGCAGTAGGGCCCAATGTCCAGTATTATATCAAGAATTGGCAGCGTTTATGGAAATAGGCTGATGTTCTATAGAGCTGTCAGGGACTGGAAAAAGAAGACTGGGAACATGTGGGTTGGTTTCCTCTCATTCTGCCAGATTTCTCCATCTTTGACCTTGCAGATCATGCTGTCTCTTGCTTTCTAGTTTTCCTATGTTCCTCCGAGGTTTAAGCTGAACCAGGGCTAAACCCCAGAACCTGTTCTCTCAATGTCCTTAATAAGCCCTTGAGCGTGATGTAGTAGGATTGTAAAGCCTCTGATTGTGGAAGGAGTGTGTGTTGGCTTTTCCCCGTCATCGATTAATCCCAGCCATCTCTCACGCCAGAGATTTTGGAGATGGGGGCAGGGAGAAATGGATATCTCCGTTTGGAGGTGAGCCTTGCGTTCCAGTACTTCTCATGTTACAAATACCCTACTCTTGGAAAGTTATCGTCAGTCATAGCCTTTTGTACAGCCAGTCTGCCATTTCATAAGACAGTAGTAGCATAGTAGTACAAGAGGTTGCTTGCTTGCTTGTTTAGATTATGTGAAGTGGGGGTATTTTAAGGAGCAGTTTCTCTCTTGTGCACCTCCCTGCTGCCTGGTTTTCAAGTGAGCAGGGAGATACATCCTTAAGAACTTGAGTTCGTATGGTCATTATGAGCCCAAATCAAGTTTGAGATGTAAATAGGGGTGTTTGTTTTTGATAAAAATGCAGAAAAGCACAGAACACTGCCTTTTGGGGGTTAAAATGTCCAATTGAAAACACAAAACACTGAATTTGGGTGCTTAAGGTATTTTCCAGAAATTAAAATGCAGGCATGCCCCTGTATTTGCTGGAGTTCTGTTCATGTATACCTGAAACCATGGATACTGGGGACACTTTTTTAAAGACAGGGGAACATCAGTGGTTTTGCTGCAACAAGGTAAAAAAAGAGAGATTTGTTTAATGTTCCCCTGTCTTTTTAATAGGCATCCCAGTATGCATGGTATCTGTGGATAACTGAAACCGTGGGTGTCAAATCAGTGGAGTCCGGGACATTCCTGTAGAGTTAAGTACCTTTCCAGTTAGAAATAACACTGTGGCTGCATCTGCTGCCTGTATCATCTATATCACCCACCTAGTACATTTTTAAAGCACTGAATAAAAATGAGCACTTGGAATGAGGACTTAGAATTAAAATACACAACACCGCTTTCTGTCATTCAGATAACAAAATGTGCAAGAAAACACCACACCATTTTCAAACACCCCTAGACATGAAATTATAGAGGAGATAAATAGAGTGGATAAAAGGAGGTTCCTCCATCAGAACCAGGGGATGTCTACTAAAATTGACTGGCAGAACAGGCAGAACAGACGAAAGGAAATACTTTTTCCCCAGTACATAATTCATCGGTGGAACTCCTTGCCACAGGACATTGTGATGGCGCCTGGCCTAGATGCCTTTAAACATTAAAGGAGCAAAAGTCCAGCACAGGTTACAAGCAGTGATGACTGTATGCAGCCTCCGCGGTTTAGAGGTATCTATCTCTGGATGCTAAGTGCAAGGGAGTGGCAACCGGATACGGGCATCTTGTTGTCTTGTGTGCTCCCTGAGGCATCTGGTGGGCCACTGTGAGATACAGGAAGATGGACTAGATGGCCTGATCCAGCAGGGCTCTTTTATGTTCTTAAGGCCCAGGTTGGGTTGCAAGTTACTATAGCTCCCTCCACACAAACAGGATAGCAAATTCTGTTTTATTTACCTCATATTTACCTCAGACGTTTCCCTCAGTAATTTACCTCAGAATGCCAGGTACAAGGGAGTGGCCACAGGATGCAGGCATCTTGTTGTCTTGTGTGCTTCCTGAGGCATCTGGTGGGCCACTGTGAGATGCAGGAAGCTGGACTAGATGGGTCTTTGGCCTGGTCCGGTGGGGCTCTTCTTATGTAATAACAGTTATAAAGTACTCAGCTTTGCAACTCGAAACCTTGGAATTCACAAATTCACTAGAAAAATGCCACTTGCCTTAACGAAGTTATCTCGGTTTCCATCAAAATTCTTCTGATGTTTCATCTGAAGGAGACATTTTCACGTTATACTTATGGCAGAATTTTCCACTTATGGAACGTTCCACTTATGGCAGAATTTCAGTCCCATCAATAGCTGGCAGTTAGAAACCATCTTCTGTTGCAACCCAATGTTGTGACCCAGTGTTGTGGGACATTGAAACACTCCAGAGATCTCTGTTGTGCTGGTTCCTTTTAAGCATCTAGAGGGCCAGTTACAACCTGATTTTACAAGGCATTCAGAGATGGCAAAGGGAGTTGTTCGGTTCCATTGGAGATGCAGCACTGCTACATTTATAGTTTCTTGACATTTAGTGGTGTTTTAGTGATGCTTTTTAACCATCAGTCTGGTTTATTGATGATGCTTTGGGACGACGTTGGGATCATCATAATCAATAATAGCTACTGAACACTTCTTGTCATTGTTGTGGCTTTATTTCTTTCCCCGTCTGAGCGGGGCTTCACTTTATTTCATAAGCAGAGAGTGGAGGGGGTTCTTGCCGAGAGGAATTGCCAGTATAAACAAGGGCAGTGATGGCGAACCTATGACACGCGTGTCAAAAGTGACACGCCACAATGTTTTGGGTGACACGCCGGCATTCACCAACACGCAGCAACAATTGAGGATTGCTTTTAGCCATGGTTTCAGTATTTGGTGGGAAGTGGGAACGTATCCCCGTGGATGCAGAGGATCGTCTAGTATAGTTAATCGTCTACTAGTTCCACATCTGCAGTGGCCCTATGATACATTGATCTATGAGTGTCTCTGTTCATAACACAGATTGTCATCCCTGGATAAGAAGCGTTTCAGTATTCCTTCAATTCACGAAAGGGCTCCTATAAATGTCGATTTGTGCTCTGTTGCCGGTTTGCCTTCCTTGTCTCTCTTCAGGAAGCATGTGCCAGACTGGCCTTGTCTGGATCGTTTTGTCTGCAGCGCACAAGTATGTGTTTGGAAGCAATCTTGTGGGTTTCAGGGGGATTGCTCCAGAGTAAGGAGTTTATGTAGCGTCTGATGGGTTTGGCAGCAATTTTTGGAGTGTTCCTCTTGAATTCTGTGAGATGATTCTTGATGAAGGGTTTGGATAATGGGAGTAAGAGGGTGCAGATATTTCACTGCTAATGGAAAGATGCTGGAAAATGAATTGACTTGTGTATCTGAGGAACGCGCTTGCTTTCAGAAGCAGAAAAGCGGCTGAGAGCTTGGTCTGCTTCTCGTCTCTGAGAGAGGGAATGGTGGGCTAGCTAGAGGGTCACACTCTGGTTCAGACCTTGTCCTCTGTCTTTAACCTTCCTTGGTGATTTGTGACCAGTTGTTACACCTGGCTACACCTCGTTTTGTTGTGAAGATTAAATAGGGAAAGAAATTGTGGCAAATTCTGAAACAGTGGCATACTTTGAGTGGGTCCGGGAGGGTGTCACAGGGGCTGGTGTGCCGGCGGTGCCACTGCCGCTCTCTTGCTCACCCACCCGGCCACTTGCACTGCTGCAAGTGCGAAGGCAAGTGGCGTTTGGCCTGCCCATTGACCCGCCCTTGCTCTCTGAAATGGAGTGAAGTGTGATGGGGTGGGAAGCCAGCACTGGGGGGGGGGAGGCACGAGCATCAACCTGGCCAGGGGGAAGCATCAACTGGGTCTACCACTGTTCTCAAATGGCAGTTCTGGTCTCCAAAGTGGATTCTTTGGAGGTCCAAAATGCTGCAGGTCTTTCTAGAGGTCTCTGCACTCCTGCTATGTTGCTGAGCATGTGGTGGGGCCTTGAGGGCCCAATCCTATGACCCCCCCCACTGCAAGAGGTGCATGTGTACCACCAGCTAAACTCCCTGCCAGGGGATCTGAGTTCTTCCTCCTCCCTCGTGGCATTTCGGCAAGGGCTCTTCTGTTTCGTCCAGCATTTGATGTTGACACATCGGCCTCTTGCACCTTTGCAGCACAACCTGCATTGTAAATAGTTTGCCCTTCCCCAATTATTATTTTTTACCCTGTTATTATTTATTTTTCTATAGTTATTTAAATAAAAAGGAGCCATGGTGGACTTGGCTTGCCATTCCCTTCTTTCAAGCACACCGCCCAGATGCGGAGCTCTTGCCCCATCTTTATCGTACGTGGACATGACAACCCTGTTAATTTCCTTGACGCCACCAACATCGGAGCTTGGAAGGAACTCCCCCTCCCCCTTTGTACTGTAATTGCCTCTTTTCAAGGGGCTTCTTGTACATCTGAGTTGAAATGAGACAAATGTGATGCTAACTTGGTGTGTGCCTCCTTAAACCGCATGTTTTACAGAAGCAAAGAACATCTGTTTGAAACGGCTGACGTTACAAGCGTGTTTAAAAATAGGGCCTCCCAGATTGGGCTTGAATGGTGTCACTGGAGCGCGTACAACTCCCGGTACAGGCTCCTTTTTCATTAAAAGAAAAGGGAGAGTTGCCTAGAGTTAAGAAGCCGACAGTTGTGTTTGGTAGTTCAGGTATCCCTGATTGGCTGGGATGTCCTCTTGCCTATCCGTGTAGCCCAGTATTGTCAGGTCTGGCCAGCAGTGACCCCCCATGATCTTAAGCAGAAGTCTTCCTTATCCCCTCCTATCCAATCCTCTGTTTCTCAAACTGTGGGTTGTGACCTGCTGTCAGGTGGGTCGTGGAAAGGTGGGATCAGCCATCTTGGAAGCTGCAGACTCTTGCTGTATTCCTTTTGTGAATGTTAATAGTTTGAATTTTCAAGTGAGTTCTTTTATTTTGTTCAAATAAAATATGGTTTTACACCATATTTGATCCTCATTTTGCTTTCTGTCGGGATGTTTCCTGGTTGTGCAATTGCTGCAGTTCAAGAATGCCAGTCTGCATTCCAGGAGTGTCCTTTGATTGCATCACAATGATGACATGTCCTGCTGGATGATGTCACTTCTGGCTATGACATCGCTTCCGGGTTAATGACATCACTTCCAATGGGTCCTGAAATGAGTGCCATTCTAAAAAGTGGGTCCCAGTCTAAAATGTTTGAGAACCATTGCTCTAAGTCGAAATTATCAAGGACTGAAGGGTCATTATTATCAAGGGTCATCTGCATGGCAAGCAGGTATTAAATTGTCATAGTAGGACCAATCCTCCTAGCAGTATACCTCTACTAACAGCCCAATATTTGAAATAACTCGTGGCAAATATATGCCTGTAAGATATATTGAGTAGAAGAATGCAATGTCTTCTTGATTAATGGAGTAGGGATGACATCATAACCCTGCTCAGGAAGTTGGGCTGGTGGCTGTGGTATGGATCAGTATTCTCACTGTGTATAGAAGTGTGTGTGTGTTTGTGTGTGTGTACACAGTATATGCATGTGTGTGTCATGTATATTTGTAACAGACACATATACACACGCGTGCGCATGCGAGCGTGCACGCACACACACACACATGTATGTACAAGAAGGCTATCTGCAAATGAATGATGAACTAATGGGTCCTAATGTGGGCCAGACCACTCCCGGTTTACCAGTGCATCTCACCTAGCAGTTGAATAGTGGAAGAAAAACAAGATGATTATCCTCAAATGAATGATGACAGAATGGATTCTCATGTACAAATGAGGACAGAAGAATCAATCTGTGTATTATAAATAGTAACCAACATTCAAAAAGCAATTGACAGACGTGGACATATCCATCGCTTCTGGTACAAAAATACCATCTGCTGATAGTAAAAAAGAAAAGTGGACATATGTAGTGGGATGATTTGCCAGTAGTATAAATGGAACATGGAAGAGTCGTCAATATCATGCAATAAGGTTGTTAAGGAATTGCTTAAGAAGAAGCCTGGCCCGCCAATTTCGGATGATTGTAATTGAGAGCATAAAACACCAGGGGATTCTGGAAATGAAGGAGTCTACCTGGACATACCAGATATTTACTGATGAGAGCAATATTTACTTTTTTCTCTGCTAACCCTTTTTTTGAGCTTTAGAGAAGAGAATTTCTAAAATTAGAGCAAAATCCTAACCTGGAGTTAAGCCAGCACATTTAGGCCAGCAAAGTTTGGGCGGCACAAGGGACACCTTAAAGTATGTTTGAACGACTCTCGGAATCAGAGAAGTGCGCCATCCTCCCTGACTCTGAGAGTGGTCCAAACACGCTTTACGGTGGCACTGGTGCTGGCCAAAATTTGCAGGCCTGTGCCAGCCTAATTTCAGGTTAGGATAGCACCCTTAATTTTGTAATTATTCTAAAGTAATTCCACCACATTTCAGCTTTCAGCTCCTACAGCTCATTGTGACACCCACCCGCAATGATTTCATGCATTCACAGCGCAACAATGGAAAAAAGAAAATGGCTAAAAATCAATTATGTGCAGATGCTGCGCATGGTTGCATCCAGCTTCTTTTAGGGCAAGGTATTTTTTTTTCCCAGTGTGGAGACATGAATGGACTGAGGGAACGGAGAACTGTAGCAAGCTGAGAGCGCAATCCTAAACTGGAGTTAGGCCGGCACAGTTAGGCCAGCAAAGTTTGCCTGGCACAAGGGCCACCATAAAGCATGTTCGGACCACTCTTGGGAGTCAGGGGGATGGTGCATGTCTGTGTGCTGGCCTCTCTGACTCCGAGAGTGCTTGAATTGCGCTTTACAGAGTCCCTGGCCAAACTTTGCTGGCCTAACTCCAGGTTAGGATTGTGCTCTGAATCTATGTAGTGCTGTGCACAAAATTGGGAAACACAAAGGGAATGATGGAGAGTTGCCAATGTTATTGCTCCTGGTTTGGAAAGAAGGCCATGTGCTGAAATTCAGAATTCCCAATCTGAGGCTAAATTCAGATGGGCAGAATTTTGGTAGCACCCCCAGTTTTAAGACAACCCTCCTTTGCAATGTGATCTAAACAACATCAGATCCTCCTAGGAAAAGCATTTAGGAGCTATTTGTCAATTTTCCCTTTCTGAAAGAAAGGAGTACAAAAGCGCCTCTTGAAGTACTCGTCTCAAACGCTTAATTTCCTCAGCCCTGGATTTGAGTAACTCTTATTCAAATCAGTGGAAGTTACTCATTTCCTCCTTCAAGGAGGGATGGAAGGGGGGGGCAGCTGGAGGGTGGGAGAAGCCAGCCTTTCAAATCCTTTTCTTCTCCTAAACCAGCAATCTGCACGTGGCGAGAAAGGAGAGGAATAAAAATAATGGGCTTGCTTCCACTGCACAGAGCTGCAGAGACAAGCCGGAAATGACTAAGGCTATGCGTTGCATTGTAGCTGTCAGGAGAGGCAAAGCAGTGTTCATTGTGGCAAGCCGTGAATGAGGAGCACCTGGAAGAGGGCTGGGCTTGTCGGAAGAGGATTGGACGGCTGCGAGAGGAAGGAAGTTCCAATCTGGCCGTGGAGCCATTTTAAGCACCACGGAGGCCCGCAGAAGTGGCAGCGGCCTCCCCAACTCTTCTGGACAACTCCTTGACCCCCCCTCCCCAGCAGGGCACATGCCCCTAAATGCCCATGGCACCATGATTGCTGTGGCGCTGCAGGGCAGTAATTTCTGGGGCCACTCCCCTTAAGGGGAAATGGGCCTTTTTTGCTCTCTATGGTGGGTCGTGACCAGTGATGTCATGCAGGGGGAACGCGGGGGAACTCAGTTCCACTAGTTAAAATTAGGGCTGACTCCACCCACTTCACTCTCCCTCCTCCCTCCTCCCAATTCCTCTGCAAAGAGCTTTTCTTCTTGGTTGGCCAGCACTCAGAGGGTTAAAGGGAGCGACTCCGGATTCCTAGGGGGCGAAGGCAATGATGTCATTCAGGGGGAACGGACCAGAATGGGTGTTCCGGATCCTAACAGGCTCCATGGCTGGTTCCGGGTTCCTGACAAGTGCCAATCAAAAGTGTGTTCCTGTTCCTAAATCATTTGAATGACACCACTGGTCGTGACCTACTATTTGCACTGCCCTAGGCTATGACTTCCATCTTTCTCAAAGTGCTAAGTAAGGAAACAGAAAGAACGTGTGTTTCATTTTGTTGTGGCTGTTTGGATAATTGACTGTAACTGCTGGAAACAAAACAAAATAGTAGAGTGGTTAATTGAATTAAGGGACAAGGCTGCTTTGGACCAGCTATGTCTGTTTGGGAGGGGAGAGAAAAGCATTGAAAGACCAGAATGAAGGATTGTTTCAGAGCTTGGTGGACTTGCGTTGTGGCCAAGAGACTGAACGATGACTCAGGCCTTCCATGGTTTGCATGCCACCTTTCCATGACATCTCAGTTAGATTACTGTATTGTGCTCTACATGGGGCGGTCCTTGAAGGCTATTCAGAAACGGCAACTAGGGCAGTAGGCTACTGCTCATTTGGGTTCTAGGGCTGAGTGGTTCGACTCTGTTGGGCTGCTGCTGCTGCTTTGGCAAGAGCACTGGCTTCCGATTCAATTCTGGGCCCAATCTAAGGTGTTGGTGCTAATCTCTAAAGCCATTTATCATACCTGAGGTACTCTCTGCTTCCATAAATTTTAGCTGATCACCTGAGATCATTTGAGGGGTTTGTGCTTTGGATGTCATCATTAGTAGAAGTTAGAGGGGTGGCAGTGAGAAACAGGACCTTTTCTGTGGTGGCACCACAGCTATACAGTAGTATTCTCTCTCTTATGCATTAAGAACAGCTCCTTCCTTAAAGGCATACTGGTAGTGGCTGAAGACATTTTAATGTCAGCTAGCATTTTAGGGAGGGTGAGAGGGGAGCAGTTTTTATTCTTGCTGCCGGTGGCATTAAGATTTCTAAGCTGCCTTGGCTGTCTTATTTTGGGAGCTTGCTTTGAATAGTTTATAGTATTAATTTACATTCTGCTGTGGGGATTTATGCTGATACAACGGAATTTTATTGCTTACATGCGTTTTATGATGGTGCTTTATTGAATGTGAATGTGTTAGCTGCCTTGAATTCTGCAAAGATGGAATATGATTTTTTTTAAATAAAAAAAAATTAAAAAATAAAGGTGTATTCATTCCAAGACAGAATTTTTCAAGAACTGCTAGTCGGAGAGCAGGGATGATCAGAGAAGGTATTTTCAGGACCCTGGACAGGTCCCAGGGAGTGTGGCGTTTCTTCTTGATAAGCCATCCTGCCTTAGGCTTTACCCCCTTGCTGGGGGTGATCTTTAGAGGGGCAGCCCTCTGGTGTGGAGCCTGGCCTGCCATTGCCTCTCTAGGAAGTCTCACTGGGTTGGCAAGTGGGCTGAAGGGCAGGAGGCCTGTGAAACTGAAGATCCTGGCATTTGCTGGCTGGCATTTGCCACCTTTGAGATATCGGCCTCAATGGGCTTTATTCCCTAAGATACATGCTCTAGAGCAGCCATTTTAAATGTTTTTTCTTCTCACGGCACACTGAGCTCTATGGTTTTCTCTATGATCTTCACCTCTCGTGATGTCACTTCTGGTTTCCGGGAGACTCTTTCAGGTGCCGCAGCTCTGTTTCTAGAGCAACTGTCTGTCGTGACGAATTATCTGTCTCTTTTCCTCCACCGGTGGATTGGGGGCAGAGCCAGTGGAGGAGGAAGAACAGACAATTCGTTGCTACAGGCTGTTGCCCTAAAAATGGAGCTGCGGAATAGCTTTTCGCCAATTTTCAACCTCTGTGCTCCAAATGACCCGAGCACAGCTGCAGACCTTTTGTGGCACACCAGTGTGACATGGCAAGTGGGTTGAAAATAACCGCTGTTGTGATTTAGAGCCAAACTGGAGAATGTAATTGAAAATCTCATTGTTCTTTTTTTTTGGGGGGGGGGGCTATTTTCTGTTTTAAAACACAGCAGCCAAAACAGGACATGCTTTTAAAACAGAAGCTGTGTGGGGCCTGTGAGGCAGAGTGCAGAGGTGCCTTCCTTTTTACCTTCACATTATTTCTTGCCCAACATCTCCCCAAAGCTGATTCAGGCCTCAGAAGCTTCATTGAAGCACTTTTGATGCTGCTTCAAGAGCCACGTTTGGCCAGAAAAATGGCACAAAGGTACAAGCAGTGATGTCATGCAGGGGGAATGTGGGGGAACTCAGTTCCACTAGTTAAAATTAGGGCTGACTCCGCCCACTTCACTCTCCCTCCTCCCCCCTCCCAATTCCTCTGCAAAGAGCTTTTCTTCTTGGTTGGCCGGCACTCAGAGGGTTAAAGGGAGCGACTCCGGATTCCTAGGGGGGCGAACAAGGCTAAACGCCTCTTACCCCTGCACCAACCTGGGTTGAGCCCTGCATGGCTATTGGTTTGAGGTGAAATAAACCCGGAGTGGGCAACGGCATGTTTATCGTCACATCTTCAAACAAGTGTTCAACCTCCAGGGGCAGGACCTTAAATCCCCTTCGCCTGGCCCCTGCACCATATGCCTGGGGGTAGGAACCACCTCTCCAACCTCACCCATAGAAGCCTGTGTGATCCTTGCATACGGCTCTGCAGATCTTTCTGCCATCCTAGCCTGGGACGGATCCGTTTAGTTCCGAAATCAGAGTGTCGTTTTTCTTCTTTCCCGGCGAGAGAATGTATTAGTTCCACATTCTGCGACATGGAAGAGCTGCCTAAGTATTAAATGCTCTAAAAGTTTATCCTCCGATGACTTGTCGGTTTCCGTTCTGTAATGAGTTGGGTAATTATCTATGCCTCTTCTCGGGTGACTCTTTCATTATATAATTATCATATAATGGCTTAAAATTTGACTGTGTCTCGGATTCTCAGCCACTCTTACTCCAGGCTGCTCCTCGGCTTGCATCTTCATTCATTTGGTGAGCACAGATGATCTAATATACAGGGTGGCTGATATTCCAGCGTTTCCCATGTCTTACATTCCATCTTTCACTTCTGTTTTGTCCCAAACATTCCACCAGGATGGGCCCCCAAGAGGGAAAGAAACAGAGTTGTTTGGAGTACTCTGAAATAGAACAAAAGTGGGTTTAAGCATCAGGTTGAAGATGTAACTCCATAGCAGAAAGTACATTTTACATGCAAAATGCCACATAATCAATGTCTGGCATCCTCAGTTCAAGAGCTGCAGGCTGGAACAGTTGATTTTTTCGCTCTCTCCAGGGATTTGAGGGTGTTGTGGCAGTGGAACTGTTTCTTCCGTTGTATACCCTTATGTATTTGTTTGTGAACTGATGTTGAACCAGCTTTTTCCCATGGGACTCAAGGTGTCAAGCAGCATCCCCCTTTCTCATTTTATCCTCCCAACGACCCTGTAAGGTAGGCTCGACTAGCTTTTTGGCAACTGGAGCGAAACAGTTCTCTCACTATTATCTCATTTCACAGGTGGTTACAAGGTTTTGATAATCCTTCAAACTTCTATGTGATGAGGATTGAGCATGTATATCTATCAATTCTAAAATTAGAGTGGGTCAGGACGCACCGGTGGCGCACGAGCCAATTTCAGGTGGGTTGCGAAGAACCTGGGGGAGCCATATTGAAAACATGGACACATGGGACACTGGAAAGGACTATGTGGTTGTTTTGCTTGTGTCAAGGTTGTAAATAGGCTTTTCTCCTTTTCTGCTTCACTTTGCTATTGGAAAATGGCTGAGAAATCACCCAACTGATTGCTGCTTTCTCAGGAAAGCAGCAGGCTCTTGCATCACAATGACGGCACTTCCGGCCATGACATCACTTCCCGCCGGTCCAAGACAGTCTTTCTAAAAAGTGGGTCCTAAAAACTTTGAGAGCCATTGTCCTAGAAAATTTACTGTGTGGTGGCTGTTCTCCATGTGGTTTTCTTTCAATGAGAACTTTAGTCATGTAGTGGTCTTTGCAACATAATTTTTTTTAAAAATTAGGATATTCCAATTTCATTTTTAGAATTTTGAGAGACACTAAAAAATTGCAATCTTGTTGACATATTTAAGTACAATATTAACTATCAGCTTGCCTGATCCAGTATTTTTCTTTTGTGCTTTCTCTTTCCCCTGCCCCCAACTCAGTGGTATCTGTAATTGGGAATCCTATAAAGAGGAGGAACTAGAAGAATACAGGTTTTGTGGGGAATTTACTCAGTGATTCAATCCCACTCCCACCCCAATTCATTTTGGCTCTGAAACAAGCTCCAAGGGGCACTGTAGCCAGTGTTTCCATGTGAAAACACTTGTCAGTAGCAGGGAGAAAATGAAAGTAATTTTTCTCTTTCGACAAACATGTCAGAGCTGAATAACGAATTAGGAATTAAAGTCTTAATGGTGCTCGATCATAGTAACACCACATGGATTGCTAAATGTTTGATCTCAAATTCACATTCCTGAGCGTTTAGGGAACAGTGAAAGGACGAACTTCTCTTCTTGCATAATTCTACCACGAAGAAACGCCGACAATTTTAATTCCATTTTTGACACTTACCTGGGTGGCAATCTGACAAATATCCATATGTACAGTGGCCTTATTTTGGCAATCTTTCTTCCCTTTTCTTGGGGGGAAAAAGTGTTTATGCAGATTTGACCATCCCATGTACAGGTGTCTGCATGGAACATCCAGTTTGTAGGCTGTACTATCTGTGGGTTGTATCTACTCATTCCTCTTGTGCTGTGCTACTCTTGCAAGCTGAATAGGGTTTCTGAACAAGCCCATATCCTAATGGGCCATAAATTGCTATTATTGCTATTAGAGTATGCTGGGTTCTATCAGGAGTGTCACTTCAAAAATCCAATTTAACCAGGGTTTGTTGGTGGACTTGGCCCAGACCATAATTCAGAGTGCATTCCTAAACTGGAGTTAGGCCAGCAAAGTTTGGCCTGCACAAGGGCCACCGTAAAGTATGTTCAAGCCACTCTCGGAGTCAGAGAGGCCAACACACAGATGTGCGCCATCCTCTCCAAGAGTGGTCCAAACATGCTTTACGGTGGCCCTTGTGCCAGATAAACTTTGCTGGCCTAACTGTGCTGCGCTAACTCCAGGTTAGGATTATGCTCTCAGCTAGAGGGCATGCATTATCTGCAAATGAATGACCAAGTAATGGCTTCTAATGTGCCACAGACTGTTTCCAATTGTCCCAGTTTACCAGTGCATCTCATCCAGCAGTGGAAGAAAAAGAAATAACAAAATGATGAGCCTCAAATCAATGATGAAGTAATGGATCCTAATGTACAAATGAGGACAGAGTAATAAATTTATGTTTTATAAATAGTAACTAACGTTCAACTAACAAATGACAGCGGTAAATATACCCATCGCTTCTGGTACAAAAATGTCATTTGCTAATAGTAAGAAAAAGTGAACAAATGCGTCATCAGGGGTATGATTTGCCAATAGTATGAATGTAAGAAGGAAGAGTTGCTACAATAGCGTTCAGTAAGATTCAGAAGGAATTGATTAACCGGAGGCTGGGTAGTAAAGTCATTTCACATTGTTTTAATCGTAAGCCCATAACACTGTTTTCAGAGGGATGTTTGAGCATAAATGAGCATAGCTCAAATTCAAGGGTTGAAACATTGCTGCAGCTGTTGTGCTGTAGAGCTGTAGTGCTGCAGCTGCACTACAGGGGGACAGTGTGGTAAGTATTGCAGACACTGCAACATGCCATGTAAGCAGCCCCTCCCACTTGCCACTGGAGCCATTCTGAGCAGTGAAGTCAACGCTAGTTCTAAGGCCGTTTCCGCGGCACATTGCGGTGCCTGCAATACTCAGCATGCCCCAGGGGCGTGGCTAATAAAAGTGTAGCCCAGTGCAAAGGGCAAAATGATGCCCTGGAAGTGACCTCACAACAGGAAGTGACATCACAGTTGTATTTTTGTTTTCTCGGGGTTTTCGTTTGGCCATATCTTTTGATAGCATGAAGATATTACGCTCCAGTTTGTTTTATTGCATTCTGCGTGAAATTCCACATTTAATGATATATAACATTACAGTAATATTCCTACAAATCGCAATTTTAACAAACTTGACAGTTATATTTTCGGTTTCTGGTTTTTTTTAGCCTAAACACTCACAATAGACTCACTCACTGACTCTATAGAAAGAGTCAGTCCTACAGCTTCCAAGATGGCTGCTCCCAGCTTTCTGTGACCCACCTGACATCAGGTCGCGACCCACCAAGTGCGTCCCAACCCATTTGAGAAATGGGTCTAAACAACAACTGCTCTAAACAACTTTGGACACTGAGGAAGAGGGTGCCGCCTTTGTCTGCTGAGTGCCACTGTATGAATTGCTGCTGTTTTGCAATCCTAACCTGGAGTTAGGCCGGCACAGTTAGGCCAGCAAAGTTCGGCCGGCACAAGAGCCACCATAAAGCACGTTCGGACCACTCTCAGAGTCAGGGAGGATGGTGCATGCCTGTGTGCTGGCTTCTCTGACTCTGAAGAGTGGTCCAAACATACTTTACAGTGTCCCTTGCGCCAGCTAAACTTTACTGGCCTAATTGTGCCGGCCTAACTCCAGGTTAGGATTGCACCCTTAATCATGTTGGATTGACCATTTTATATTGATGGGCAGATTGTTTTAATCGGTTTCAAGTTGTTAGCTACTTTGGAGTCTACGGAAGGAAATCAAAATCACATTTTTTTAAAAAATTGATGTATAATAGTATACAATTTAGGTTTGAAGGAACGTGCCTGCCCCAACTTTGCAGTTACCCTGTAGCATCCTAAGGAGGGGACTGGGGAAATGGAACCTGCTGTCAAACTGCTGGAGAGGAATAAAAAACAAAACAGCAGCTGGGAGTCATTTTAGGACAGTGTCCATTCCTCCTTCCCTAATTTTGAGCCAGAAATTATCCCAGGAGAATTTTTGGCTCAGCCCAAGAGTAACTGGTAAATGTACACAAAGCGTTGCCTGGAATTCTGGGGGAGGAACAAAACCAGACAAGCCTCCTCATCTGCTGACTGACGTTTCTTGGGCATGTTGTACAAACAAACCTCACGCCTCATTTGCTCCGTATGGGGCTCTGTGAGCAGAGGTAAGCCCCACAGTGGTCTGAAGAGATGTCCTGTGGGGAGAGACCCAGGCGCTGCTGCTGTGGCGTGTCACAGCCTCGGTGAGCATGTATTGATGTGCTGCAATGTATGTGGCCAGGTGGGAGTTGGTGCTAGTCTCTCATCAGGACTCCTACCGAGGCAGGGCGTAGACTCTCTCTCTCTCTCTCTCTCTCTCTCTCTCTCTCTCTCTCTCTCTCTCTCTCTCTCT
>JAJKFI010000057.1:485516-534971 GCA_029204185.1 Lerista edwardsae | reverse complement strand
ATATATATACACACACACACACACACACACACACTCACAGACTGATGAATTGGTTAAAGCTATACTATTTGACAACTCAAATCCCTTTAACTTGGTCCTTCTTTTTCCAGATAGATTCCTGAACTCCCATCTTCCAGTTTAAGCTTCAGCCAACTCTTTCCCTGTTCGCTGTCCAAGCTTCCTGGGTGACCTTGGAGGGGTCATGATCTCGTAGCCTCGCCTACCTTACAGGGTCGTTGTGAAGACAAAAGGAGGGGAGGAACTTTGTGTACCACCCTGAGCTCCTTGAAGAAAGTGTGCCACAAAAACATTATAAACAAATTCATATTTCTCTAAGATGGCAATCCTAACCTGGAGTTAGGCCGGTACAGTTAGGAAAGTTTGGCCGGCATAAGGGGCACCGTAAAGTAGGTTTGGACCACTCTCCGAGTCAGACAGGCCAGCACACAGACGGGCACCACCCTCCCTGACTCCGAGAGTGGTCCAATCATGCTATACGGTGGCCCTGTTGCTGGCCAAACTTTGCTGGCTTAACTGGGCCAGCCTAACTCCAGGTTAGGATTGTGCTGTAACAGAAGCTGTATGTTGTGAGTAGTGTTTGTAATATGTTAGAACCTGCGTCCTGTTTGGGGTTTTATTGACACATGCTTTCTATTCCTTCTTTTGCAGAGATTTAAAGAGACCGGTCTTGAGATTTGCAGGCACCTTACGCTCTAAGCACAACCAAAGCTTTTCTCCCTGTTTTTGAAGACTGCCGAGTGGTTGATTGCCAAGATGCATGTCTACTGGAAGACCTGTCTCTTTGTCGTTTCGTTGCTTTCTGTGGTAAGAAGCCTTAATCCCGGTTATATTGATGGTCATGCTCATAAATATCGCTTCTCCCTGGCTGTGGCATTTCCCACAGTGCCTTCTGATACTTGAACCATCTTTGGATTAAGTATAGGGGAGGCGTGAGAACGGTTGATTCCCCCCAACACACATGCGCACACACACACTTCAAACTGCATTCGCCCTCAGAGGATACTTTGGAAAGGAGTTGGTCTCAGAGGAAGTCTGCCTCATGGCAGCATTCCCAGCTCCATCCCCCTGTAGGCCATAGACTGAGAGAGGCAAGTGACAAGACTCTTAAAACATGGAATTGTATTCGGAACATGTGTACCATATCTTATTCCGGCATTTCAGTATTTAAAGATGTCACTGTGTTACACAATGCCAAACAGGGTAGAGGTGTGGGGAGGATGTAAACACAGGCCTCTTTCCTGAGCCCAGAAAAGCCCTAAAATAAATCTTCAACCGTGAGGTAAATCTTCAACCGTGAGGTAAATCTTCAGCCGTTTGAGAGACCACTGCTGCCTTGTGGCTCCACTGTGGCAGTAGGTCAGGGGAACGACTGGGATGTTGAATTTCCTCCGCAGTTCCTTGTGGTGTCCCTTCTGCCAGCCAAATTTTGCTGGCCTAGCGGTGCTGGCCTCACTCCAGTTTAGGATTGTGCTCTCAGAGTAGAAGAAGTCAGAAATGAACTCACCTGGTCAGTTGCAGACCTGGCCCGTTTGGCACCTGGGGACAGGACCACAGGCTGCTGCCACCCCCTGACTCACCTGGTGGTGTGGAGCCTCTAGCAACGTCCCACCACCTTCGGATAGCATTCTAGCACTTTCGGACCGTTTTTGGACAATACTTCCGGTGTTCCGACGAAACCTGGAAGTATGGTTGAATGGCCCTCCAAAGGCTTCAGATGGCCTCTGGAGGGCCAGGGACACCTCATGGACCTGCGGCCCGGGGGAATTCCCCCCCCCCGGCATAATGGCAGGTCCATCACAGCGCTTGATGTCTGCCGTTGCCATTTAAATCTCATAGTCGTGGCCCGAATGGCCTCTGCAGGAGGCAGGTAGCGCAAACTGGGATCGTCAACAGCAGCCGAGTCTCTGAGAAATGACTGGAATAACAACGCGGCTGTCCTTGTTAGCTCGGCTCTGCCTTTTAATCCTTTCAAGCCAAGATGCTCATTGCAAGAGCATTTACCCACGTGCTCTTGTCTACCACATTGGTCGTGGCAACCCCTTGAAAAGCTGGCAATTGTGGAGTGGTGGCTTCTGGCTTTTTCTGCATGCCAAGAAGTGAGCTCAGTTTGTGATTTCAAGAGATCCTTCGCACAGAGAGAGAGAGAGAGAGAGAGAGACTCCCAGAAGCAATTCTGCAGGACCTCTCGTTTTGCTCAGCTGCTGCATTGGCTTCCCATAGACGTTGTGACTCCAATGAAGGTGTCTCTTTTCCCAGGATTCCATCACCCTTTAGTGCGGAAATTTTCACGGCACATCAGTGTGCTGCAAAAGGTCCGCAGGTGTGCTGCAGGATGGTTGAAAATAGCTGAATGGTTGAAAATAGCTGAAGAACTCTTCCAAGGTTACACAGCTCTGTTTCCAGGGCAACTGAAGTACCGAATTTTCTGTCCCTCTTCCTCTGCCTTCCTCTGCTGGCAAAAGAAGAGGGGCGGACACTACAGACGGTTGCCCTAGAAACAGAGCTGTCGAACCTGGAAGAGTTTCCTGGAAGCTGGAAGTGACATCACCAGAGGTGAAGACCATAGAGAAGACCATAGAAGTCAGTTTGCCATGAGAAGACAAATGTTCCACTAATGAGACCCACCCCTTCCTAAATGAAAGCAAAAGCTTTTACCTTTGAGAAGGGAAAAGAAGGAACCAGTGATGGAGAGGGCTCCCTGGAGATAGGAGAGGGCGTATTTTTCCTGAGTATGCTGGGATTGAATTGGGAGACACAGGATGTTGTGACTCGCATGCTCCCTGACAAAATATGACTCTCATTTTTAGAGGTAAGGTTTTGGTGGGGAAATATTATCCATTAGAGTGGGGGAGGGGAGTGTTTCTTAAGAAAATTCCAACCCCCAGAAGCTTGTTTGTTAGCATACGAAGAAAGCTTAAAACCAATGGTGGGTGTTGAGGTGTGTTTGTTCATTGTTCATCTTTATAGTGCCAAACCAGTTACATAACCAAAAGGCTTGTATGCGCCCCTATAAGTCATGGATGCCCATGGAACCTTTCCACATCAGTGTCTGATGATGTTTTTTTTCCCCAGCTTTCAGTTTCACCAGCATCTCAGGGTGCTGTCAAGATGCTTTTGCTGGGAAGGCTGAGAGCACAATCCTAACCTCCAGTAAGGGAGGCACAGTTAGGCCAGCAAAGTGGCTGGCGCAAGGGACACCCTAAAGTATGTTTGGACCACTCTCAGAGTCAGATGCTTTTGAATTATGGTGTTGGAGAAGACTCTTGAGAGTCCCCTGGACTGCAAAGAGATCCAATCGGTCAATTCTCCAGGAAGTCAAGCCTGATTGCTCCCTGGAAGGACAAATGCTGAAGCTGAAGCTCCAATACTTTGGCCACCTGATGAGAAGAGAGGACTCTTTAGAAAAGACCCTCATGCTGGGAAAGATGGCAGGCAAAAGGAGAAGGGGGCGGCAGAGGATGAGATGGTTAGATAGTGTCACCGAAGCAATGAATATGAAATTGGGTGAACTCAGGAAGCTAGTGGAGGACAGGGAGGCCTGGCGTGCTGTGGTCCAAGGGGTCGCGAAGAGTCGGACACGACTTAGCGACTGAACAACAACAACAACAGAGTCAGAGAGGCCAGCACACAGACATGCGCCATCCTCCCTGACTCTGAGAGTGCTCCAAATGAGCTTTATGGTGGCCCTTGTGCTGGCCAAACTCCAGGTTAGGATTGCACCCTGAGTCCTGTTGTGCGGTTGCCGAGGAAGAAGCCTTCGGCACAGATGCCCTCATCAACGGGCTCCAAAGGCGCCCGAGAAACGGTTTTGATTCGTGAGTCACAAAGTTGCCTTGGGGGCTTGGAATGGAATTCTAAAGCAGCGCTGCAATGCAGGTGTTTTAACTGCCAGTAGTAATTGAATCAGGTGGATTTTTGGCGCTAAGAAGCGTCGCTTTCTCCCCGATGCCTTTGTGGCGCTTCAAGGTTGGTGCGCGCAGATAATAGCCGGTTCCCACCTAGGCCGTGATTAGTATGATAACTCTGTTTTTCACAGAAGGTGTGAACGTTCTCTTGTGCGCTAATAACAGGGTGTGAAAGAACACTGCGAATTCCAGGGAAGTAAATACAAGCCTGGGAGAGGATGGGACAGTGTTCGGGGGGGGGCTGTGGCTCGGGGGAAGAGCGCAGGCTTTGCGTCGAGAAGTCCAGTCCTTGGTTCAAGAATCGAGAGCCAGGGAGCCCAATCCGATCCTGACGCAGCCGGGGCAGCACAAGCTGCACTGCATCCTATGGGGGAAGGCCGGCAGGCTCCCTGAGATAAGGAGATATTTGTCCCCTTGCCCGGTGGTAAGCCCCAGCCTGTGCAATAGGGCTACTTAGACCTGCACAAGATAAATAGCTGGTGCAAGCCTAAGTAGATCCATATCTTCAGAAGATCGAGTCTGGGAGGGGGGATAGGATCAGTGGTGTCATCTAAATGATTTAAGAACAGGTACTCACTTTTGATTGGCACGTGTCGGGACCCGCCCACCGGAAGTGACGTCATAAGCCAGAAGTGATGTCGTGGCAGGAAATGACATGAAAAAGGCCCTTTTTGAGGCCTCAGGTGATTTTAAACTGACCCAACAGTTGCAACAGTATTCCACAGCACCCCCAGAACATGTGAAGGAGGCCTGGCATCATGTTAAAACCCCAGAGCAACTTATTTTTCAGTGGCAAGGAAAGGAAAGGCTCCGCTCGCTGCCTGCCTGCCTGCCTGGCTCTGAGAACATGCAGGCAACTCAAACATGCAGGAAATCAAACGTTGCAGAGGGCGGAGTCAACGAGTGGGTGGGCGACTGGGCGGGGCCAGCTGTAATCCTAGAAACCGGTACTTGTGTACCCCCTGCATGACATCACTGGCTTCACCCCCACCTGCCAGAACACCCTCCTCCCACCCCATTCCACCTCCTCCTGCCTTTCCCCTGCCCTGGCTGAACCCGGTCAGCCCCGGAGCACGCCTGGGGCGATGCAAGTGCTTGGGTCGACCCAGTGCCTCTTCGGCAGGCACAGATGTGGCTCCTGGCACATTTGCGACGGCCTTGGGCCGATGCAACATGCACACACTGGTCCAGGAGGTGCTTTGGATTGTGCCCTCAGGACTCTGTGGCTTTGTTTTTCAGGCAACGTCTGCGGTAACAAATTGCTTGTCCCTCTTCCTCCACTGCCAGCAGAGGGAGGTAACAACGGTAAAGGTTTCCCCACGACCGAATGGTCTAGTCGTGACCGACTGTAGGGGGCGATGCTCATCTCCATTTCAAAGCCTGCAGAGCCGGCGTTTTGTCCGAGGACAAGCTTCCACGGTCATGTGGCCAGCATGACTCTACGGCGTAGTGCACGGAATGCCGTGACCTTCCCACCGAAGTGGTCCCTATTTATCTACTGGCATTTTTAGTGCTTTCAAACTGCTAGGTTGGCAGGAGCTGGGACAAGCCACGGGAGCTCACTCCGTCGCGCAGTCTTGAACTCCCAACCTTCCGGTCAGAAAGCCCAGCAGCAGCGGTTTAACCCGCTGCGCCACCACCAGAGAGACAGACAATTGTCACGAATTATCCCAGTTGTCACAGTTGCCCTAGAAACAGAACCACAGAGTTTTCCAGTGATTTCCCACCACTGTGCTCCAAACTCCCGTGGCACACCTGTAGGCATCCGGCTGGTGGAGCAAAAAGCACACACACAACCCTGGATCAGGATGCTCCAACATGCAGCGGCAGCCTGCACGGGAGCCCTCCAGGCACGCTGTTAATGTGGGTTTCCCCTTCCTTGTCAGATTTGTGCATGTTTTGGAAAGCAGAGCAGATTAGGAAGAGGGGGGGAGATAGAAAGGAAGTGCTGAAAATGAAAACTCAAGGAAACAGCCTTGCCTGAAGTCGTTTCGGATTCTGCTATTAATAAGCCGTACCAGGAGGGAGACTATTCACGGCTGCAATGAGCGTGCTGGGGCTGAACCGCTGCTGCTGCTGCTGACTCGGCGACCTGCTTTGCTGTACTGTCAGCAAAGGCAATGTGAGCGAAGCCTGCTGGGGGCTTTTAATGGGTGGGGGGGGGAGGAAGACACAAATAGGAATATTAATAAAGACGAGAGGGACCTCACTTATCTGCTGCTCTCCAGCTGTCTCTGGCTCCGGGCTGCAGAACACCCGAAGTCTCAAGTTCAGGCTCAGACTGGCCTTAAATGACTCCAGGTTCAACCCATGCCTTATTCTCTGCTCTGCGCTCCAGTCATAAGAACATAAGAAGAGCCCTTCTTCTCTTGGATCAGGCCAAAGGCCCATCTAGTCCAGCTTCCTGTATCTCACAGCGGCCCACCAGGTGCCCCAGGGAGGCACGAGACAACGGGATGCTTGCATCCTGTTGCCACTCCCTTGCACCCGATACTCTGAAGTAGCCTACTACTAATGTAAGGAGGTTTCAACCCATCATTGCCTATAGCCCACGATGGACTTGTCCTCCAGAAATCCTTCCAGTCCCCTTTTAAAGGCATCTAGGCCAGATGCCATCACCACCTCCTGTGGCAAGGAGTTCCACAGATTAACTACCCGCTGGGTAAAAAAGTACTTCCTTTTATCTGTTTTAACTCTCCCAACCCTCAGTTTTAGCGGCTGTCCCCTGGTTCTGGTGTTTTGAGAGAGGGAAAAGAACATCCCTCTATCGACTCTATCCCTTCCGTGCATTATTTTGTATGTCTCATGTCCCCCCTCAGGCGCCTTTTTTCTAGGCTGAAGAGCCCCAAACGCTGCTTCTTCATAAGGGAGGTGCCCCAGCCCCGTAATCATTTTCGTCGCTCTCTTCTGCACCTTTTCCAGCTCCACTGTCCTTTTTGAGGTGCGGCGACCAGAACTGTGCACAATATTCCAGGTGCAAAACGTACTAAGTGGCCATGTGCATTGCAATTCCTTTTTCATCCTTCCTGTCTGCTCAAGGGAGAGTTAACAGACAGCACCGTGTTGCAGATATTGTTGGAGTGCAATGCTGAAGGCTTGCATCAGACGTGTGTGTGTGTGTGTGTGTGTGTGTGTGTGTGTGTGAATCACTCCTTGTTGTTATTGCAGGGGTTCCCCCTGGCCAAAATATAGTGATCATCCCAGCGTACAAGTGTGCACTGGTCCCCAGTTGAAGGGTGGGTGGGTCTTGCTGCTGGACATCCTTCCAAGGGGTAACTTTTAGTTGCAACTAAACTTCCAACTGCAGTACCATATTTTCAGGCTGCAAAGTTGCGGGGTACTGAAGCACTTGCGGGGGAAGGACAGACAGACATGGACCAAGTGTTGATCCCAGTTGCCCCTTGGATGGTGCAGTTGCTGTGGATGGTGGAATAGTCCACACCTATCCTAGCATCTTCTGGGTAGGAATCATTCAAGAAAAGTGGTGCCTGGGAACAGTGAGGAAGGCAATAACTGCAGCCAGGAAGTGGTAGAGCCCGAAAGGTGAGGAGGAGGAGGAGGCATGATTTCATTCCCCCCCCCATTTCCAGCAAAGGTTCTTCAGAAAACTTTCACTTCTATTATGGGCCATTGGTTGTGCAGACCAGGGGCACAGCTAATGAAAGTGTAGCCCAGGGGAGAGGGCCAAATGTTGCCTCAGAAGTGACATCACAACAGGAGATGACATCACAATTGTATTTTCATTTTCTCTGGTTTTTTGGCCGTAACGTTTGATAGAATGCAGATATTACACTCTGGTTTGTTTCATTGCATTCCACATTAAATCACCTTTCCAGTGATATATAGCACGATGGTATTATTTATACAACGAAGGTTTTCACCATTTGGGCCACTCATGTCAAGCTCAGCTTGTTGCCCCCTTAAAGCTTGTTGCCCAGTGCAGTTGCACCCCCTGCATGTCCTTAGCCACGCCCCTGTTGCAGACACTTACCTATACCTGCAAATGTTGGGTTTTCACTTCAAGAACTGAAAATTGCCTGTATTTGTTGGTAGTTTCCTTTGCATCTTTGCTCATTCACAAAATCCTTGGGTAAACTTGGACCAATCTCTCTCTCTCTCTCTCTCTCTCTCTCTCTCTCTCTCTCTCTCTCTCATCCTAACCTTTTTACAGGGTTATCATGAGGATGAAATGGGTGTATAAGCCCTGTGTGTGCTGCCCAAATTCCTTTGGAGGCATGTAGGGTATAAAAGTAGCAAATAATATTCCCAGATTGCATAGGGGGAAGTGAAAGCCAAAGGCCATCTGGTGAGATGCGATAAGAATAATGGACAACGTTTGGTTGCAAGCTGTACATTATCTTATGCTCTTCCCCTCCCCCACGGATGCAGCCCTACCGTAACAGCACATGCTGTATCCGGCTCAGAAGTCAGGTGACACAGTGGACCAATAGGCTTCTGCCTGGTCTTTTGAAGCGGTGGCCTCTGCCTCCCTCCTTAGTTAGAGCAACTTGTCATGAGTGATGAAGAGGTTCCATCCATTCTGCTCCGTGATGTTTACCGGCTCGACTCTGAGAGAGACGCCCCCTCCCACCCCCGGCCTCTCTCCATTTACTATTGTCTCGCAACTCTTGCAATCCTTCATTGTGAAGGATGGAGGCTGCTCAGCCATTCTGCCATTGCAACGTACACAATTTTTTTGAAAGAGAACCGTTGCGTTGATGGGCAGACTGTAATTTGCTCTCCGTCGCGAGCAGATGTTCTTGTCGGAAGGCCTCCTCTGTGGCGGGCAAGGCAAACGTAGGAAGTCGGTCAGTACCTGTGAGTGGAATCCTCTTGGAAGAGGCTCCTCTTCCTCCTGTAGGATTCCAGCCACCTGCAAGAACACTTAAGTATGTTGGCGATTGTCCTGTGCAAATTGAGTGTACCGTCAGTCCTCATTATCTGCTAGGGTCAGGTTCAGCGGCGGCATTCAGCCAGTACGCTGGGCGGGACTTACCTTTGATCGGCAGTCCACCTGTTGCGTAACGGCGTGTTCTTCGCCGTTACGCAACGGGCAGACTGCCGCTCAAAGGTAAGTCCCGCCCAGTGTACCGGCTGAATGCCGCCGCTGGTCAGGTTCCTGGAAATTATTATTTATTGAATTTATATCCTGCCTTTCTGTCCCACACTGAGACACCCAAGGGGGAATACAGCAATAAAAATAATAATGAATAAAAGGAAAAAAAATACAAGAGAAAACAATGACAGAAACAATTGAAAACAAGCAGATCCCAATGGAGCTCAACAAATACAGAATTAGTCATTAAAAAAAAATCCAAGATTAAAAACGAAAAAGCCAGCCCAGCATGCCAGCAACTTAATAAAACGCCTCCTTTAATAGAAAAGTCTTAAGACCTTGCTGAAAAACTGTTCTTAGTTCCCTTGGAATTTCACAATTGTGGGGCCACCACTGAGAAGGCCTGTTTCTGGCCGCCGTCTCCAGAAACTGGAGTCTTCAATTGGTGCCGTCTTCAATTGGTGGCGGCACAGTCAGAAGCACCCTCTCAGATGAGAGGGTAGGAGGTGGTCCCTCGAACACCCTGGTCCCAAACTATATAGGCAGCAGTGTTATGCTGCCGGAACACTGGGCGGGACATCCGGGTGATCGATAGCCCGCCTGTCGCGTTCCAGAGTGTTACGCCATTTGCGTAACCAATTACGCCACTTGCATACGTTACGCAAATGGCGTAACGCTGTGGAACGCGACGGGCGGGCTGCCGATCACCCGGATGTCCTGCCCAGCGTTCCGGCAGCATAACACCACTGTATATAGGGCATTAAAAGGCAAAACTGACACTTTGAATTGGGCCCGGAAACAAACCAGCAGCCAGTGTGCCCTCAGTCACCCACAGGCGGTCTGCAAAGTGCATTCTGGCTATAGATACTTTCTGGGGGCTGTTGGAAACGTAGCTCGGCCCTCCCGCAGCAGAATTAGAGGAAATGAAGGAGATGGCAGAACAGCGTTCTGCAGGTACTATACCCCTGTTGTGCCGGCATTATGCTTCTGCGCCGGCCAAACGCTGTCGCAAACGTGTCATCAAGCGCATCAGTGTTGACGGTACAGCACTGGACCAGTGCAAGCAGCAGCGCCAATGCTCAGACACTGTGCCGATCGAGCATCGGTGGCACGCAATCGGCGCTAGGCCTTGCCGAGCGTGTTCCAGAGGCATGCTGGGGGTGTAACTGGGTGGCGCAGTGGGAGGAGATGGGGGTGGTGACGCAGGACGGCCGTAGTGCCAAATCCTAAACCCCGTCCCCTGGCCAGGACGGCCCCAATTCAGGCCGCTCCCGAGCACGTGCGCCTGCAAAACAGCAGGCGCAGATCCGAGCAGCCCCATTGGGATAACTGGGGCTTATGCAGGTGTAAGAGGAAAACCTCCCCTTGGCCTACCCTTCGCTGTTGCTGCTCCTAATGGGTTTTTAGGATACAGCCTTACTGTGTCGGCCTTGCTTAGGATTGGGCTGCCCATCACAACCTCTTGGGGTGAGGTGTTACCTTGCAGTGGGTCACAGCCTGCACAGCAGCACCGAGGCGGAGAACAAGCAGCGCTGATGATGTCACCTGCTGACATCATCATCATGCCCCCAGTGGCAGCTCTGTGATTCACAAAAGGGTGGGAGGAGAGGCTAAAACGGGGAGTCATGGTTTTCCCGATGGCCTGCGCTCTCTGAAATAATGGCATTTGGCCCCTGAATTGCACAGTTTTTTGCTCATGGCCCCGAATTGCATGGCCCCCGAGTGCACCATGCTGTTGAATCTATGAGTCTTGACGCTGGAGGGATTGCATTGGTAAAAATGTGCTTTGGAAGCTTTGATATACCCTTTTGAGAGAGGGATTCTTAGCAGCGTGACAGAGCCCATGAGTCGGGCGTAGTTTAGCTCCAGGCTTCGGCATGAGCGAAAGGATCTTAGCCGAAGACTTGGGGGCAAGAGAGACCCTGAACGAGGCAGCTCCTTTCATCTTCTTCTTGCCTTCAGACAGACGCGGGGGGCTGGTGTACTGTCCAGAATCACAATTAATCTCCAATACTGCAAAAACCGGAAACATGGAATTTGAGAGCCAACCATAAAGTTCCCGTTGTCTTAACAATATTTAATCCACAGAGAGGTGGATTAAATCCAGTCCTGTTGTATCCCCCACAACCTGAACAATGCAGTGGTGTGCATGCGCCATCCGATGGTGGGCGGGGGCGGGGGCAAGCAGGCAGCCCAGGAGAAGGAAGTAAAATCATTCCGCCAAGCAACCCGTCTGGCCACCAATGGGTCTCCTTGGACGTACTCAGTGATGTCATGCAGGGGGAACTCAGTTCCACTAGTTAAAATTAGGGCTGACTCTGCCCACTTTACTCTCCCTCCTCCCCCTCCCAATTCCTCTGCAAGGAGCTTTTCTTCTTGGTTGGCCGGCACTCAGAGGGTTAAAGGGAGCGACTCCGGATTCCTAGGGGGGGCGAAGGCAGTGATGTCATCCAGGGGGAACAGACCAGAACGGGCGTTCCGGATCCTAACGGGCTCCGTGGCTGGTTCCGGGTTCCCGACAAGTGCCAATCAAAAGTGAGTTCCTGTTCCTAAATCATTTGAATGACACCACTGGACGTACTCCAGCTCTTTAGCCAGCACAACTCTGGGGAACCTCGAGGGGCGGGGCATGTTGAGCTGGAATATGGGATCATGATCTGTGCAGCTGCGGCCAAGATTCTCCCCCTCACTGCTCCCTGCCCTCAAACCACCCCTGCTGCCACCTTACCTGCTCCAGCACATTCTTGGTGAGCCGGGGGCACAGAGGCAGGGCGTCCGACCGTTTTCACCTGCAGCCATGAAGGGCGCCACGGTGGGGTAGCTTTTGTGGCACTGGGCCATGACTTCGGCTGCAATCCTACCCTCACTTACCTGGGAGTGAGCCCCATTGACTACAGTGGTACTTACTTCTGAGTAGATCCAATGCCTTAGACACTGGTCTCCAAACTGGGGACCTCTGTGTCGTTAAAAGCATCCCCAGCGCAAACGGCTTTTGCTGTTCCACCTGGGACGTAAATGCAGACCCCGGCTACAGACCCCAGGGGTCTTCGCGCCGAGCTGCGTCTGCAAGGGGTTCAGCTCAGATAGCATCATCTTCCTGGCTCTGAGGCCCAGCACCGACTAGCTCCGGCCTCAGCACTTGTGGCACTCATACCACTGGCACAGGAGTGCCTTGCGGCGCTTTTGCGACACTCTGGCGTCAGTGGTACAAGCATCCCACCAGCACTAGCAGGATCGGGCCCTTATGTGTCTCACTTGGGTGGCTCTTATCCGGAGCATTCTGGGACTTCCCTTCAGTGGCTGAAAGTATTGGTGCGCATTCATTCCTGGTTGGCATGCAGAGTGGGCCCTTGTGCTTTGTGTTCTGCCGCATCTTCCGTCTGGCGCAGTGGCAGCAACTGCCAAGGTTATTTGGCTGGGAGCTGCCGAGCTTTGAGTGTATCCGAGGCTGCAGGAGCCAGAGACGCCAGCCGAAAATGGGCAAATGCAGAATGCCGGCAGTGGATTGAGAAAAGCGAAGCAACCTAATGTTTGAACACCACCACTAAAGCTTACAGCACACTCCTGCCCCGCCCATCGTGCCGACACTATGTCAGAGCGTTGGTGCAACTTCGTTAGCGCCAATGCGGGGGCACCGCCTGTCCCGTTGCTCCCGCGCAGAGCCTCCCTCGCATCGGCTGTGTCCATTTTTCATTTGGACACAGTGCCTTGTTGGTGTTCCTGTGTGTCTGTGTGTGTGTGTGTGTGTGTGTGTGTGTGTGTGTGTGTGTGTGTGTGGAATGGCAGCCCTGAAAAGTTCATTGTGTTTGAAATCGCCCACCCTCTCCAAGTCCACTTGTAGCTCACCCTTTCAAACCTCTCATTTTGATAAAACCAGCTCACTTTGGAAAGCTCGGGGGAGACAATTAGAAGGAGATCTTCACAGGACAGGCTTCCAGAGCCAAGATGGATGGTGTTGAAAGCCAACAGCAGGCCTGCTTTAATTTAATTAAAGCAATTAAAGCTTTCTCCCTGGGTGGGCTTCGGCAGCATTCCTTGCTCAGCCCTGAACCAGGCACTTACCGAGAAACATTTCGGCCAGGATTTTCATTTGGCGCCTCCAAAGACAACATCTCAGGAAGGAGTCGGGTGTCCCAAATGATATTGGGATAATAATTATAGTGATGTTTTAGAAGTGTAGAAGGTGTCAAGCTTGATCCAACCTAAATCCCGAAGGAGGCGTGTAGGAGTACACTTGCCTTGGGGAAAGCTCCGATAATCCCAATGGGACTTCTCGGTCCTGCACCAGCTATTTTGACTGAGTGTTAAGAGAAAGGAAGGACATAGTGGAGCTGGAAAAGGTGCAGAAGAGAGTGGCAAAAATGATTACGGGGCTGGGGCACCTCCCTTATGAGGAAAGACTGCAGCGTTTGGGGCTCTTCAGCCTAGAAAAAAGGCGCCTGAGGGGGGACATGATTGAGACATACAAAATTATGCATGGAAGGGATAGAGTCGATCGAGGGATGTTCTTTTCCCTCTCTCCAAACACCAGAACCAGGGGACAGCCTCTAAAACTGAGGGTTGGGAGAGTTAAAACAGATAAAAGGAAGTACTTTTTTTACCCAGCGGGTAGTTAATCTGTGGAACTCTTTGCCACAGGAGGTGGTGATGGCATCTGGTCTTGATGCCTTTAAGAGGGGATTGGACGGATTTCTGGAGGAAAGGTCCATCGTGGGCTATAGGCAATGATGGATTGTGCAACCTCCTTACAAAGGTGGTGGGCTACTGGTACCAGGTGCAAGGGAGTGGCAACAGGATGCATCTTGTTGTCTCATGCCTCCCTGGGGCACCTGGTGGGCCGCTGTGAGATACAGGAAGCTGGACTAGATGGGCCTTTGGCCTGATCCAGCAGGGCTCTTCTTATGTTCTTATGAAAGGGAGAGGGATTGAATGCAGCCACATGCTCATGCTGACAAACCTACCCGCTCCCTCCAGTGTTCCGCCTTCCTCCCCACCCAGAAACTTCCCCATTCCTCCCCCTTCCAGCCCCATTATTCCCACAACCTGTCTCCACCACGGCCTTACCTTTTGCCAGTGGAGAGTGTGCTGGCCGCCATCCCGCATGCTCAGACACCAGCAGCTGCGCTGGCAGCCTCATGCATCAGCCAGCAGTGCATGACACACTTGCACAACTTCTACTGGCTGTGCTGACAGAAGACACCTTGGCTAGGAGGACCTGGAAAGCTGTCCGAGGACCTGGAAAGCTGGTGCCAGTCAGATTGGAAGGGGCACCATAAAGCAAGTTTGGACCGCTCTTGGAGTCAATGAGGCCAGCACACAGACGTGTGCCATCCCCCACAACTCCGAGAGTGGCCCAAACACGCTTTCGGTGTCCCTTGAGCCAGCGAAGCTTTGCTGGCCTAACTGTGCTGGCCTAACTCCAGATTAGGATTGTGCCCTGAGTGTAGTGGCTAGGAGCAGAAACTCTCAGAAGTTCAAATTGTGCCTCTGTTGTGTACAGGTCATATTTAGCTATCTTTGCAACCTTACATAAGAACGTAAGAAGAGCCCTGCTGGATCAAGCCAAAGGCCCATCTAGTCCAGCTTCCTGTATCTCACAGCAGCCCCACCAGGTGCCCCAGGGAGGCATGAGACAACAAGATGCTTTGATCCCATTGCCACTCCCTTGCACCCAGTACTCTGAAGTAGCCCACCACCAATGTAAGGAGGTTGCACAATCCATCATTTCGAAAGGAAATCTGCCCTTCGAAAGTCAAGGGTTCTTGTATCAGATTTGCTCTACACTCTTTCCTGGATATGCATGGCAAAACCAATCGCAGCATGGTCACTGTTTCCCAATGGCTCAGTAACACTTCCATCCCTAACTAGGTCCCGAGTACCACACAATATTAAATCCAGAGTCGCCTGTCCTCTGGTCGGCTCCATGACTAGCTGCTCTAAGGCACAGTCATTTAGCATGTCAAGGAATCCGGTGTCTCTTTCTTGACCAGAGCACCAGTTGACCCAGTCGATATGAGGATAATTGAAGTCCCCCATGATTACAATCCTGTCTCTCTTGGTCCTTAAGAACAGGAGAACTTAAGAACAGGAGAACCAAAGAGATCTCTACTTGGTCGGACCAAAGGTTTGTCTAGACACACATCAAGTTTCCCACAACAGCCCACCAGTGGCCTCCAGAAAGCCCACTATATGACAGGCTTGTTGTAAGCATACTGAATATGACGTATTGCGAATCCTTGGAATGTTCTGTCATGCTATTGATATGGATGGCTGGGACTTTCTACATCCAAATCATCTGATCCTTCACTGAGTGGTAGTCCCATTTTCCCAGCTATGGCGCCTGACCTTCGATAAATAAGCAAGGATAGGTCTGTTGATGAGCCATAATGGCCATATGGAATCTCCTTGTCCAGGAGATTCCATGTGCTTTCTATGCTTTTCCCGTATGATTTCTGTGCTTTCGAATAGCCCAGTTGCTGAAGAGCAACGGTGAGAGAAGACAATTGGCTTTGTCTCCTGCTTTGGAGCTTCCTGGAAGCATTTGGTTGGCTTTTGGTCTGATCCAACAAGGCTCCTTTGATGCTGAGTGTGCACGCAGCAGTTCTGTTGCGTTCCGTCCGTCTTGCTTCAGAAGGGAGAAATCGCCCCCTCCTAAGGTCCACCTGTGATCCCATTTGTTGACCCTCAGAAGCTCAGCCTGAATTTCTCCCCATAGCGACGGATTTTACTGCCTCTTTTATCTTGCTAGAGTTGAGACAGGCTGTTTTTCGAGCCAGCAATCGCTCTTTGTGCAACCAAACGCAGAAGGCTTTTGCATGCTAAGTTTGTTCCTCTTTTTGATTAATTTGCGGGCGCTTGCTGCTGCTGCCTTCCCCAGCGCAATTCTTCCATCTCCCACCACCACCCTGCCTGTCAAACCTTTTCTACATTCCCTGGGAAATATGGGGGGGGGGCTTTATTCTGCACTTTGACTTGACTTTCCTCTCCCTTCCACCTGCCTTTCCTTGTCCTGTGTTACCCATCACGTCATAGCTCATTCGGCACGTACCCCTGGTGTTTTCCTCCCCGGGAAATGGAAACCGATTCATCTCAATTGAATGCAGAAAGCGATAAACAGCCTCAAGGCAAAGGAGGGGAAATCAGAAGGCTGTGACCCGGAGAAACTTGTGCTGATGGGATTGCTCAACACAGCAGGGTGCTAAGTGATTGCACTCGGAAGCACTTGCAAGCAGCACATTGCCATGCATGAAGTAAAGGGTGCAGTGGGAAGATGAATGGCACATGGAAAGTGCTTTGGGGAAGCCTTTAGATCTGTGGTTCTAAAGCGTTTTAGCACCGGGACCCACTTTTTAGAGTGACAGTCTGTTCAGGACCCACCGGACTTGATGTCATGGCCAGAAGTGCCGTCATTGTGACGCCAGAGCCTGCTGCTTTCCTAAGAGTGCAGCAATCAGTTGGGTTATTTCTCAGCCTTTTTCCAATAGCAAAGTGAATCAGAAAGGAAAAAAGCCTATTTACAACCTTGATACCGGCAAAACAACCACACAGCCCTCCCCTATTCCATCTTCCCATATTTTCAAAATGGCTGCTCTAGGTGCTTCGCGACTCCCCTGATATTGGTTCCCAACCCACTGATGGGTCTTGACCCATAGTTTGGGACCCACTGCTTTAGATTATTCAATAAGAGCCCAACGCTGCCTATGCTGACTTAACTGTGCTGGCCTAACTCCAGGTTAGGACTGTGCTCTAAATCACTTATTATCATCTACCTAGTACACTTTCAAAGCATTTCAAATTAATAAAAACGAGAACTTAGAATAAGAAACACACACAGCTCCTCTTTCTGCCTTTCAAATCCCAGACCCTGTGAAAAAATAACACCATTTTCAAACACCCCTACCTATGAGGTTAAAGAAAGCGTTACAAAATGAGCAAAAACGCGATCAGGAAAAAACAACAGCACTAAAACCATTGCTAATAAAAAGTTCACAAAAGTCTTTTTTCGTGGTAAGAACGAAGACTGGAAAGGAGCATCTCCAAGGAAAGAGAACCAATTTCTTTATGCAACACATCAAAAATGCATGGAATCTGCGACCATGTGATGTGGCTACAGGCATGGACTTTGATGGCTGCCCTGAAAGTCCGTTTCCCTCCCCCCTCCTGTTGCATCCTCTTAGAAGAGAGAGTGGGCAGTGTGGGAAGAAGAATGCAGAGGATTAGATGCTGTGCTTTGAAGTCAGAGGCCCTTTCCGTAAGAACCAGGTTGCATTGAAATGCCTTTTCAGTAAGATCCAGGTTGAAGGGAAGTGCGAAATGGTTTGATGTGGAAGGGCAGAGAATTTGTCAGAGAACACAACTGACAAATTAGACACCAGTGGAGAGAGTTACTGCCTGGGAATAAATGGGAGAAACCCGCCAGGTGCCCTGTTAAAAGTGGGGAGGGGGGGGCAGGGGGACTGCAAGGACAGTGACCAAGTTGAAGTCTGGTCAGATACCTGGGAATTAGAGGCTACGTGCTATAGCAACATGGGGTACAACCAGTAATGGCATCTAAATGATTTAGCAACAGGTACTCACTTTTGATTGGCACTTGTGTCGGGGCCCGCCCACTGGAAGTGAGGTCATAGCCGGAACCCAGGAACCGCCCCCAGGAACCGCCGCGCCTCCTTGGTAGGCCGTGCGGCAGCCCGGGAGAAGGCCCGGGAGTCCTGGGTCTTCTCTGGGGCTGCTGCACGGGCTACCAATTCCCCCCCTCCCTCGGGAGAGAGCCCCAGGCAGCCTACCTGCTCATGCTGCTGCTGCCATTGGTCTCCCTTGCTCCGCTGCCTGCCTGCCTGCCTGCCTGGCTCTGAGAACATGCAGGTAACTCAAACGTGCAGGCAATTCAAACGTTGCAGGGGGCGGAGCGGAGCGCTGACAGAGTCTATGAGTGGGCGGGCGAATGGGTGGGGCCAGCCCTAATCCTAGGAACGGGTACACGCGTACCCCCACATACCCACTACATGACATGTCTGGGTACAACATGACTAGGCAGAATTGAGACTATTTTATTGGAATGGACCACAAAAGGCATTAGCTACATAAGTAGATGGTGTGCTTGTATGAAACAGTGATCCCTGACTGAAGTGCTGTGGGATGCTGGGTCCGTTTGAACACTGACCATGCCCTGCAAGACTTGGAGAATTTAGCCGTGCCCAGGTGCCCCAGGGAGCACAAACAGTGGCAATACTAGATCTAGATAGACGTTGGCCTGATCCAGAAAATCAGATCCATGTGGCTTCTGTTGTTATGATGAGGACGGCAGAGACAGCAGCATCAGGGTTATATTCTTTAAACAACGTAAGGACCTCTGCTGTTGCAAAAGGCAGAACGTGTAGAAGGCCTAGTAAAACACATTTCTTGCTGTGACGGCACAATGTTCTGCATTTCCCTGTCCCCCCGTCCCTCCCTTCCCTGTACCTAATAGGGGTCAGAGGATATTGCAGAAAGTCAAACCAAAACTGAGCGCAAAATGCCGTTTCCCGCTTTCTCTTCTACCTACTTTGCTCCTTAGTAAATACACATAGAAGGCCTGATAATCAAGGGATTATTCCTTGCAAGGACCGATCCTTGCAAAGGGGTTCCCAGGAGGGCCATTCTGGGCAGAGAGCTGCAGAGAAGAAGGACCGCCACTGTCAGCAACCATCCTGGTTTAGAACGGTGGTGGAGGTCCCTGAGAGTCTCTGTGGTGGTTTATAAGTGAGCCCCGTTTTCCTTTATTTTGCAGGCGATGTCAATGCATTCGGACTGTTTCATCAAGAAGGAGCAGGAGGCCTGCTTGGCAAGCATCCAGAAGCTGAATGACTTAATACAACTGAATGAATCGTCTTCAGGTGTGTTGCAGGGCCCATCCCTTAATCAGATCTTTCCCTTTCAGGTGTGCCAGTTTAATTCGTTGAAGTCAGGTAAGGCTGGTGAGTACTGAGCACTGGACGTGACTTTGAAATCAGACTCTGACCCTGCCTTCAATGAATGTCTTCAAAGGCTGCAATCCTATCCACACCTACCTACAGTAGGAGTGAGCCTCATTAACTGTCATAGGAATTACAGAATGCCTTGTGCACGGGAGAAGGAATAAAAGAGATGCAACAGGATGCAGGTACCTTGTTGTCTTGTGTGCTCCCTGAGACATCTGGTGGTCCACCGTGAGATCCAGGAAGCCAGACTAGATGGGCCTTTGGCCTGATCCAGTGGGATTTCTCTTATGTTCTTAAGGCCCACGTTGGGTTCCAAGTTATTACAGCTTCCTCCCCACAGACAGGATAGCAAATTCTGTTTTATTTGTCTCATATTTACCTCAGAAATTTACCTCAGAATGCCAGATACAAGGTTGCATCTCACAGGTTGCAGGCATTTTGTGGTCTTGTGTGCTCCCTGAGGCGTCTGGTAGGCCACCGTAAGACACAGGAAGCTGGACACCTTTGGCCTGATCCAGCAGGGCTCTTCTTATGATCTTAAGGCCCAGATTGGGCTGCAAGTCATTAAAGCTCCCTCCCCACAGACAGGATGTGCCCTCCTGCCCCACCCGGAATCCCTGCAACGCTGGCAGCCAGTTCACTTACCTGCTGCCATCACTGCACAGAGAGCTCCGGCGTCACCCCAGCGCAGACAATAACCCCCTACTGCCCGCGCCGAACAGCATGTTTTGCAACACTAGTGCAAGCGGTACGCTTCTACCGCCCAGGCTGAGGGCTTAAGATTGAGCCCTTAGTTGATTTGATTTGATTTGATTTTGTTGGATGCAGGTATCAAAAACCGTTGTACTTGTAATGTCACTCCAGTCACAATATCATCTCCAGGTTAATGAAATTAACGTCCAGTGGGTCCGGACAGATTGACATTCTAAAACATTGCTCCTGGTGCCAAAAGGTTTGAGAACCACTGCTCTTGATGCGGCATGTGTTCCTTCTGTACACGCAACGTCCTTCCTCCATGTATATTTTTCTTGCTATCCGAAGTCAGAATCAAGAGATGGTTCAGGCGCACCATGCTGGACGAAGCTTGTTCTGGTCTAGCGAGGCAGTTCTTCTGTTGTCCCGTTTATGATTCAGGTTGCTGAGTTTAGAAACAGCTCCCGTGGCAGGGCTGCAGCTTCCTGTTTCACCAGTGACTGGCGACCATCTGGTCCTGCTGATAGAACTGTTTAGTTTCTGTAGACCACATTCTGGCCACTTGGGCAGCTTCTGAGCGGCTCCGTCAACAACGGCGATCGGAGTATTCTCGTGCCCAAATGTGGCACGGTCAGAGCAAACGGCCCCATCCCCAACTCCGAGCATGGCCAAGAGAAATCGGAACAAGTTGCCAAAAGGCTCTGGGAGGACGAGCACTTGATGAAGCATTGCAACAGGAAGGCCAAGCGCGCACTCCCTAGCTGCTGCAGCTCAGCACCATCTTGCCGTTGAGCATGAAAGGCTTTTTCCAAGCACACATCTGCAGAATTGTGTCTCCCACAGTGCTTGGCAAAGCAAACCCTGATTGCCAGTTGTCTCCTCCCTGCCATACATACACTTCCACCTTTTTTTTTCTTCCTGATTTTATTATTCAGTTTCATAGCAGCAGGATAATCAAGCTTGTTGGTTTGTTGATTGTTGTCAGGAGAGAGACATGTTTTGCTCATTGCCAGCAGCTTCTAAGGACTCGGGAAAAGGGATTACTGTGGAGAAAAAACAGACAGCGAAGGGGAGGTGTGAGAGAGGTTTCGAAAGTTATGTCTGGGGTGGAAAGAGTAGGAAACAAGCCATGTTCCTTCTTTTTTCTCATTACAGCAGAACTGGAGGTAATCGGTGATGGTGACGGAGAGTAGGTTGAAGACAGACAAAACTGCTTTATGCAACTGGAAGGGTGCTCAGCAATGTAGCTACAGGGGATGGCACAGTAAGTATTGCAGGTGCAGCAATGTGCTGCATAAATAGCCCCTCCCACTTGCCATCAGAGCAATACTGGGCAGCGACAGCAATATAGTTGCTGTCGCTGTCCAAAATGGCTCTGACATCAAGTGGGAGGGGCAGCTTACACAGCACATTGCTGCTCCTGCCATACTTACCAAGCTGCACCCATGTAGCTACGCTACTAAGGATATTGGTTGTCACCTCACGTGGAATTAGCCCACTATTGTCTGTACCATTTGGCTGTGGTTCTCCAGGGCTTCAAACTGGAAGTTCGTGGTTTAGATCTCTGCCTTGAACTCACCAGGTGGTCTTAGACAAGTCAGCCCCTCTGAGCAATAGGGGGTTAATAATAATCCCTTTACCAGGTTGGTCAAGTGATAAATATGAATGAACATGCAAACATGCTTATACAAATGCAAGTTATTCTTCATTCCTGGAAATGAGTACAGCTCCTTTTCATCCTGGAAGAGCAAGAGGCTGTCGTGATAGTTCGTAGCATTTGACCCATGGAATTTCAAATCCTTTTTTTCCTTCCCCTGGAATTTGAGAAGCAACACTTTTTCACAACCTTTCAAAAAAAAATAACAACGAAAGACTTGCTCAAGAGACCTTCCTCCAGCTTATAAAGCAGCTGGGCTTTATTTATTCATTCGTACCTACGGATGTACATTTTTTAAATAAAAAAAATCCTGTTTTGTATAGCAGCAGCAGCCACAAACTAGAGTTCTGGGAAACTCAGCTGAACAGCCGTTTCTGACTCACAAAGAGAATAGTAAATGTTGTTCCAAGAGCAGAATCCTGATGAAATGAGAATGGGTAGCTTGAGCCAGAAAGAGCATCGCTTGGCTATTTTTACGTTCCCGATTTAATGAGCTGTGGTTCATGGTTGAAGCCATCTCACAAACATCCTGTGTCATTTATCACACAACGTTTCTGGATTGGTCTGAGAGCGCAATCCTAAACTGGAGTTAGGCCGGCATTAGCTAAGCCAGCAAAGTTTGGCCCGAGCAAGGGCCGCCATAAAGAGTGTTCGGACTACTCTCGGAGTCAGGGAGGATGGCTCACATCCGTGTGGTGGCCTCTCTGACTCCGAGAGTGGTCCAGACATACTTTCCAGTGGCCCTTGTGCTGGCCAAACTTTGCTGGCGTAATTTATGCCGGCCTAATTCTGCTTAGGGTTGCACCCTGAGGTATGTACGGTCCAAAGGCTTCCAGTTATGTTCTGACAATAGCATGAGCATCCTCTACGTACATCTCTGTCAGTCCCCATCACTCCAGAGGGATCCTGGAAAAGCCATCCCTGCTGTCATCTGAATATCATTTATACACACACACTTTCATGTGAGCATACTACTCTCAGAATGTCTCCGAAAAGAAGCAGATTGCCTTGAAGCTGTGTGCAAAGTGCTGTAACCTCCAGCTTCAGTTCGGTGATAATTTCTCACCCCGAGCAAACAGATCACAAACTGAACAGTAACCAGATTGGTGGGTTGCAGGAGGCAGCATTGATCTTCTGTTCCATCAATGGCTGAAATATTTCCAGCAGAAATCAACTAAAGATGAGTAAAGCTGGAAAGGCCTGGACATGTTTCAGAGGGAAATAGATACAATTTTGGGGACAAAACGTGCTTGCCACACTCCCATTCTCATTTGTAAAACATGTTCGTGTGTGTTACGAACAACGCAGCAAAGTTTTCCCACAAAATCCAAGATTGCACGAAAATCATTTTCCAACCTCATGTTTCCTGTAAATAGAACTGAGGCTGCGATCCACACCTTCCTGAGAGTTCCCTCATTGAGCACAGTGGGAACTTGCTCCTAAGTAGCTATGCATAGGATTGTGCTGCATGTTCAGTTAACAACTGAACATTGACATGTTCAGTTAATATTTTATGAACAGTGGGCACTGAGGGCGCAATCCTAACCTGGCACTGTGCCAGCGCAGCGCTCTTATTCCGGACCAGCGCTATAGCAAACATGTTGTAAAGCACATCTGTGCTGCAGAATCTGTGGCTAAGTCAGTGCAAGCAGTAGCACTGGCGCATGAACGCCACTGCACCCCATCAGCTATGCCGGTTGAGCGGGGTTGCACTGCAGGCATGCCAGAAGCATAACAGGGTGGCACTATGCATGGAGACGGGACATGGCCATTGGGCCATATCCAACCCTCTGTCCCCGGGCTGGGCAGCGCCAATTCGGGCTGCTCCTGGCCATGTGGATTTGCGCTTTTCATGTACGCAAAACCTTTGGGATAGTTTTTAATCAAGCTCAGTTATACTTAAGTCCTTGCTTGCTGTATTAGCCTGATGTTATGTGTCAGAGTGACCTCTTTTTTTATTGATAACCACTTTGGACATTGGCAGGAAAAGTGGGATATAAATCTATCCAATCAATATAAAGGTAAAGGTTTCCCCACAACCGAATGGTCTAGTCGTGACCGACTGTAGGGGGCGGTGCTCATCTCCATTTCTAAGCCTGTAGAGCCGGCGTTTTGTCCAAGGACAAGCTTCCATGGTCATGTGGCCGGCACGACTCTACACCGTAGTGCACGGAATGCCATGACTTTCCCACCGAAGTGATCCCTATTTATCTACTTGCATTTAGGTTAGCAGTTGCTTTCGAACTGCTAGGTTGGCAGGAGCTGGGACAAGCAACGGGAGCTCACTCCGTCACGCAGTCTTGAACTCCCAACCTTCCGGTCGGAAAGCCCAGCAGCAGCGGTTTAACCCGCTGTGCCACCACATCCCCAATATCCAATCAATATAAATCTATCCAATCAACCCCACTCCAGATCTGCATCTGTTTCTCCAGTGTTGCCATTTCTTTCCTACGCTCTCGGCCACGAGCCCCAAGTTCAGAGCCTTGGAAGCCATTAAAACAACCTCAGCATCTCCTTAGCCAAGGAACATTTTTTTTTCTTGAAAAGAGAGAAATCACAAAGAAATTGCATCTCCAAGCATGAGCTCAGAATAATTCTCCAGCGGCCAGGAAGAATGCAAGTACTTTGGACAGAAGAAAAGGTTTGAGCTTTCCCAGTTACAGATAAGAGGGTTCTTCCTTTCAAAAGCTCATTTTCCCACGTGTGAAATATTTTGCTATGCAAATGACTTGGCGCTGGCCTCACCTTTTCAGAAACTATTGAGCGGACATGAAAGAAGAGCTTTTCACACTCCTAAAGGAAGGGTTGGCCTTATGAATATGGGCCGCAGAGAAGGAAGGGCTGTTCCTTGGTCTGGCAGAGAATATGAGAGCAATCCTAAACTGGAGTTATGCCGGCATAAACTAAGCCAGCAAAGTTTGGCCGGCACAAGGGCCACTGTAAAGCGCGTTTGGACCACTCTCAGAGTCAGGGCGGATGGTGCATGTCTGTGTGCCGGCCTCTCTGACTTCGAGAGCATCCGAACATATTTTATGGTGTCCCTTGTGCCAGCCAAACTTTGCTGACCCAACTGTGCTGGCCTAACTCCAGGGTAGGATTGCACCCTATGACTCCCCAATGCACTTGGCTGATGTTCATTCTAGTTTCTCCAATGCTCTCTTAGCTCCATATGCGCACCCTGATCCGTAAATCCCCAGTGAGGTCCATGACACGTCGCTGCATGCATCTGTGTTGGATAGCAGTGACTCGCATGGCGTTAGCTATGGAGCTTGCACCATCTAAAGCTCAGCGGGAGACAAGGCTGTGGTAGCTGTTGATAGCACACTTGCATATCTAATCAGGTATTTGGAGATACATCAGAGGGCAGCTGCATTTATGGAAAATGAGATGCTTATAGCTCACATATGTTGGGAAAAAATCCCAAGGCAAGGTAGAAAGCTAGGCTTGCACTGATTTTATCACATAAAATTGGCCTTAGGTATAAAGAAGCTTTTTTCCCAGTAGCAATATATGGCTGTGAGAGCTGGACCATAAGAAAGGCAGAGCGCCGAAGACTAGATGCTTTTGAATTACGGTACTGGAGAAGACTCTTGAGAGTCCCCTGGACTGGCAAGGAGATCCAATTGGTCAATCCTCCAGGAAGTCAAGCCTGATTGCTCCCTGGAAGGACAAATCCTGAAGCTGAAGCTCCAGTACTTTGGCCACCTCATGAGAAGAGAGGACTATTTAGAAAAGACCCTCCTGCTGGGAAAGATGGAAGGCAAAAGGAGAAGGGGGCGGCAGAGGATGAGATGGTTAGATAGTGTCCCCGAAGCGAAGCACATGAAATTGGGCGAACTCCAGAAGCTAGTGGAGGACAGGGAGGCCTGGCATGCTGTGGTCCAGGGGGTCGCAGAGAGTCGGACACGACTTAGCGACTGAACAACAACATAAAGCAGCTTATCTTGCCCCTGGCTGTACTATACCCCAGTTTGGGGTTATGGATAGCATACTGGTTGCTATGAACAAGAGATAACTATAAAGAGACAATAAGACTGAACAATCATACAGGAGGGAAATACATTCTTATTAACTGTATGGTTTATGCTTTTGCGTTGAAAAGCCAAAGGAGGGAATGATATTTGTGAGATTTTATTTTATTTTATTTTGGTCTCCTAGCTCTCTCTTTTTGCAGAAATGATTGCTTCTCTACTTTGCTCTAGGTGGTTGCATTTTATCGATTTTTAATTTTGTTGATTTGAGACTAGAGAAAGTTTGGTTTAAGGAAAGCCTGCAAGTGTGTTTTGATAAAAATGGAATATTTTTTTTAAAAAAAAACTGCTGATGGGATGGGCTTAAAATGGAAGTCCAACACCCAGTTGTAACTGAATGAGGAGATGTACGAAGAGGCTTTGAAATAATGGCTTCAACCTGGAAGTTTGACCTTATCAATTCCTGTTGAAATGAGCAAGACAAGTTCATCAGTTCTCTTTTAAATCTCATTTTTAAATCTCTGGGTTTTTTTCTGAATCACTGTCTGTTGTGTTTGATATATGAGTGATATCTTAGAATACTAGCAAATTAGTGATTAGCATATTAGTGATATCTTAGCCACAGATTTAGCTAGTGCTAGCATTTATCCAAGAGCTGCAGCGCCTATGCTGGGGTGCTGGTTGGCACCCCCCTTGTCGGTACTAGTGATGTTGGGCCAACGCAAGCATGTTGTGTTGGCCCAGTGGCGGGCGTACGATTGCGCCCTCAATGGAACTTATTCCCAGGTAAGCGTGTATAGTAGTGCCACTGCTGAGGATAATGGGGTACCATCAGAGACGTCATCCGGGCGCGCCAGGAAGCGGAACGCCCGGATGATTGACAGCCCTCCATCCCAATGGCGGAGGGCTGCCACGCCTCCCCCAGCCTCACTGCGCCCGAATTGCTCCATTTCAGAGCGATTCCGGATGCAAGGGAGGGAGGGAGGGCCCAGCAGCAGCTCGCCCGTCCTCCGGAGAGGCGGTGCGGCCCGGACCCTCCGCGGAACTAGCGGAATGGAGTACCGGGCCGTTCCGCCTGGATGACGCCTCTGGGTACCATCAGTGTGCCCGCATCACCACTCGGAGAAAACACTTGGAAAACAAATGAGCTTTTTCCAAATATTCACCAAGAAAACTTGTAAGCAGACTGAACTGAGCAGAGGGCAACATTTTTCTCGTCAACATTTCAGTTCAGGAACTTTATGGTCTTCTCTATGGCATTTCCTTCTTGTGAAATCACTTCCTGCTTCTGGGAAACTCTGTTGGCAGAGGAAGACGGACAGATAAAACAGCCGCAAAACCTGGACGGGTTTTTCAGCTATTTTCAACTGCTGTTCTCCTAACTCCTGGGACACACCTGTAGACCTTTCGTGGCACACCAATGTGTCATGGCACACTGGTTGAAAATCCCTGAATTGCTTCTTTAGATTTAGCACTTTGTGACTTATCTAATGTTTGCATGAATTAAGTTCTGTCTATCCCTTAACCACATTTTTTTGCGCATTTTCTGGGAAAGAGCATTGAAGTAACGTAGTTCTTCTCCAGTTTCGGACTTTGCACAGAAAGGATTGAACACCCTGAAGAAAAAGCCACTTCTACAGGGCTCCCCTCACTTTTTCTTCCAGTTCCCACATTTCAGAGATGAAGGAAGGCTCTCTGTTTTCATAAGTTGCCTAGCAAAGAGAAATTGTCTTGCTCCAAGAGAGGTTGCATTCAAACGAAAAAAAAGGAGAACAAAGAGAAGTGAAAGAGGTAGGGTGGGGGGGGAGTTTGGGGTTTGGAAGCGTTGGATGCAGTCTCCTAGGTTTTCATTCTCAATGGTTTTTGACAGACAATGGGTTTTCAACACTGACATTTCCATGGGTCTTGATGTGTGCATTGACATCTTCCATCCTCAGCCAGCAACTGCCTGTTTTCTAGGGAAGACCAAGGGGGTTCAACCCCCCCTCCTTTGAAACTCATCCACTTTGGCAGAGTAAAGGGCTTGTTCAGAGAAGGTTGGGATATTTTCTCCCTTACATTTGCCATAATTACTGCACCAAAATTGCTGTGCAAATGATGCCATTGAGGGGACCTGCCTACAAGGTTCCTGCTGTGGTATGAACTTCAGAAGAGCCGTGTTGGGGCTGACTCAAGATCCAATGGGCCTAGCAGCGGCGTCATGCAGCCGGAATGCTGGGCGGGAGGAACAGATGAGCAGCAGCCTGCCCGTTGCGTACCGCTCCGTTGCGTACTGCTCCGCTCCCGGGGGCGGGGAAGACGGCAAAACGGAGCGGTACACAACGGGCAGGCTGCCGCTCACTCGTTCCTCCCGCCCAGCGTTCCGGCTGCATGACGCCGCTGGGGCCTAGCATCCTGGTCCCAACAGTGGCCGGTTAGATGCTTTCAGGATGACCTCAGGCAGGGTGTGAAGACATCAGCATCTGTCCCCATTTATCTCCAATATCTGGTATTCAGAGGTATAAGTTAACTGAACCTGCAGGGTCCATTTAGCTATCAAGCCATCGTTCATGGGTAGAATTTGCCAGAGAAACGTTATCACTGGGCTTTTTTTTCCTTTTAAAAAAAAATTCCATAGACATGGGTAGCCTTTGCCTCTGGCGTACCAGTATTATGTAGGTGCTGGAGTTGGAAGACCTGGGTTCAAATCCCCTCTCAACCAGGAAGCTCATTTGGGGCACAATCCTAACCTGGAGTTAGGCCAGCAAAGCTTGGCCAGCACAAGGGACACCGTAGAGCGCGTTTGGACCACTCTTGGAGTCAGGGAGGATGGCTCACGTCTGTGTGCCGGCCTCTCTGACTCTGAGAGTGGTCCAGACATGCTGTACGGTGTCCCTTGTGCTGGCCAAACTTTGCTGGCCTAACTGTGCCGGCCTAACTCCAGGTTAGGATTGCACCCCAAGTGACACTGGGACAGTCAATTCCCTTCTCTTGGCCTAACCTCCTTACATGGTTGTTGTGAGGATAAAATGAGAACAGCAGGAGCTTGAACACAGGTCGGATCTCTTTAAACAGAGGGCGGTATTCAAACACAGTGCATAAATAACCATCCCTCAATTTCCTGCTGGTCCTTGTTGACTGAGGAGGAGGTGTACATGTCTGGAGCATGTTTAGAGCTGAGTCTCCACCCGGCCTGTTCCTCCACAGGTTAGTGCCCTGGAGCCACATTCTAACCCCCTGCGTGAGACAGGGAGTCATTCAAACAAGAGAAGACTTTCTGATGAGATGAAATGTCTTTTATCACAGCATCTTCTAGTGCGATGCCTCAGGATGCAATCATGAGGCACCCAGAAAGGTTTTGATTGAAGGGTCCTTCCAAAGGACGTATTGTGTCATCTTAGTGATGCTAAAGGAGCAACTATGGGGATTTTTTTACTGAGTCGTGAGAAAGAGCATCTCTGTTTCTGAGTATTGCTCTATTAGCTTTCAGAGTCCTCTAGAAGAATTCTTTTTCATATTGTGTTGCTCTTTTAAAAAAATGTTTCTCGCTGCCATTCTTAAAGAAGACTATGTACCAAGATACCTACGCCAGTGGTTCTCAGGGTCAGAGAGGCCAGGCCATAGACATGCGCCATCCTCCCTGACTCAGGGAGTGGTCCAAACGTGCTTTATAGTGGCCCTTGTGCTGGCCTAACTGTGTCAGCCTAACTCCAAGTTAGGATTTTGCCCGTAATGTGTGAGAGGTGGTTCACAAGGTTCCTCCGTGCCCTTAGGTGTAGGGCATCAGGAAGAGGGAGGGACACATAATGCTCATATTTCTCTCCCCATGGTGGGCAAAGCCAGTGGGTATTGTCCAAACCAGCCACATGTGCATTTTGACAGAGTGCCTCTTCCTGTCAATCTAAAACTCAGTTTTTGTTCTTCTTGCTAGCACAGGGGGTGGCACAGGGGGAAAGCAAATGGGACCACAGCTCTTCTGTTTCTGTCTCCTCTGCAGTGTGCCTGGGGATGTGGGATAACCTGACATGTTGGAAGCCGGCCTTCGTAGGCGAGGTGGTCATTGTCCGGTGCCCAGAGCTCTTCACGATGGTGAACTTCGAAGATGGTAAAGTTGCCTAATTCTTTGCTGTGTTGTTTCTGTGTGCTGGCTAAATGGAGACTCTTTCCACTAGAGTCAGTGTGGTGGCCAGGGCTGCCCAGCCTGGATGTACATAATTACAAGGGGGGAAAAAGACACAATGCAACACATTGGAGCCATTGAAGACCTGGATGAACGAAATCCCAGTTCTCACATGTGCAGGAGGAGGAGGCTAGAAAATGGAGGGTGGAGCTTTCCAGTAGAATAAAGGTAAAGGTTTCCCCACAACTGAATGGTCTAGTCATGACCGACTGTAGGGGGCGGTGCTCATCTCCGTTTCAAAGCCTGTAGAGCTAATGTTTTGTCTGAAGACAAGTTTCCGTGGTCATGTGGCCGGCATGACTATACGCCGTAGCGCACGGAACGCTGTTCCCTTTCCACCTAAGTGGTCCCTATTTATCTACTTGCATTTAGGTGCTTTCGAACTGCTAGGTTGGCAGGAGCTGGGACAAGCAACGGGAGCTCACTCCCTCGCGCAGTCTTGAACTGCCAACCTTCCGGTTGGAAAGCCCAGCAGCAGCGGATTAACTTGCTGCGCCACCACGTCCCTACTTCCAGTAGAATAGTGTTCCCCAAAATGTTTGCACTCACTCTTTCTTGCTCCTCAATGTATTTTATCTCTTCCCTGATGTGTTCCAAAGATCCTTGAATACAGTTGTGTGGATAAAGCTGCTGGTTGCGTGAGAGGATCTGTGGACTGGAGCACCAATCCGATAAGATTAGAAGTTTGGCTTGACTTTGAAGGGTGAACGTGGAGGCAAAAGGGTGGCACAGGATTCCTTCATCTTTCATTGCGCCCACCAACCTACTTTGTGGCAGCACTCCTCTCGATAGCTGCCATGTGGCAAAAACGGTAGCTCCCAGTCATAGGGGATGCCATATTTTCTCTGAATGCCCCTTGGAACTCTGCTAATGTAGTGTTACCCAAAGGGGCATTCTGGGGGAGGGGGATGAGGGAGAGTATTCCCCATTCCCCCATGCTGCCAGTAGTAAGTTCATGCATCCCAAACTTTGAGGTGGCATAGTTGAGAAGGTTGGTCACCCTTGTCTGAACTAAACCCCAGTATGTGCCTATTCTGTTGGCCTCCTTTTGCCAGAACATCTCCCCTCCAAATTCAAAGTCATTCTGCTGATCCTTGTGTTTGGATTTGTGACCCAGTTCACCGTTCCTTCTGTACAAGCTGTTGTGTGAACCATGACCTACATAGGTCAAAGTCAGAATTGGCCCTTGGAGAAAATTGGCACTGATGGCGTCTCGAGAAGAACAAATGTTGACAGCCGAACTCAGGAGAAAGTAATTATTCCTCAGGTAGCCTGCCGGTGGTTGAGGTGGGACTGATCCGCTGATACAATTCCTGACATGTGTTCCACCTTCTTATCAGTTCCTCCCTGATAACCAAGAGTGAGCCGCCGTCTCCATAGCAACAGCTGGGATCTTTTGAAAATGATGAGTGTACTTCACTACCCAGGAGGCCAGCGGCTTGTGTAACTTCAGTCACAGCCCTGAAAGACAACAGCAAAGAAGAGGGAAGCTGAGGAGCAATGGAGAGAAATGAGTCAAACGAGAGGGCCAATTCCCGCCGAAGGAAATGGCGCACCAAACAATTCGGCTCCTCAGGCCATTGCTTAAAATCTCTCACCGCTCAGTCTTCTTCTTCTTTGCTGGCAGCTCCCTTTAATCTTCCCTAGGTTAGGGGATGTGGAATTGTTTTGTTCCCTTCGCAAATACGGTGGGCCTGATCTGGCCTTTCATGAAGGGGCAGCAGAACCTGTTTGGTTTCCTATGAGTTGGCCAGCAAAGCCCTACGAAAAGCAGATGAGTTGCCCCAAGGTCTGCACTTGTGACTGGCAGCTCTTTCACGCTCTCTCTTCCCTGGGTGTTGCGAACGTGCTTTATGGCACATTTGTGGCACTCAGAGCTGGCGGTACACAGGCACCACCAATCAGTGGTGGCATCTAAATGATTTAAGAACAGGAACTCACTTTTGATTGGTACATGTCAGGACCCGCCCACCGGAAGTGATATCATAAGTCGGAGGCTGGCGGAGCCCAGGTCTACCTGCAGCTGGTTCCTATGGGTAGACTGGTTCCTATGGGTAGACCCCTTCGCCCCTCTAGGAATCCAGAGTCGCTCCCTTTAACCGGTCAACCAAGTGCCGGCCAACCAAGAAGAAAAGCTCTTTGCAGAGGAATCGGGAGGGGTAAGGAGGGGGGAAGCACCGCGGAGTGAAGTGGGCGAAGTCAGCCCTAATTTTAACAAGTGGAACTGAGTTCACCCGCGTTCCCCCTACATGACATCACTGCCACCAATGCTAATGAACTTGGAATCAGGCTCTTCATGACATTGCAACATATTTGGGGGGGGGGAGGGGAGTCTCCAGAAATAACATCAGTCAAATTTGGCAGCCCTATCTTGATGACTTTTACCAGGCACCTTGACTTCCAGACTAGACCCTGTTATTTATGAACACAACGCACACATCCAGGAAATCTAAAAAGCACCCAGGGCCATCTAGTGGCTAAAACAGACTCCAGGCAGAAGCCTTCCTTTCTACCAGAGTTATATAAACCATTTTGCTACAAAAGGAGACATAAAGTCATAGCTGTAATTTTTTTTAAAAAAAAAAGTTTGAACAAATTAATAACAATCAGTAAAAACTCAACACAACATGACAAAGGCAGAGGCCAGGTGAAGGCAAATAAATAAATATATCCCACCTCAAGAGGCACAGCCTCTCTGGATTTCAAGGGGTGGAGTGGAAGGGGGAGAATTTCATGGCTGAAAGCTTCGGGCTATCAAGCCCAAGCCCAACTTTCATCCATGTCCAAAACTCACATGCTGGGAATTTCTTGCAGATCTGCTGAACCAGTCAGAGGTTTTCAGCCTCATTGTATTTTGCATTTCAAAAGCAACCTTGGAAAACACACGCAGTTCATAAAAATCAAAACTGGTGCTTGAGATCTTGCTACAGTTAGAATGTCTGTTAAATGGTTTTTCAATTCAGCAGGGTGTGTGTGTGTGTGTGTGGTGTGGTGTGGTGTGGTGTGTGTTATATGAATAAAAACATGGGCGGCAACAAAGAAAGAGGGAGGATGATGGAATTGAGGCTGAGCCGGGCATAGATTCAATTCAGTTACATATTCTGAAGATCAGCTAACCTGGAGTTAGGTCGGCACAGTTAAGCCAGCAAAGTTTGGCTGGCACAAGGGTCACCATAAAGCGCTTTTGGAGCACTCTCGGAGTCAGGGAGGATGGCCTAACTGTACCCGCCTAACTCCAGGCTAGGATTGCACTCTCAGTTACACACTCTAAAGATCGGCTTTAGTGTTGGATGAGCGTATTTTAAGGCTGTGAAGATCTGATTGTGTGTTGTCCTTTTCCTTACAGGCTGGGATGAGAATAGCATGGCCTATGCTCAACCAGGTAAGACCACATTCCAGTACCACTTCTCGTTTTGCCTCTCTTTCTTAAACGCTGCTGCTGCTGGGACAAGATATCAGATGCTTTCTGTGCTGGGGGATGCTCATCGGGGAACGCTCAAAGCAACGTGGAAGTCCAAATGGCACGAGGATGCTCTCAACGTGGACCTGATGCTCAGTCCGTTTTCAATTTCTGAAAGGCGATCCCAGAATAAGGCTCAGAGGGCCACATCAGCCCAAAGCTGTCTTCATGGTGGTTGTTTGTGTTTTCTCGCAGGGGATCCTGTATTACTGGACAATTCAGAAGAAATGCTAGGTAAGGCAAAGAGAGAGGGTAGCAGTTCTCTTCCCTTCTCCACCCCCACCCTGAATTGGGAGAAGGCGAAGAAGGATTTTAACTGAAGCTAAACAGATATTAATTCCCTAATCAGTTCTAATTATAGGGGTCTGCTTGGCAGCCTATTACTTTGCATGGTATTATGAAAATGTATTCTCGAGTGCTGCCGTCTATCAGGGACATAATTATAAATTATACTTACTGCCGGAACAACAATTACTGTGAGATGTTGAAGCACCCCCAGTGCTGCCATCAGCGGTGATGCCTACACTGGAAAGCCTGGTGCGCAGCAATAACTCCAGAGTTGCGCACTGCAGCATGGTGCTCCTACAGGAACCTCGCTGCAAGCATGCTCTGTTCAGTTGGTGGAACCAAAAGGCATTGGAAAGTCCTTAAACCCCAGCCCTCGTCGCGAGACGTGACGCACGTGATCTTGCCGCAGTTCATCTTCCTCCAAACCATAGCATGCCCCAAGCAAAGAGCCCCCAGTATGGTGAACAGACACAGGATGCATCAGTTGCAGTGCAGTGCCGTTGCCACAATTTTTACATGACAGTTATGTTTCCATTTTCTGGTTTGGGGCCATAACATTTGATAGAGTGAGGATATAACACCCTGGTTTGTTCCATTGCACTCTGCAGTAAATTATCTTTCCAATGATATGTAACATTATGGTATTATTCATACGTACCAAGATTTTCACCATTTTGGCCACTAGTGTCAAGCTCAGCTTGTTGCCCCCCTAAAGCTTGTTGCCCGGGGCAGTTGCACCCCCCTGCACTTCTTTAGCTACGCCCTTGCTTGCAAAGAAAATCTTTCCAGATCCCTCAGTCAAGCAAGGCATCCTCAGTTACTGGCTCTGATGTATGTACCCAGTTTAATTGCAGTCCCCTGCCCTGCCCCTCTTTTTTCTAAGTCAAGTAGGGCAGGCTCTTTCCACCTTTGCTTTCTGTGAGGTGCTCTACATTCATGAAATCTGTGGACCTCATTCCCAATCTAGAGCCACAATCTGGCACGTCACCTGCACACACCCCAGTCAGCACAGATGGGTGTGTGCACTGCCCATGACTTACCTATGTGTTTGTGAAACTCCTGTTCCTTCACAAGAGGCTGCTGCTGCTGCTGCTGTGGAAAAGAGGTCAGGGCTGGTGTGGCATGAGGTTACAAGTTGCACATTCACTCTCTCTAATGAAAAAAACGCTTCTGCATCACTCAAGATGGCAATGCAGGGACCTCAAATGAAATGAGTTCAGACTGAAGTGCAGTTCGGCATGTAGGGAGCAATCAGCCAGAAATTAATTAGTGCCCTGACCTGTAAGGGCACTCGGGGCCAAATTGCACATTACAAAGGTAATATAACTGCACACAACTTCCCTCCTGCTTTTTGGTCGTTCGGATGGCTATAATCTGAAGAGGACATGCAGTTGGAGATGTTGCTTAAAATTTGATCAGATTAGCTCAAAGTGATCTGTCAAGCTTCTCCCCCACCCCCCACCCTGTGTGTGTGTGAGTGAATGAGTGTAATTTACAGTGGGAACGTGGCTGAAGGAGCAACAAAATCTCAAATAGTGAATTCAGAACCAGGGGCGTAGCCAAAGAAGTGTAGTGGAGTGCAATTGCAGGCATCTTGTTGTCTTGAGTGCTCTCTGAGGCATCTGGTGGACCACTGTGAGATACAGGAAGCTGGACTTGATGGGCCCTTGGCCTGCTCTTATGCATCATTTTAACTCCTAAGCCTCCCTGGAAATTCTCTTATTGAAGGATGACATATCAATTGATGATGATGATGATGATGATGATGAAGGGCTAAACTGAGATCTGAGTTGGTGGCGCTAGATCTGAAGATCGCAATTTCAGCATTCATTGTGAAAGGTTGCCACTTTTGAAGAACAGTTCTATGGTTAGCTTTAATAGTGCTGCTGTAACTAAACACCCACCACGTGCAAAATAAATCAGACATTCATCTTGACCCCACTTTAGTTTGGAAAGCCCTTGCTACTCTGTTGTGGGCTTTTTTAGCAGTTTTGTGGCTTCAGGATCACTCCATGATCCCGTAGGATGCAACAACTCGGCAACCTCTGTAACCTTGATAACCTCATCTCCATCTCCTGCCACTTGCTGGCCCTTCCTCTGCTGATAGTGCTCTAGAGAAGAAGGGCTTTTGCAGAAGTTCGTTGCAGGAGTGTGTGTGTGGCTGTTGCTTCACCAGTGTAGGGGGACGGATCACGATGCTGTGGCAACATGTGGCATCCCCTTGCACCATCCTAGGGACATTTGCACCGACTTCGGTGCACGACGACCACTGGGCCCCATTTTCTCAAAGCTGCAAACTTCTCCCCTGGCAGGTGGATCTGCAAAGGTGGTCAGCAGGAACTGCACGGAGGATGGTTGGTCCGAACCTTTCCCTCATTACTATGATGCCTGTGGCTTTGACGAGAATGAAACCATCCCTGATTATAGCCAGGTAGGCTGGAACCATTGCAGAGAAACAGAGGCTTCCCAAACAACATTTGGCAACAATGTTTGACTGTTGCAGTGAAAATCTGGATTGTATTTATGTATGTAAAGAGTTTATATCACTGTTTGGGAACTCCTGATGTCGGTGGTATGTCCAAATCTTGAGAGGAAACCCATAAGGTGCAAAGGGGTTTCTGTGAGGTTGCAGTCAAGCAAGGTAGATCAGATTTTCAGGACCCTGGACAGTTCCAACTGAGTATGTTTCTTCCATAAGGGCCAGAGATAGTAACTGGGATCTTCTGCATGGATGGAACAACTGAGCTGTGGATCTCTGCCATTGTATGTTGTGATTTTGCTTCTCAGGATTACTACTACCTCTCAGTAAAGGCTTTGTACACAGTTGGCTACAGCACGTCTCTGGTTTCACTTACTACAGCGATGGTGATCTTGTGTCGTTTCAGGTGAGTTGACATGAGAAAGGGAGGTTGTGTATGAGTTTGGAAAACATGAAACTAGACTGAACAGCCTTTATTCGTCTCTCTTTTCTTGTCTTTTCCCTTTCTTCTTCCCAGGAAACTGCACTGCACCCGGAACTTTATCCACATGAATCTCTTCGTGTCCTTCATTCTTCGAGCAATCTCTGTCTTCATTAAGGACGGCATTCTCTACGCCGAGCAGGACATCAACCATTGTTCTATGGGCACGGTAAAAAAAAAAGCTGATCCCAAACCTATTGCTTTCTAGAAAGACGAAGAGCAATGTCAGCCATTCCTAGCATCTTGCAATTTCCTTGATTGCTTTATGCATTTCTACCTCACTTTTCATCCTACAAAGTTTCCAGAGCAACTAAATCTTTTTTTTTCTTTAAATGTAACAAATCATTAAAATAGCAGAAGACATATTTGACCTTTTTAAGTTCTCAGGGGCACATCGCCTCCCTGTCCTCGTCAACATTCAAAAGACGTCTCAAAAATGAAGCATCAATCAGTAAAAACAACAGTCAGGCAGTGAAATGGCAGGTTCCGTTTGCGTTGAAAAGCTCCAAAACTGATGCTTCAGACGCTAAGGGTGCAATCCTAACTTGTGCTGTAGCAGGCCTGTGCCGTATCCAGCACAAGTTAGGGGGCCGCTGGACCCTCCGTAGGGCAAGGCCACATGGATCTGAGAAGGTGGATTGAGGCCGGAAAGTGGGTTAGGTCGTTAACGAGGGTGCAATCCTAACCTGGAGTTAGGCCGGCACAGTTAGGCCAGCAAAGTTTGGCCGGCACAAGGGACACCGTAAAGCATGTTTGGACCACTCTCGGAGTCAGGGAGGATGGTGCATGTCTGTGTGCTGGCCTCACTGACTCCGAGAATGGTCCAAACATACTTTATGGTGGCCCTTGTGCTGGCCAAACTTTGTTGGCCTAACACTGCTGGCCTATCTCTGGTTAGGATTGCACCCTGAGTCTGCTGCCACCAATACAGTCCCCTCCCTGTCCCTCGACACCCGATTCCCTGTCCCAGGCTCCGCCCCCTTCTGCCTAACACTTGTGGAAGCGGCCTGGCCATGCTGAATGCCCTGTCGCCTTTTGTGACTGCTGTAGAGGGCACTGCGCTGTCAGAACATGAATTCTGCCAGTGCTTCATGCCTGTGGAATTGAGCCATAAGCCACTTGGGCAGGAAATGTGCCAAAGAGCTGCAGTTGTGCATGTTCCCTGGGGACTTCAGACAAGCTGCTATGGTGCCCCAATCACTTGAGCTGGTTCTTGCTTTTCATTTTGCAATACTGAGTGGCAGGTTCGGCAAAGCACAGGGGTGTGGGTTTCCTGGGGGTCACTCGCTATGGGGCATTCTTTGACAAGCTCCTTAGCAATTTTCCTCCATTACTTTCCTTTCTTCCTTAAAAGCCTCCTTTGGATTACTCTACACATGCCTGTATCTGTACACAGCTGGATTCTTTTCTTGTATTCAGGAAGATTTAGAGGACTTCAGTCTGCCAATTAGCAGCCATTGTCGTCTCGCCCCCAGCCTGCACTAGAAATTCTTACTCTTTCATCCGCACCTCCTGATGGCTGAAATGACTTATTCCCTGCTCCAGAGTGGCAACCTTTGTGGCTTTTGGCAGGCTGTTTTGTTCCGAACGCACTTCAGATACATTTTGAAAGCTGAAGTTGGAGTCGTCATTATTACTGCATTAAAAAAAAATTCAAATGTTGTGGCCAGCTAGGCGCACTTTAACGACAGCCGAATGGTGCACTAGTCTGAGGTCTGTTTTCCTTCTGCAGGTGGAATGCAAAGCAGTGATGGTCTTTTTCCACTACTGTGTGATGTCCAACTATTTCTGGCTCTTCATTGAAGGCCTCTATCTTTTCACCTTGCTGGTGGAAACCTTCTTTCCAGAGAGGACGTACTTCTACTGGTACACCATCATTGGCTGGGGTACGTTTTCTGATGTCTGTCTGTTCCCCTTGCAAGGCTTATCTGTAAAAGAATTACTACTGCACACACATGTGGAGGGAGACAGTGCACCCTAGTGGGTAGATGTTGTACTTCAACCTAGGCTCAAATTCTTGTAGTGTTCTAGGGAGAGCCCTTATTAATATTTTGGAGAAATCCTTTGCTTGTGATGGACGTACATTTTTTGAAAGTCAAGGAACAAAAAAAAAACTACTCTCTTTGCCCTGCTGTATCCCTGATAAGACAGGTCTGGTTTGCATGTTATCATGTGAAGGTTGGGCCTTCCCAGGCAGAACTTGCCAATCAGGTGCACTGGGAGTGGGCAGTTCTCCTTGAGAGCGCAATCCCACCCTATGCCAGCCTAGTAAGGCCGAAATAGCAGGGCCCTATCCCAAGGCCCCTTAGGAGGCAGCAGTAGCAGCAACGTGCAAGACAAGGGGAGATTTTCCCCTTGCACCCGCGTAAGTCCCAGTCACCCCTATGGGCCTGCTCGGATCTGCACCAGCAAAATAGCAGGCGCAGAGGAACGTGCATAGGAGCAGCCCAAATTGGGGCCACCATGGCTGGGGACGGGCATTAGGATTTGGCACTACGGCCGTCCTGCATCACAACTGCGTCATAACTGCCATCTCCACCCACTGTGCCGCCCAGTTACACCCCTGGAATGCCCTCGCGGAGGCCCTGCGCCGACCGAGAGACGCCGGCACTTGACTGGCGCACGGCCGGTGCTGCCAACTGTTGTGCCAGCGCCCGAGCACTGGCACTGCTGCTTGCGCCATGATTGTGAACAAGTCATTGTCTCATTGTTACTGCATAGAGCAGTATTTCATGCAGATGCTCTGGGGGAGCATCTGTGAACGCTGATCATTCTTATCTTCCATAGACTAGAACAGCAGTCTCCAAACTGGAGCCTGCTGCGTTCAGGAAAAGCTGTCCCCGGCACGAACTGAACTTACAGTTCTTCTGGGAATCTCCTTGCCACACATCCAATCACCCCTGAACTTTGCAGTGGCTAGTCATATCTGCCAGGAAATCTGGGTGCAAAGCCTGCAGCGATTCCAGAACCCAGAAACAGCTGGCCAGCATGAAGTTCGAGGGCGATTGGAGGCGGGGCAAGGAGGTAGTAAGCTCTGTCCACCCAGGGGATGGATTCAGACATACACCAGATCTGGCCCACTGGCCGGATGGAGCTGGCCAGTCTGAAAGCAAGACTTTAGAATGTAACGTTGAAATGTGCCTTCAATTTTGTTTCAGAAAAAAATTGTCCGTCAGCTCTCAGACATTTGGGAAACTCTAAGGGTAATGTTGAAGCTGAAGCTCAAGTACTTTGGCCACCTCATGAGAAGAGAGGACTCTTTAGAAAAGACCCTCATGCTGGGAAAGATGGAAGGCAAAAGGAGAAGGGGGCGGCAGAGGATGAGATGGGTAGACAGTGTCACCGGAGCAATGAACATGAAATTGGGCGAACTCCGGAAGCTAGTGGAGGACAGGGAGGCCTGGCATGCTGTGGTCCAGGGGGTTGCAAAGAGTCGGACACGACTTAGCGACTGAACAACAACAACAAGGGTAATGCGTTCATTTCTAGAACAAAGGGAATCTGCACCAAATGGAACCGACTCAGGTGGGATTTCACTTGTTCCAGATTCTGTTGGCTCTGTTTGTTCCCCAGCATGGAAAATAAATGCCATGAATGGGGCACTCTTGGAAACCCCGTTTCACCCTTTGCATGGGTCTTGAAATGAAAAGGGGTGGGCCTGAATGACCTGGATCAACAACAACAACAGGGGTGACAAAAAAGGGAGCCCCGAAAATGAGTGTTGTGGCCAACATACGTAAATCAGGACCCAACCGTAGCAAACACAATTGCGGAGACCTTGTTGGAGCATCTCTTTACCTTCTGTTTTCCAGGCACTCCGACCATTTGTGTCACAGTCTGGGCTGTCCTGAGACTTCACTTTGACGATGTCGGGTCAGTATCGCCCTCATCTCTTTCTCCCTTTCAGAATATTGGGGCTGAGTTTTTTAAATGGTCTCGTATTGAGGCTCCCATGTCTCGAACGAGAAATGTCAAAGTAACATCGGAACGACCAGATTCAGTGGGAAACATTTGACCATATGTGAATGCTTTGGGTGGCAAAGGCTTACTCCCAGGTAGGGGAGCACATGTTCCCTTATCCAGATGAGATCTCCGGGGCTTCCCACCACCCACTCTGCAGGATGCAGCCCAGGTTGGGGTGGGATTAGATCAGCGGTGTCATTCACCCGGTACACTGGGTGGGACTTTGAGTGGCAGTCCGCCCGTTGTGTCACGCCACGTTCCGCCGCGTTCCCGCCCGCCCCAGCAGGCAGGAACGCGGCAGAACGCAGCATGACGCAACGGGCGGACTGCCACTCAAAGGTAAGTCCCGCCTAGTGTACCGAGTGAATGACGCCGCTGGATTAGATAGCATTGGCTGTTAGTCTGAATAGTTAGAAGGGAGAAAAACATACTAACTAGTTTTATTCAGATGTAGATTTTAACCAATGAACCGATGAAAGCTTATTTGATTAATTGGCTGAGAATTTTATTTTCTTGCTATAGATTGCTGGCTTTCTTTTAAAACAATCGCCAGTGTGGGTTTTTCTCTGGGATATTTGTTCCCATGTTTAAAATTCCCTGTTCAATTGTCATAACTCTTACAACCTAGATGAAGGTAGTTGCTGCTGACGTTCCTTGAACGGAGTGACAGCTCTGTGCAACAGGAACAGATCCTGCCGTGGTTGTTCACTGCGTTTCCTATGGCTTAGGGCAGCAGGGAGCTAGGAGCGTGAAATACAGCGTGAGTCGACTGTAGCAACGGCAGCAATAAATATCAGTATTATGATAGAAGAGAATTAATTAAATTGTAATCAATGTAGTGCTGTTTTGTGTTCTGTGCAGTTCTTAGTGCTAGATAAATATTAAGCAGTATTAGTCATCATGGTTTTGGAAGCAGAAATGTTTCTCTTCAGCCGGTATCTTAATCTCAGTCTCTCTCTTTCATCTCTTTGATTTTTGTTCCCCTGCCTCCTTCCATATGGGCATCAGCTGTTGGGACATGAATGACAACACAGCCTTGTGGTGGGTGATCAAAGGCCCTGTGGTTGCATCAATAATGGTGAGTCACAGAGGAGAAAAGGCACCCCAGGCATGAGCCAGGGCTGAGCATTAGTAAGCAAGTGGCTGTCAAGCTCTCCCCATTTGGGTTTCTCACCCTGCATCTGTGCCTTTAATCCAAGTCTGGCCCAGTAGGATAGCTACAGAGGGCAGCGTGGTAACTATTGCAGGTGCTGCAATGCACCACGTAAGCAGTCTCTCCCACTTGCCGTCAGAGCCATTCCAGGCAGCAACGGCAACTGTGTTGCCGTTGCTGCCTGGAGTGGCTCTGATGGCGAATGGGAGGAGCTGCTTACCCAGCGCGTTGCAGCACCATCTTAATGCACCATCTTAATGCACTTAATGCACCATCTTCCCCTTTTGCTACACTTCTAGTCCGACCCAGAGACAAGAAGCAGGTGAAGCCCTCACTGACATGTAAATGGTGCTCAGCTCTGGGGAAGACCACCTGCTGTGCATTTGAGAGGTCCTAAATTCTATCCCTAAATTCTATGTGTCTTGTTTCAGAATTTTGACAACCGTTTGCAAACGTGGGGGGCAAATTCAATTGATTGTGTGTTGAGTTAATTGAGTAAAGCCCATGTGGCCCATCAGCTAAGATGCTCTGAGTGAAAGCCGTGTCTTCCGGTCCAGAGACTTGGCTGCATGTGTGTGTGCTGTGAATCTGGCTTACCAATCATGTTCCACTGTAATCTACTGAGCACCTTTTCTTTCCCTCTTCCCAGATCAACTTTTTGCTTTTCATCGGCATCATCATCATATTGGTGCAGAAGCTTCAGTCGCCTGATATCGGGGGCAATGAATCCAGCATTTACTTGTAAGTAGAACCTCACCAAAGAGCCGTTAACTGGTTTTGAGCTCTGACATACACATAGGAAAAAGTGAGCATGTGGCTTCAGGGGGTGGGCTTCAGATTTTCCTTAATTTTTTTTTTAAATAAAGCCCAAGGCCCACCAAGTGCAGCATCGATTGCAAACAAACCATAACTGTGCCTTAAGTCTCGGCTAAAGCATGTTCTATTTCTAAACGAGGTTCAAAACCAGATTTTTCTCTGGCAATTGGTCACTGAATGGTGAAAGTTTGGAGGAGAAGACATTTTAATTGGAAGCACAAGGAACAGGGCACATGGATTGCGCACAGGGGAAAATTAAGCACACTGAGGATCTGTTGAAATCACTGGACACAATCGTGGTTGCATGAAAATGGAACTTTCTCCAGGCTGGCCAACAATCTGTTGAATCGCAGTCGCCTGGAGAACGTGACGATGATCTAGCATTTCACCTTCAAAACCAGCACTATCAGAGGGAGGGCCAAGTGCCTCACAATTGCAACAGGATTTACTTTATAGGTTGTAAGCCATTCACTTAGAAAGAAGGATCTGTATGGGCTGCCTGGTTTGAGGTGGCAGCTATGACTCAGAACTGCTGTGCTGGGTGATTCCTCCAGTTTCCTCAATGGATGTCTCAAATTCCTCCAACAGCTGGTGTAATGTTCCAGCAGTAAATCAGCTACAGGGGAGTCGCTGCTGAGATGTAGTCTGATCAAGAGCCCATTAATAGCACAGTGTGCCCCTGGTGCTGTCACCAGAGGGCCAGGCAGGTCGTGAGAAGATCCAGAGTTGATGCCCAAAACTGGTTGCTAGGAACCAAGTCTAGAGGTTGACCTGGAGACACTTGGATGTACCAAAAGCAGCTGGCTTCCCAGTGCTGTGGCCAGAGTCCATCCTGTCCCATTTTGGCTTACGATCTTGACCTTGATTCTAGAAGGAGTCCAGGACTTGCAGTGAAGGTTGAATTTCATATAATCAAGAACTTCTAAATGGGCATCTCTTAAGCTGTGAACCACCTCTGACATGGCCCACTGTTGGCTAGGGCGGTGCATTAATTTGGTGACAAATGGGAAACTGAACCAAATCAGGCCCATTTGGTTCAGTTATTTGTTAGGAGCCCATGGAGCCTGAATGAACTGAATTGTATACGGGCCACTTGGTTACTTTGGGCCTCATTCATTTTGTGGCAGTGAGAGTGGAATGGGAGCTTACCTTGTAATGTGGCAGTGACAGGCCTTTACAGAAAACAAACACTGCTTTTCAAGGGTACGTTAGCAACATTAGCATCCTGATGGTCACCATTTTTTCCCACAATGCCCCAGACAGCACTCGGTCATGGTGACTGCCACAAAAACAAAGCAGCTTCCATTTTTTTTCTCCATGGTGCCTTGAAATGACTCAGGGTGCAAAACTACCCTGGAGTTAGGCTGGCACAGTTAGACCAGCAAGGTTTGGCCAACACAAGGGCCACTGTAGAGCTCATTTGGACCACTCTTGGAATCAGGGAGGATGGCACACGTGCTGGCCTCTCTGACTCCAAAAGTGGTCCAAACATACTTTATAGTGTCCCTTGTGCTGGCCAAACTTTGCTGGACCTAACTATGTCATCCTAACTCCAGGTTATGATTGCACTCTCAGTGTGGATGGCATTGTGAGAAGAAAAAGATGGCGGTGCCAAGAGGGAGCTTCAGGAAAGAGCTCTGACGTTGGTTTTACATGTTAAAAATAGTTTTGTCTTCAAAGGCCACGGTTCCCACACTACGAGATCAGCCCCCTGCCCCTGTGGTCATGAGAACAAATGGGGATAATGAAAATTCATGGGGTGGGATTTGTCCAGCATGAATATAATTTTAACAAATAGAGGGCTAAAACAAATGGAGGCTTAACCAATAAAAACAAAGCACAATATGTCCATGCACATCCCTTTCAGTGGCCTCATTCAGGCGACTGCCACAGAGTGTCTGTTGAGAAACTGGGGCCTAGTTCTCAGGGGCGTAGCTAATGAAAATGTAGCCCTGTGTAGAGGGCAACATGTTGCCCTGGAAGTGACATCACAACAGGAAGTGACATCACCGTTGTATTTTAGTCTTCTTTGGTTTTTTGGCCATGACATTTGACAGAGTAAAGATCTTACACTCCGGTTTGTTTTATTGCATTCTACATTAAGTTACCTTTCCAATGATATATAACAAGATGGTATTATTCATACATACCAAGGTTTTCACCATTTTGGCCGCTAGTGTCAAGCTCAGCTTGTCGCCCCCCTAAAGCTTGTTGCCCGGTGCAGTTGTACCCTCTGCACTTCTTTAGCTATGCTCCAGCTGGTTCTTCCACCTTCACTGTCCACCCTCACTCGTGTGGGTATGTGTGTGTGTGTAGAAGGGGGGAAGGTGTTGTTGATTGCTGTTAACGTTTCAAGGTATACTTGCAATTCCCCAGACTTGGGCCCTGTTCGGAAAGCTGCTTTTATCAGTAAGAGTCTCATGCAATGCTAATTCCACTCTGGCATGTGCTATTCCCACTTCTGACTGTGATGCTATGGTCACACCCAGACTCTCACAGCTCCAGGTTCCTTTGCCCCCTCCCATGTGTTTGTGTTGTTGTTGGTGGTGACGCATGCATATCTTTCCACCCATCCTCCATGGAGCTGAGGCAGGACCGATGTGACAACAAAACATCTGCAGTGAACAGTTTTGGTTTTGGACAGTGGACAGTTTTGGACAGTGGACAGTGCAGTTTTGTGGGAGGAGTGGAGACTGAATGGCCAACCATCCCTGATGGCGCAGCAGACTCCGCATCATTGGTTGGCCAGAGGAGATCAAGGCTGCTTCATCCGAGCACAGGTTGCTGCTGCTGAGACCCACCCCCTCCCTCCCCCAACTCCACCCCCCACCCAGAATCTCCCCCTTTCTTCCCCCTCCCTGCCCTGCCCCTCCTGCCAACTGCCCCCTGTGCCAGCTTACCTGCTCTCCTGTGGGTGACTAGGCACAGCAGCAGTCTGGCAACACTCGCACCATTTACGGCTGCCGCACCGAACGGGTCGCTATCAGTGCGCTGCGTACATCACTCTCTCGCCATGTAAAACAGAGCATCTTTGTTCCACTGAGTCGGTGTCGTGAGAATTGGACTCTAAGTGAGGATAGGCTCTTCGTGACAATGAAATAAAAACTGGGATAGGGTGGTCCAACTGTTTCACACCAGACAAATCTGGCTGCTGCATTTCCAGTTCTTCTCACTTCTCATGTACGAGTGTGGCCATGTCAAATGGGTGCATTCAAATCCATTTTCACAGCCGGAGAAAAATGGTAAATATTCACAGATTCCGTCGTCGGTGCCTGTTTTTCACCAAGGCTTCACATGGTGCTTCCAATCCACACCTGAGATGCTTACCTTAGATTTGGCCTTTAGGAATGTAGGAAACGGAGACCTTTTTCTTCATTTTTATCTGCTGCACTTGCGCATCATCGAATTGGCAGGGCGTGTTCCCATCTCCCCTGCATCTTGCATTTTGTGTTCCAGCAAAGGAGTGTCACCTCAGTGCTGAAAGTGCTTACCAAAGGATCGTCATGTTCAATGCCACCCATAAATTTCCAGGATGGCGCAGCCTACCTAGAGTCCACATGGCGACTGGGTGCCCCGGTATTTTTCCTATGTGTATAGTTAGCCACAACAAAACAAAGGCAATGTCATTTTCCATTTCATTTGCTGCCATTTTTTTCCCATGCTTGTTTGCAACCTCCTCAATGGAGACCTCTGGAAATGTCATCTGTTTATGTATGTATTGCAAAGAGTTGTCTGTCATCCACTTGGTCACATTAAACTGTCAGCACAAGGTATGTTCACCATGCCTCCGTAAGTGCATGCATGCCAATATGTTTGTTCAGATCCTGTGTATGAGCCACCAGGTTCTCTCTAATGTCAGGAAAACCGCTATACACATCAGACGTCCATATGCACATGAGAGCATTGGATTGCAACTATGTTCTTCAGCCCAGATTTTCCACTTGGTGGTGGGAGATCCAGTGTACACACAGAGAGGGTCATGTATTTCAAGGGCCCGGCTCCCATAGGTGTGAAAGGATCTATGCGCAGAGCCACTTTGGACTGTTGCCAAGGGAAAATTCCACAAATAGAAAATGCCAATGATCTGATCTTAATATAAAATACAAATTCAGTTGATTGTATACCATTGCTTATTTTGTTGTGGCTGCTTTAAAATAGGGGAAATGGAAGGGAAGGAGAAATAGGGACGTGTGCGTATACCATGAATCAAGTTTTTGATGAAGGAAAGATGAAACTGTGCAAAGAATCCCCAGGGCTGAACAAAGCAAAGTAACCCTTTGCATTCCAGTCTGGTTTAGAGGTTTGTTGTAGAACCAGTTTCTCCATTTTTATTTTTATTTTTTGCCATTTTTGGCTTCACATAAACGAAATCATCTTCTTAGTAAATATTTTGACGCACTTCGATGCCAAGACTGAGGACATTGGATGCTTGAATTACATTACGCATTACAATTACTTGTGTACATGTGCATCTTTCTATATAAGAGAGAGCCTGTAATGACTCCCATAGGATAGAAAGGATGTCATATTGTTTCGTATAACACGAATCGTAAATAGATGTGAGACGCACTATGTTGGAAAGGACATGGCCTTCTCTGACAACTGTGGCATGCCACTAAGGCTGCGTTAGCCAAAGTTGACCAGTGTGGCATTGGAATTATGTGTACTGAAAGGGGGTTGGGACCATTTCATGGAACGCAGAGTAGCTTTGGCATCTTATAACAAACCTGCATCTAACTCTCATCTGTTTATTGAAAGAGAAACGGAACTCAGAGTGGAGATGAGCAGATAGGAATGGGCCCCATTCTCTGAGGTTCCCCCAAGCATTGTCATGGCTGCCCAGAATGGCTTTGACAGAGAGTGGGAGGGGCTAGTTACACGGCACCAGGGCTGGCTTTAGGCTAATGTGACCAATGTCGTCCCATCGGGCCCCGCGCTTCAGGGGGCCCCGCACTAGCAGGGTGAGCAGATTGCCTGTGGCTGCAGCTGGGATCTCTATGGGCTGTGAGTCAGTGGGATGAGCAGAGCAGCTTCACCTTGGTCTCTCCCACCTGCCTCTGCCTCTGCACAGCCCAAGATGGGCCACCTGGAAGCGGTTGGCGGTGATGTTATGATATCACCACCAACTACTTCCACATGCCATGCTTTGCACGTGGCACGAACAGCGCTCTTCTTGGTGAGTGGGGGCCCCGCAGGGGGCCCCCCACAGGAATGCCCCACACTGGGCCCTGCTGCTGCTAGAGCCAGCCCTGCACGGTACATTGTGGTGCCTGCAATATTTACCACACTGCCGCCGCCCCGTGGCTATGCTACTGCCCCATTCCAAAGCTTTCTCTCCCCAATTCTTTGCCCAAAGTCATTCACCCACCAGATAAGCCGTACAAGCCAGCTACACCCATGAACCTCGTCCTTTGAAACAAATGTGTGAATGTCAGCCTTCCTTCCTTGCCTCTGTAGCCCTTGGCCATTTTCAGATCTCCTGCCCATTTTCCCTCTCAGTTGTTCCTCTGACTACCTCTCCTTCTGCTCCTGCACCATTTTGTCCGGCATCCCTCATTTCCTACATCTCTCCTTCTAACCATCAGCCTTTTTCTTGCCAGAAAACCCAAGTCTCACATTTTTGGAAGATCTGACTTCTTCTAGCCCTCCTTTCCTGTCTGTCTTGCCCTTCTGTTCAATCAGCTGCCAGCAGCCAGAAATCCTCCTGCCTCCTACCTCTCCTGTGATATTAGTGTGGCACAGCAAAATTCCTTCTGCCATTGCAGTATACATTATTTTAAAGTTCATCAAAGAGTTATTGCAAAGTGCTGTGTTTATGAAACTAGATATGAAAGGAGTTTATGAAAGGAGCCTTAGCTTTGTATGTACTGAGCACAAGAAAGACGAACCAAGCACACATTTATATGCTGTGGAGGAGCTGGGGGCACTGTGGCATTGCTGATCAGTTGAGAAAGTCAGTGCTTGAGGTTGAAGCAAAAAGCCAGTAAGGGATTGTCTTTTTTTCAGTGGGGTTGGCATGTGTTTTCCATGATGTTAAAGAGCTGACCTATCGGAGCGTTGGCCTAAATCAGGAAGACATTCCAAGCGAGGTTTCCATGGATGTGGTTAAAGTCACAAGATTAGTCCTGTATTCAGGATCCTTGGTCATTTCCCCCCCACACACACACACACACAGTATTTAGGGCGCAATCCTAACCTGGAGTTAGGCCTGCACAGCTAGGCCAGCAAAGTTTGCTGGCACGAGGGCCACCGTAAAGCGTATTTGGACAACGCTTGCAGTCAGGCGGGATGGCGCATATCGGTGTGCTGGACTCTCTGACTCCTAGAGTGGTCCAAACATACTTTATGGTGTCCCTTGTGCCAGCCTAACTCCAGGTTAGGGTTGCACCCTCAATCATACATGCATCTTCAGTCCCAATGCGTACATCCTACAGTGAAGCTACCCACCGACAGTTCCTTTTTAAAATATGTATAGTAGCCTGTAAGGGAGAAGTATTTGGGCTTTGTCTTCCTGATGTGCCAATTTTCTCTGCCACGAGAGGAGTGGCTGTGTAGAGGAGGTGAGGGAGCATTCCACCGTGGTTTGATATCCTGGTTTGTTAACGACAATAGGAATAAGTTGGTACGTAACAGGAAACTGGTGGTTATGTCAACGTTGAATATGGAAACGTCCACTCTCCTCCAAGTGGGCAAAGGAAGAGGAAAGGGGTGGGGGAGCCCTTAACAACTTGTTCTCATAGAACTGAACTATGGTTTAGAATTATGCCTGAAGCTGACCATAATCTCAGGATACACGCATGCCCACCGGTCAGCATGGATATTCTCAAACAGAGCTCAGGTGCAATATCCGTTCCGTTTGGCTTTGTTCCACAGCGGTCTTGCTCTCTTTTTCTCCAACCCACAACCCACATGTACGTCTGCGTCTATGTATTTGTTTGAAATATTGGTATCATGCTATTATTCCCCTCCTGCAAGGGAGATGCTCAAGGCAGCGCTCAGCACATTAAGACATGCAATGCACTGACATAAAAATAAAAACAATAATTAACAAAACAAAAAAGACTTTAGATGGTATAAACTTGACTGGGACAAAATGGAGCAAAGATGTGTTCATTCACTGTCAGAACAGTGGACGTGCTGACCTTGGAAGTGCTTATCGGCGAAAACCGAAAGCAGCATTTTTTTGGCCTAAGTGGCCATTCTGCAGGCAGACGCATGCAGCCTTGGCGGTCCTCAGAAGAGAGGCAACTGGAGCACAACTCCACAGATAATTAGGCTCAGGCTCAGCGGTGTCATGCAGCCGGAATGCTGGGCGGGAGGAACGGGTGAGCGGCAGCCCGCCCGTTGCGTTCCGGTCCGTTTTGCCATCTTCCCCGCCCCCGCGGGGGCAGGGAAGA
>JAJKFI010000057.1:469908-485116 GCA_029204185.1 Lerista edwardsae | reverse complement strand
TTTTGCCATCTTCCCCGCCCCCGCGGGGGCAGGGAAGACGGCGAAACGGACCGGAACGCAACGGGCGGGCTGCCGCTCACCCGTTCCTCCCGCCCAGCATTCCCGCTGTATGACACCGCTGCTCAGGCTGTATCTAGGCCCACACCCTAGATTTGCACTGAGACAATATAACATTAGCAGTCTTAATTCTCGATCAATTTCCTAGAGTGGAATTTGCCTTCCTAACAGTTACCCTGCGCAGCATGTGGTTTCCATAGAGCTCGCCAATATCCCTCCAATATCTCTTTCTTGGTTGGTTGCCATCAGCACAGACCCCTCAATATATGTGTGAAGTTGAGATTGTATGTGTGTGTGTGTGTGTGTGCTGCAAGGTGCATCACTTTACATTGATTGACAGCAATTGAACATATTGATGTGACATCATACGAAACTTTGCCCATAAACAGCTTTTTTTTTTTAATTTACCAACAACAACCAGCTAAGTGGCTGTTAGCAAGCTTTGAGGAATTCTATCTCTGCCACATTAATAGCTGAAAGTGTGAGACATTATCATGTGTCAGGCTAGCACATAATGCATACAAATAAAATAGTTGTAGCACATCTTGTGTTTTGATTCCGGCTTTCTTTGCTTGTGCATCTCCCAGTACTAATGCTTGCTTGGTTGCCAAGTCATGAATGCAATAAGACAATCGGGGACTTTGGTTCACTGCAATCCCCAGAAAGGGGATGAAGGCAACCAAATGACTTTGGGCCAAATCCTATCCAGCTTTCCAGCACTAATGCAACTGTACCAATGGGGTGTGCCCCTCATCCTGTGGAGGAGAGGGCAGTCACAGAAGCATTTGTTCCCTTACCTCCGGGCTTCATTGCTGCTGCATCAGCACTGAAATTTTGGACAGGATTGGGCCCTGGGTCTCAGTGAATTCAACGGTTGTACTCTCAGATAAGTGTGTGTAGGGGTGCAGCTTCTTTTTGCCATAAAGTCTCCTGAAAATGACAGTGTGCAATGGCTGTAGTAAAAGAGATAAGTTGGAGAGGAGGTCGGTTTCAGGACAACTCCTTTCCCTCCAAAAATTTGCAGCATAGAAGTTTTCATGGAAGAACCATATTCTTCAGCGACATGTCAAACTGCGCACCGCAGCACAATTCAAATGCTTCCCAGAGCCTACACGGGTGCCTTGCGCTGGCTCCCAAGGGGCGCAAACGTTTGTGGCTACTTAGGAGCAGGCTTGGTCAGTGGAAGGACTGTACTGGCCTAGCAGTGCTAGATCTGCATTAGGACAGGGTATGTTTGTGCTGGCCTGGGGGGGGGGGCTGGCTTAGGGGGTGGGAGAGAGTGATGGTGTCGGGGAGGGGGCGTTTTGAGGCAGAGGGAGGGTGGACTGGCCAGTGGTGTGGTGGCTACTGCTTCTGTAGGACAAACAAGCCGGAATTCACTTTTCACTATTTTCCATGGGGAAGCATTTTTGGCAGCTATTATGCTGTCTGTCACATAGAGACCGCGGTTGTCGCGGTTGTGACGCAGGACGGCTGTAGTGCCAAATCCTAAACACCGTCCCCGGCCATGGTGGCCCCGATTCGGGCCGCTCCTGTCCACGTTCCTCTGCGCCTGCAAAACAGCAAGCGCAGATCCGAGCAGGCCCATAGGGGTGACTGGGGCTTACCCGGGTGTAAGGGAAAAACCTCCCCTTGGCCTGCACTTCACTGCTGCTGCCTCCTAATGGGCCTTAGGATATTGCCCTGCTATGTCGGCCTTACAAGGCCGGCACAGTATAGGATTGCACCCTTAATCTCCTATCAAAAATCTGTAGCTCGGCAATTTTCAGCGTTTTTCATCTCGTGGCACACGGACCTCTATGGTCTTCTCTATGGTCTTTACCTCTTGTGATGTCACTTCCAGCTTCTGGGAGACTCTTCCTGGTTCTGCAGCTCTGTTTCTAGGGCAACTATCTGTACTAACAAATTGTCCCACTTCCGCCGCCTGCTCTGTTCTCTGTTATGCCTGTGGAGGAAGAGGGATAGACGATTATTACAGCCAATTGCCCTAGAAACAAAGCTGCAGAACCCAAACAAGGTGTTCAGAGGTTTTCATCTGCTTAGCTCCAACCTCTCATGGCACGTCAGTGGACCTTTCGCGGCACACCAATGTGCCACTGCATAGTGGTTGAAAATGGCTACTCCACCTGATCAGCCTTTTGATTTAAAAAATATTGCCTGTGATTTTAAGAGGGCTAGAAGCTTGTCCTTTTTAAAAAGGAATTCACTGGATGCACCAAATTCTTTACACAGAATCTAGTAGCCTGATTGGATTGAGATTCATGCAGTAAGCCAAGGTCCCTGAATTTCATTTCTTCCATTTGTTTCTGCATTTGCCGCCTTCTTTTCTACCTTTTTGTTTTTCATGCGAATAACTCCTTTGGTCATGCATGTTGAAAACTCAAAGCAAACATATATCCTTAGCTAATGCAGGTGTGCATCATTCCTTCAACCAGCATCATGGTGGAAAGAAAGGAGAAATATGGCATATCCCATCGGTAGGTATGATTTTACCTGTGGACCAATCTAGGGGGAAAGCGAAAGAAATTTAGGTCAACCAAGCCCAATATCCTAGAGAAGTAAATGCTGCTCCATTTCTATAGGGAAAATCCTTATATATTATGCAAATTATTTTTGTACATGTATCTGTTTTGCATAATATAAAAGGGCAGGCATCTTGTTGTCTCATGTGCTCCCTTGAGCATTTGGTGGGCCACTGTGAGATACAGGAAGCTGAACTAGATGGGCCTTTGGCCTGATCCAATTGGGCTCTTATGTTCCTAAGGCCCAGATTGGGTTGCCAGTTATTGTAGCTCCCTTCCCACAAATGGGATAGCAAGTTCTGTTTTACTTACCTCATAGTTACCTCAGAATTTTACCTCAGAAATTTACCTCAGAATGCCAGGTGCAAGGGAGTGGCAACAGGATGCAGTCATCTTGTTGTTTTGTATGCTCCCTGAGGCATTGGTGGGCCACTGTGAGATACAGGAAGCTGGATTAGATGGGCCTTTGGCCTGATCCAGCAGCGCTACTCTTATAATATATTCTACTTTTGTGAGCGGAGAACAATCAAAAGCTATGGAGGTCATCAAGGGTGTCCGTGCACACGAGAAATGCACACAGAGCTTCTCAACAACCATAACTGCTAAAGCGATGAGCAACAATTTAAGGCTCAGTCCTAACTTGGAGTCAGGCTGGCACAGTGTAGCCAGCAAAGTTTGGCCAGCGCGAGGGCTACCGTAAAGCTCATTTCAACCTCTCTCGGAGTCAGAGAGGCCAGCACACAGGCGCGTGCCCTCCTCCCTGACTCTGAGAGTGGTCCAATCACACTTTACAGTGCCCCTTGTGCCGGCCAAACTTTGCTGGCCTAACTGTGTCGGCCTCACTCCAGGTTAGGATTGCTCCCTTAGTTACTAAAACGTGGCTAACCTTCTCAGTACCAAGAATGGCAGTGAAAGCAATCACTATCCCCTCTACTATCCCTCCAGCTTGCAGTTCCCTTCCATATGTGGACGCCTCTTCTTTGGCTTCCGGCCATGACTTCCAAATGGTCCCTGAGCTGAACTTCAGCATATGGTCATCGTTTGGGTAGATGCTTGAAATGGAGAGCCCTCTTTTGGAACCGTGTCACAAGTCAATATATTTTTGAGCACTCAGCGTAGACAATTGCAGTACACCGCCTGTTCTTATAGAAGGGCTGATTCCCCAAGGTGGGGGGGGGGGGTGAGCTGAGTACCTTTGAGGGTGGGCACTGCAGGAGCTGGGTGAATTGCATCAGAGCTATATCCTATATCAGGGCAACATCCTGGGGAGCCACTGCAATTGCACTGGGCAGTAAGCTTTAGGGGGGCAACAAGCTGAGCTTGATGCTAGTGGCCAAAACTGTGAAAACCTCGGTATCATCATGTATACTATTCAGTGTGGAATGGAATGCAGAATGCAATGAAACCCCCTTGGGGGTCCCGACACCCCAGGTTGCAAGCCCCTGAGACAGGGTGTCGTTTTAAAAAGTAGGCCCTGGTGCGAAAATGTTTGGAAACCACTGTCTTAACCCAGCCTGAGCACAAGTTGGAAGCAAAGCATTTGTTGTTGTTGTTGTTGTTGTTGTTGTTGTTGTTGTTGCGATCAATTTTGCTTGCAGCCTTCTGCTAGTTCTGTGGCTCCCTGCCACCTGCGCACGTTTTGTTGTCCCTGTCACATCCGTCGTACATCTGGTTTGCCTTGCAGCATTCTTTTCTTCCCACCTGCTTTTTGTTTTTCTGTGCCATGACTCATGAAAAATGTGTTGGATATTGACGTACCTCTTGGCCTTGTCGTGAAAAGCTGAAAAAAAAATATATGTATTCTTTTGCCAATCTTGTCGTATTCAGCAGCTGCGTTCAGAAATGCTACTGTAAATCCAGCAGGGCTAACCAGCACTCTTGCAGGATGTCAGAACTATCCGCCATTACCCTGTAAGTGCCTGCAGTCCAGGGGGGGGGGGAAATGCCTGTGTTCGTCTGATGCATGCTGCAAATATGTGGCTGTCAGTGGCTGTCACGGCAACAGAGTGTGGCATCTGTGTGTTGGTGGGCAGTGCATGCTGGCTTGGTTGTTTTTGGTTTCCTCATACGTGCTTTCATTGATCATGCCGCAAGGAGGGAGTTGTGTATCCATTGGCTCACTGAAAAATGCTGGCTGTGGTTATATTTTTTTTCCTTCAAATTGTCACGATGATTTGCATGTAAGCACTGCACTTACTTAGAGGTCAGTCCTATGTTGCGCCAGAGCACTGTGTTCAGCACAGCATTGGAGCCCACAGTAGCTTCCACAGTAGCCTTGGATGTGACCTAACAGTTGCCTCCCGGCCCCGCCCCCGCCCTGGCCAGCAGCCCGCCCACCCACCCTCCCCTCCCCCAAACGACCTCCTCCCCACCCTCCTTCCTCCCAGAACCGCCCCTGCGCCAGCCAAATTCAAATCCGAAGAGCATCCCTCTATCCAGTGACGTCAGTCACTGGCGCCAGCAACCGGAACGCTGCTGGCGCCAGGATCCGGAACGCCGCGGGGACGGACGGGTGAGCTGTAGCTCCTCGCCCCCTTGCGGCGCCCAGCAACGCCTCCCTGCGCCCGGAATTGCTCTCTTACAGAGCGATCCAAGCGCAGGGGCGGGCGGGAGGGCAAAAACAGCACGCGGAGTCTGCCGCGCGCTGCTGCTCTGTTCCCGCTCTCCCCGGAACTACTGGAATGGGGTACCACCTTGTTCCGGTAGGATGACGCCTCTGCCTCTATCCATCCCATGCATGATTTTTTACCTCTCCATCACGTCCCCCCTCAGGGGCCTTTTTTCTACAATGAAGAGCCCCAAACGCTGCAGCCTTTCCTCATAAGGGAGGTACCCCAGCCCAGTAATAAGTTTCGTCACTCTCTTCCGCACCTTTCCCAGCTCCACTATGTCCTTTTTGAGATGTGGCGAGGAGGTCGTTAATGTTCCCATTATACACACAGAGAACTGTGATTTGCCGAAGAGAGCAAATCCGAATGCTTCAGCCCTGAGGGGCATTTCAGTCCAAGATCCTTGGTCCACAGATAACACTCCTTCTACTTTGGCTGCTCTAGTTAAGGTCTCCAGGAATCCTGCAGTTGAAATCTCAACCAGGGACATGGGACGGAACCACGCGCACGGCTCAAGTTTGCTTGCTGCGTTCTCAACAGTCATTCTCACTGCAGGGCAGCAGTGTCATGCTGCAGGGGAAGATGGAGCTGTAGAGGAGGCTTGTCTCTTCAGCTGATGGAGACCATGTTGCTGAAATATCGTAGGAGTGTTCACCCACAGGCACAATTCACTTTCTTGGTAGATTCTGTTGCAGTTAAACTTATGCTGACCTCAGTAAAAATTGCCTAATGTTAATGTGGCTTGGGGATTTCAGTCTAAGGGCCCAATCCTATCCAATAGTCCAGCACCAATGCTGCTGTGCCAATGGGACGTGCACTGCATCCTGTGGTAGGGGAGCAGGCACAAAGGCCTCCTCATGGTGATGTTTGCTCCCTTACCCTGGGGCTGCATTGCAGCTACACCAGCACAGGAACGTTGGATAGGATTGTCTGTTGTGCTTTTCGGTATGGCAAGCTCGAGGGACAGTCTCTGCTTTTCCAGCTAGAGCTCATACCATGATTGGCTCCTCTCCATTTCTTTAAGACCGGCATACCATTGACGTTAACAGCCTTTTCACATTTCTACCAGCCTTCTGCTCATACTCTCTGGGCTTCTGTCCCATTTAACAGCTACTGCCCTGAAACCAAGATTTTCATGGATCACAATGAAGTTCTCCGGTGACTCAAGGCAGACTTCTGTAGCTCAACACACCTTACGAACATCTCAGTACTCATAACAGGGGTCGGCGATGTTTGGGGTTATGGGGCCAAACATCTGGGTTGCCAATCTCCTAGAAGCAGCGGAACAGGAACTTTGTGAGCCTGGACAGTTGGCACCACCATGCTTCCTCCAGTATTTGGCAAGAGGCTTTGCCTGTCAAGCCCAAGCTGCACGTGGACTGAATGATTTTGGGTGGTAGACCAGATGTAGCCTGTGGTCTCTAGATTGCTGACCCTTGCCTTATAACAACTGTATAAGGTAGACTGGTATAGTCACCACACGACAGATAGGGCAGAGGTGGACTGACACTAGGAGCACAATCCTAACCTGGAGTTAGGCTGGCACAATTATGCCAGCGACGTTTGACTTGCACAAGCGACACCATAAAGTATGTTTGGGTCACTCTCAGGGTGCAATCCTAACCTGGATATTTTGGAGAAGAAAAGTACAGGCTTTGCCAACTGATGGTAAGAAAAGAGCCAGTGGCACTTGGAGGAAGATAACACCACCTAAGCTGACAAATCAAACTTCAGATTTGATCTCCATGATGGAATCACAAAGGGTCCTAGAGCACAATCCTAACCTGGAGTTAGCCCGCCACAGTTAAGCCAGCAAAGTTCAGCCGGCACAAGGGACAACATAAGATACGTTTGGACCACTCTCAGAGTCAGAGAGGCCAACACACTTGACGTGCACCATACTCCCTGACTTCGAAAGTGGTCCAAATGTGTTTTACGGTGGCCCTTGTGCCAGCCACACTTTGCTAGCCTAATTGTGCTCTTAATTTCTTTAGTGTGACAGTGAAATGAAGCTTGTGTGGCCTTCAAAGGTTCACAGACTGGTAAATCTATGCTGGATCTTCGTACCCTTCATTTCCATGGGTCATACACAAGTAAAAGGTCCTGGCAGTTGTTTTTGTTTACTGATTTCAGGCTCTCTTCAAATCAATTGGTGCCCCTTCGAATGTTTTGTCTTCTTTTATGGTTGGGTTACTTACGTTGTCTCATTCTGCTTTCTCGGAACAATCATTCATGAGAATGTTGACCAGGATGCCGAAAAGAATGACCGGATTTTCTCCCCTAGTAGTGAGATCTCCCTGTTTTTGGTTTACAACATGGCTTGAGTACCATCAGCTCAATTTCAGACAATGCTTCTATCTAAAGAACTTCACAGTCAAACCCAACCAAATCATAAGCAACTGTGCAATCTTGACCACCCCATTGCCTGTATTGTAGGCACCATGTGTGGCTCAGTGATGGAACCCACACGTTGCAAGCAAAATGCCTCCGTTTTAGTCCCTGGAGCCTCCATCTAAGACCGCTGCTGGTCCTGAGGTTGGGGGAGACCCTTGAGACCGGCTGCCAGCCAGGGAAAGCCATAATGGGCTTGATGGGAAGGTGGTCTGACTTCCTCTCAAGTAGCTCCATTTGCACCCCTCTGTTCTCAGTGAGTGGGCTCAAACACTGAAAATACTTGAATTGGGTATTTTTTGATAGATGGAAGATCCGCGTTGGCTTTTCTTGTTCTCCGTGCCAAATGAGATCAGAGGTCGGTCTCCTTAGGCTGTGCTCACCAGTGTGTTCACCAATGGTGCTTTCTGTGTGCCCCGACAGGAGGCTGGCTCGCTCCACCTTGCTGCTGATCCCGCTGTTCGGAATCCACTACACGGTCTTTGCCTTCTACCCGGAGAGAGTCAGCAAAAGGGAGAGGCTCGTCTTTGAACTGGGCCTGGGTTCTTTCCAGGTGAGTCGCCCGTCTGCATGGCTGCCTGCCCAGACACCCCAATAGGGACGTTCACCGGCACTTGCCTCCTCCTGCCTGGATCTTTCCTCTGGAGGAAAGGTCCATCGTGGGCTATAGGCCATGATGGATAGTGCAACCTCCTTACAAAGGTGGTGGGCTACTGGTACCGGGTGCAAGGGAGTGGCAACAGGATGCAAGCATCTTGTTGTCTCATGCCTCCTTGGGGCACCTGGTGGGCCGCTGTGAGATACAGGAAGCTGGACCACATGGGCCTTTGGCCTGATCCAGCGGGGCTCTTCTTATGTTCTTATGCTCTTATGATCCGCGCAGGCCACAGCCAGGGTCGGTGCACTTCCTGCAGGCTCGGCGGCAGCATGTCTGTGCATGCCTGCGTCAGGGGAGCAGTGGTGGGAGTAGGGCAAGCTCCAGGGCCCCATGCACGGCATTCCCGCATGGGCCTCCAATCCCTCCGCGCGCCCCCCCCCCATTCTCCAAGAAGAGCGCTTCCCGTGCTGCGTACAAAATGCAGCCCCTGGGAACAGTTGGTGGGGATATGATGACGTCACTGCCAGCTGCTTCCAGGAGGCCCATTTGGGGCTGCTCAGAGACAGGGGCAGGTGGGAGGGCCCCAGGTGAGATCCTGGCTGCTGCAGCAGACGATGTGCTCACTGTGTGATGACCTTGTGATGACATTGGTCACGTTGGCTTAAAGTTGGCCCTGGGTGGGAGAGAAGGCTGCTTTCCTCTTCTGTGGGGGCTTCCTGGAAGCAGCTGGTGGGCCACCAGGGGACTAGATGGGCCTCTGGCCTGGACCTGCGGTGCTTCTCTTATGCTCTGATGACTGTGCCTGTTGACCCCATCCCTGATCGAAGCGGGAGCATTGGCTGTGGCCCAGGCACTCCTCTGGCTGAATGCATGAAATGGACACCTGCTCCATGTGGTCTAGAACCTTAACAAAGCCCCTTGCCCCGTTTTTGGGCAGTCTGCTTTTTGACAATCCGCACTTTCAGTCTTCCCAGAATTCTCTCTCTCTAGTGCCACCTACTGGTTTTTTTCCCTAACTGCAAAAACATTTCTACTGCTAAAAGATGAGCAGAGACCGCAAAGGCTAAAGCAAACCTGATGCCCCGCCGCACTGTGGCCCCAAGCAACGATTTCCGGTTTTCAGGGTGCAAACTGCATTTGCAAGCGAAACAAAAACTGCAGTCTGCATTTTGACGATGTCCCGTTTTCGACAGCGCTCTCGTCCCTCAACGGTCCAAGCAGCAGGGGAGTGCCTATCGTGATGTGTTCCAGATTGGATCGTTGCCCCTCTCAGATTTCCATTCCCAACATGCAGAGGTTAGGTAGTGTCTGGAGCTGGTAGATATACTAACGTTGGGGCCAGATCCAGCAGTCGTCATTTCCTTCCTGTCCAAGCGTTCACTGAGCACATGAAGGGTAATTTGTGAAAGGGGCTATTGTGACCTACCAGGCCAGGTCAAGGAGTCTTCCTTCTTGCTGCCACAAGCCCCCACTTACTCTTCCTAGCCTCAGTTTCCCTCTCCGATATATAAGAAGAACCAAGCATAAATAACAGAGGGGGTCCATCTTCTCCCAAAGCAGGAGTCTGCAGGACTCGCCCTCTCATTTCCTCTGCCTGCTCTCTCGTGCAGGAGACTAGAATCCAAACTACACCTGAGTTGTGACTCCAGTCTGGCAATTGCCTGGCATTGTTGCATACGCTGGACATGACTTGGGGTACACTTGTCGAAACGTTGGCCACCTCTGGTGGAGGTGAGTTCCGTGAGCTGCGCCCGTGAGTTCCGGTCTTCTGAGAGTCAGGCACCTGCCATGTTTCTAGGCCCAACATTTCTGCAGAGATCAAAGCACAGCAGCCCTGAAGCAAGTGTCTAAGGGCATCTATCAGTGCACCTGAAAATATGCCTCTCTCCTCTATTCCCTAGGGCTTTGTTGTGGCTGTCCTCTACTGCTTCTTGAACGGGGAGGTAAGATTTTTGGTTCCTTTCCCCATCAGCCTTGTGTCTGACATGATCCACTCCCATCTTCACCTTCCATTTTGCCTTTTGGCTCTTCTTTGTGGTCTAAACTGGTTCCAATAGGCTGAGATTCCTTGGCCCTCCGAAACAGATCAATTCATTCCTAGCAAAAAACCAACAACCACCCTGTTAGGGGTTCATGCTGTAGATGGGAGGAAGAAAGGCAGCAACAGCCAGGGGAAGGCAAGAGCTTCCCCCCCAAAATGAGGACTGTCTCCAAGTCTTGATGAGATTTATGTATTTAACAACATTTCTTTCCTGCCTTTCCCTTTTCTAGTAAAAGGCACCAAGTGACTAACAACAAATGCAGAAAAAAAATACAGTTATATACTTAACAATAATAATGAAAATATGAAAGCCGGAGAAAAATATCACCAATATTTTTTGGTGCTTGGAGGAATCCTGGAACTTTGAGCTCATTCATTCATTCATTCATTCAAGTTCTGTTCCCTTCCACCCATACCACTGTCCCAGTCCAGGTCACACATATTGCCTGCCCAGCTTCTGCTTTGAAGGGAGAAAAAAATGAGACCAACATCTCACCTTACTAAAACAGATTCCAGCAATTACAAAATACTGGTTTTTTCCCCACTGTATGCATTACCACTTATTAACAAAACAGGACCAGCCCAATCCTGAGCTGCTTGTAAGCCCATACAAGCAGCAGTAGCCAAGCAGCTACCACCGCAGCCTACCAGAGGCTCCTTGAAGGAAGGAGATACGCGTCCCCTTCCCCCAGGTAAGGGTGCAGGGCGGGCAATGGGTCTCCTCACCTCTGCACTGGCTATTCTGCCAGCCCAGAGACAAGGGCCCCTGTGTCAGGCTTCACAGACTAACACAGAGGTCAGGATCCAGTGGTGAAGGTTGTCATCAGTCCAACCCCTGCTGTGCCCCTCCTGGAAAGTGTGGAACGACAGCAACCAGCGCACTTAATGCTCACTGGCTTGCATTGCCGCGCCCAGGCTGTGTGGGGCCGACGCTGGCCTGGCTCCAGCAGTGAGATCCTCCCGAGGTGCCTTCACAACAGAGACATGGGCGATACACTCGGACCTCCTGAAATAAACCCAATAGGATCGGGCCCTTGATGAAAAACAACCCAATTCAAGTGTTCAAACCAAAACAGGTTTTGGCTTCTCCTTTTCCTTGATGTTTTGCTTTCCGCTCTGATCCTTCCCTGTTGCATTTTTACCGCTCCCTCTGCAGCATGTTTTGCATGCACGTCCATGGAATGAGATGCTCACCCGCATCCACAAAATTCTTAGAGGCATGAGAGAGGCATGTGCATACGAAACTCCCTTCAGTGGGCTTGACTTATGTGTACATTCCTTTTGGCGTATGGCCTGTCATCCGCAACTGAAGTTAATGCGGAAGCCTACATGCGCAGGAGAGATATACGCGCAGTTGTGACATTCATCGCACCATGCTTAACTTCTGCACATGCTCTGGGACTGCAGCATCACCTTTCTCCCTGCAGTTCCTCAGAAACACCAAGCTTGGGCAGCTTCCTGAGCAATATCCAAGACAGCAGGAGCAACTGCTTTGCAAGGGAGTGAAAACGGGATGCAGGCATCTTGTTGTCTCGTGTGCTCCCTGAGGCATCTGGTGGGCCACTGTGAGATACGGGAAGCTGGACTAGATGGGCCTTTGGCCTGATCCAGCAGGGCTCTTCTTATGTTCTTGTCTGGGGCGGGCCTGGCAAGCCCGCTGTCCCACTGGGGATGCAGCCTGCCGTCCTCAGCACCAATGCCCAAGGCACTCCTCCCTGGTCAGGCTGTGCCTCAGAAGCACAGAGTCAGAGTCATTGGAGGTCGGGGGTTGCTCCACCCTGGCCTGACTCTCTGCCTGGGTTTCAGAACAGTGGCTTCCTGAGGACTCCCAGCAGCCAGCATCTCCACCCTTCTCCATCATCACTAGCACACCTGCCTTTTATGGGAGTCTCCCCTGACCCCGCCTTCCGGTCCTCCCCTCCAGGCCCCACCCACGTCATGGGGCCGTCGAGCCCACCCCTCCCCCACCCTGCTGAACTGCCCTTCCCCTCTCCCTGTGTGGTGTTCCCTGGCCCTGTTCGGCTGGCTGGGGAGGGGTTCCACCGTTGAACCCCCCTCCAGGGACTGGGGATCGGGTTGTGGGGGGGCGATCGGATCTGGGGTGCCCGTGGCCGCTCCTGGGAGGCCTCTGTCCTGCAGGCTCCCCGGCCCGCCCGTCTCGCTTCGGGGCAGTCGAGTAGGCGCGGCCTGGGCCACCCAGCTGCGTGCGTGCGCAGCCAGGGCCTTCCCTGCAGCCGTCGCCCTGATCGCGCCACTCGGTGCAATGGCAGGGAGGGCGGCAGGCCTGCAGCGAGGGCCGTCCGTCTGGGGGTGAGCCGCAGGGGTGGCTGACGGCCGACGCGCTCCCTCGGACTCCGCGGCCCTTGGAGGCGCCGAACCACTGGGTGGGCAGGCAGCCCCTGGCCAAGCCTTGGACGCTCTGCCGGGACCCGCAGGTAAGGCAGGCACCGAGGTGGGCGCCCGACAGTTCTTAAGGCCCAGGTTGTGTTGCAAGTTATTCTAGCTCCCTCCCCACAGACAGGATAGCAAATTCTGTTTTATTTATCTCATATTTACCTCAGAATTTTTCCTCAGAAATTTACCTCAGAATGCCAGATCCAAGGGAGTGGCAACAGGATGCAGGCATCTTGTGGTCTTGTGTGCTCTCTGAGGCATCCAGTGGGCCACTGTGGGATACAGGATGCTGGACTTGATGGGCCAAAGGCCTGATCCAGCAGGGCTGTTCTTATGTTCTAATTTTAAATGGAATCGGAAATGAAAATCACCCGCATCCCTGTGCATGTGCAGAGTTCCACGGGGCTGTAAACATCTAGCATTTTGGTTGAAATGTTTGCAGATATTTGACTGTTTCTCAGCATGTTCCCGAACGGCTAAGTACATTAAATAATGACCTTTTAAAGTTTCTCCCTCAAGGTGCAATCAGAAATAAAGAGAAAATGGAGGAGCTGGAAAGTCAACCGGTACTTTGCTGTGGATTTCAAACACCGCCATCCCTCTCTGGCAAGCAGCGGAGTGAACGGGGGGACACAGTTGTCCATTCTGAGCAAGAGCAGCTCACAGATCCGAATGTCGAGCATAAATGCGGAGAACCTGGCGACATGAGTGTATAAAAACAACCCCACACCCCCGCCAAAGCTCCCTTGAAAAAAAAGTCATAATTTCGGTGGCGTGGGTTGTTGTGTGTGTTTTTTAAAAATCCACCTCCCCTTCAGTCAAAACCTCCCCTAAAAAAAACCCACAAAATAAACACAAAGATTGTTCCGGAAGCATGAAGCACATCATATCTGATGTGTGAAGAGAAGGCATCCAAGGGTATGGCAGTGTAAATATGCAACTTTGCTCATCCAGACAAAAAGAAATTGAACCCACCCATCATCCCAGCCAGCTGCAAATAGTTCTGTCGTTGGCCTTGCGTTTTCTGGTGATCGTGGTGCCCTCGTGAAGTTTGGTTGCCAAGCTGACCTCTGTGAGTGGACATCTCATGGGCTTCTTTCCCGTTCTTTGAAATGCATCTTCTCCCTCCATCTTAGACAGTTCTCCGTGTCCTTTTTCATCACTTGGAACATAGCCCAATGCTGAGGTTGACGCAATCCTGGCCTCCGCATCAGGACCACTGAAATGGATTCTGCTGAGCATGAGAGCCTCCATTGAGGTTGTCGTGCAGGATATCAGAGGTGGCACCGTCCAACAGATGGGAAGTCCAAAGCTCAAAGCTGGAGTCGTTGGAGGTTTTCTTCCCCCAAGAATGTATTCGAAAATATTATACGAAGCTGTGAATTTTCTTAAAGGGCCATCCCAGCTGTGATAGAGTTATATTTTTGAGGTTGATGGGTTGTTTTTTTAAATTAAAAAAAAAGCAAAAATCACATGGAAGAAAAAGCTATATATTTTTGCCCCTTTCACCACATTTAATACAAGCGAATTCTTTCCGGAACTCCACAGACGTCCCCTGTCGCGGATGCATTTCCACAGAACGCGGGACGGAACTGGTGGTTGTGATCCAAAATTGTGTGTGTTGTGTGTGTGTTGGGTATCGCACAGAAGGTGTTGCCTTCCTGAAGCCATGGTTTGCTCCAAAAGGGCTAGGATGCTAATTCTGTGGATTATGTGGCTGAAGCAGGTGAGTCTTTTAGGGTGGATCTCAGAAGGTCTAGTGTTATCAGTACCCGCGGACAATCAGATATTATATTATGGCAGCAAAATCTTAAAGACTTTGGAACAGGGAAACGTGTTTTTGGATCCAGACACTTGGGTCTAGACAGATGATCATTTATTTTGTTTAACCACAAAATAATCAAATAATGCCTTTGATTTATAGCTGGAAGAAGGAGGACAGTCCTGTTCAATGCTGGCTTATAATCAGAGCCACAACTGATACATAACTACTTCAGCCGAATTAAAATGATGTCAATTTTCAGGAGTCTTTGTGCAAAGCATGAGGTCTCCCAAGGACTCTTTTATTATTTCACTGTGGATTGTATACGCTTGTATAGGTGTTTAAAAATCATCTCTAATCTATCAATGTGTGCACATGTCTGTACGTTAGAAAGGGAGAATTCTTGTCTTACATTCTGAGGAATGAATACCAGTTTGTGACAGCCAGGAAAGTTGGCGGTGAAAATGCTGGTTCCATCACCTTGATTTAAATGAATGTGTTTTTAATTAAAATATATGGATGGCGCAAGAGGTGGACCTTATGGCAATGCAGAGGAGCATGATCCGAGTGTGGTGAGGAGTGTGCAGCTCCCTTCCCCTTCACCATAGAACTGGTGTGATTTCTGAAGCAGGTGCTCCATCTGGAGACTTAGAGACCTAGTATGGGGGCTTTTGCCCATGCAAAAGTTGCAGGGGCATAGCTGAGTAGCAGGGCATTCAGTCTGCATGCAGAAGGTCCTGGGTTTCATCCAGCGGCGTCATGCAGCCGGAACGCTGGGCAGAAGGAACGGGTGAGCGGCAGCCCGCCCGTTGCGTTCCGCTCCATTTTGCCGTC
>JAJKFI010000057.1:444068-469508 GCA_029204185.1 Lerista edwardsae | reverse complement strand
CCCGTTCCTCCTGCCCAGCGTTCCGGCTGCATGACGCCGCTGGTTCCATCCCTGACAGCTGCAAGGAGGAGAGCGAAAGAGTAGTACAAAGTACAGTGTAGACCAGTGGTTCTCAAACGTTTTAGCACCGGGACCCATTTTTAAGAATGACAATCTGTCCATCACCCTACCAGAAGTGATGTCGTTTATTATTGGAAGTGGCCGGAAGTGCCGTCATTGTGATGCCAGAGCCTGCTGCTTTCCTGAGAATTCAGAATAAGTTGGGTGATTTCTCAGCCATTTTCCAATAGCAAAGTGAATCGGAAAGGAAACAAATCCTATTTACAACCTTGACACACAAGCAAAACAACCACATAGCCCTCCCCCTTTCCAGCATCCCTTCTTCCCATTTTTTTCCCATATGGCTGCCCTAGGTGCTTCACCACCCACTTGAATTTGGCTTGCAACCCACAGGTGGGTCCCGAACCACATTTTGGGAACCTCTGGTGAAGACAGTAAGAGCAAATAGCTCAAAGGGCTGATTCAGTAGAAGGCAACTGGGCATGTTCAGATGTAGGTATTGTATAGATGGGCCTTCACAACAAGGCCTCATATTACAGCATGTTCCTTGTGGAGGAACTGGGACTCTCACCATGTTGTACAGGGATGTGTGTAGAAGATTGGCCTCATGGCCTATATAAACAAGGCCTATATTATTTGGCTGCTGCTTTTTTCATATCAGCCCTCAAGTCAATCATGCAGGCCTGTAGGGGCTACAGTGGAAATGGGCTTCGACAACTTTGATGTCAGGAAGCCCAAGGCTACCCAGTATCCAGACCACATATGGTGGCTTTGCTTTATTTGGTAGTCTATCTGGCAGCAGGAACAGGTGGCTTTCCCAACCCTCATGAACTGCCATCTAGAGAGGCTGCTCTGTGTTTTGCTTGGCAGGTTCCCAGTTGTGTAGGACAAATTGAACACAGTGTGTGAGGAAGGGCTTCCCTGTTCAATGTTAGCAACAACTGGACACATTACCATATTATAAGTACAGGCTTTCCACTTGCTTTTAAGTTAACAGGGAGGACACTATTTTTGCTTCACAGGGCTTTTGAAGAGGGCCAGTGACCATTGTAGAGCCTGTAGCTCAGGTGCAATCCTAACCTGGAGTTAGGCCAGCAAAGTTTGGCTGGCACAAGAGACCCAGTAAAGTATGTTTGGACCACTCTTGGAGTCAGAGAGGCCAATGTGCGCCAATCTCCCTGACTCAGAGAGTGATCCAAATGCTCTTTACGGTGGCCCTTGTGCCGGCCAAACTTGGTTGGCCTAACTGTGCCGTCCTAACTCCAGGTTAGGATTGTGCTCTGGGAGTAGTAGCCATCTTCCCACATGAAATGAGAAATCTAGTCTGCAAGTTACCTGTTGACAGTTCTTGCTTCCCACCGGCAAATTACCTCTAGCTGCTGTTCAGAGGCAGGTTGGCACCTACCACATGGTAGTTGTAGCAGGAGATACAGAAACCAGAGGCTCCTTGACACTACAATTCTACTTTGCCAGCAACAACAAAAAAGGGAAAGTGTAAGAGGTGGTTTCCCTTTCTGCTACTGGATTGTGGCCACTCTGTACAGAAGTCTGTTGCTTTTTCTGAGTTTTGTTAGCTTAAGTGAGAATGTCGTAGGAAATGTAGATTTTTTTAAAAAAAAAAAGTCTTGTTTTGGTTTTTTAATGAAAAATGATAGAAAAACTACTGTGTCTATTGAGTAATCATCATTGGATGATGAGTGAGCAAGTGGTGGAAGCACAGTGAAGATTTCTAATGTTGGCCACAGCAAGACCAGGTCACACTGATAGCTTTCTGGTGGCTTCTTCCCATGATACTCTAGGGCTGGAGAAGCCACACAAGAGTGGTTGGATTCTGCGGAAAGAGCCATAGAATTGCCATCCCTAACCATCCAGTCATGGATACATCACCCATCCTGTGTGGTTCTTTCATTACAGGTGAGAAGTCATGGGGAAGCATCGCCCAGCCCACTATGGCATCAATTTTCAATACAGGTGTGCATCGTTTAACCAAGGGTATATGCCACTTGGCTGTGGGAAGGGAGTGCTCCAAATTTTATCAGAACAGTGTGAGGGAGAGTGTTTAACCCTTTCTGAGGGAGCTGTTTTTCCATCAATAAATCCCCCCCAAACTTTCCATTCAAATTTCTCCGTAGCTACTTTTCTACATGTAGGGGAAAAGCTACACGGAGCAATATATTTTTCTCTTGAGAATCAAAAGAGTGGTTTTTGTTGGAGGAAAATGGTCCAGAGGGAAAAAGTTCAGCATCCTCTCTGCCCCGTGTCACTGTTAAATGTAGAACAAAAGTCCCTGCATGATGTCTAATTAAACCCTCAAAGAGTTGCACTGTTTCTGAAGCATCAGCTCTAAGGAATGCTGGTATATCTTCCTGGTACCTCTGGGGTTGGTGAGATGGGTTGAGTAGCATGGCAGCAGTTTCTGAGAATTAGTGATTGATGCCTGAGTATGTCAGCAGGGAGGTGCTCTTCGGAACACAAGATGGAAGAAGCTTGGTTCCAATGGGTGTTCTCCCTCTTCATCGATGGGGATCAGTGCAAGAAAGGATTCCCCAGTGACAGCTTCCTTGAATGATACAGGGAGAAGATGCTCTAAGGTGCACAGCTCTGGTGCAGAAATCTCTGCATCCTGGCTCTTAATAATAACCCATTAAGCCAGGGTCTTGGTGCCACCTGAACAACAGAGAAGCTTCTGTTTCCAAACCATCCAATGCATATTTCACCAGGCCAAATGCACTTCAGTAAATGATTCCATGTGGGTGAATAGTAAATCTTCCCTGTAAGCTACAAGCTACTCACGTTTACACTGGTCTCCTAGAGGAGAAGTCATGCTGATTAATCTGCTACGCACACTTATTTGAGAGCAAGCCCCAGCGGGACCCATATAAATATGCAGGTAAATATGCATAGGATTGAACGGTCTTGGTATTCCTGTGGCTCAGGATGTTTGGATTATCAAGCCCCAGGTGTGCACAAAATTGCCACTAGTTCTCCCTGAACAAGAATGTTGCTTCTACTGGGGCCATTGCACAAAAGCTACTTCCTCACGAGTAGCTTTCTGTTGAATGTAAAACAAAAAAGGACTCTGGTGAACGGCCAGATGACACTGCTGGGGGTGGAGATTCCATTTGTGTATGCCTTGGCGACAGTTGACGTCCAGAGGCCAAATTCCTTCTGAAGGTGATGTAAATATCTCTTTGGCCTTTAAACAGTGTTATGTTTCCTTTTTTCACTGTGAGATCTATTTTGGAGTTTGAGAATCTATGTTATTAAAAAGGAAAAAAAACGTAATAATAAAAACCATTGTTGTGGCGTGTTGCTGTGGCATTTTTGTGGCCGGAAGACTGCCCCACTTACACTACTGAGAGCCTCAGAACAAGCCTCGCGGCCAGTGGTGTCATCTAAATGATTTAAGAACAGGTACTCACTTTTGATTGGAACGTGTCGGGACCCGCCCACCGGAAGTGATGTCATAAGCCAGAAGTGATGTCGTGGCAGGAAGTGACATGAAAAAAGCCCTTTTTGAGGCCTCAGATGATTTTAAACTGACCCAACAGTTGCAACAGTATTCCACAGCACCCCCAGAACATGTTAAGGAGGCCTGGCATCATGTTAAAACCCCAGAGCAACTCATTTTTCAGTGGCAAGGAAAGGAAAGGCTCTGCTCGCTGCCTGCCTGGCTCTGAAAACATGCAGGCAACTCAAACATGCAGGAAATTCAAATGTTGCAGAGGGCGGAGTCGACGAGTGGGCGGGTGAATGGGCAGGGCCAGTTGTAATCCTAGAGACCGGTACTCGCGTACCCCCGCGTACCCCCTGCATGACATCACTGCTCGCGGCCCAATCCTGCCCGGACTTTGCACCGCCAAAACTCCAAATCCAGCAGCAAGCGGCCCTTCGCAGCCACGTGAGAACTGAGCCACCTAGGAACCCTTCGGGGATAGTGTGCTTCTAGTGGCTCCACCCCTCTTGGTGAGTTGACAGTGGAAGTGGGGAGGAAGAGGGCTGAGTTTCAGAGCAGAGGCGTGCCACGGCTCTTCCACGCCCCAGGCACGCTGCATGATGTCACGACGCCACAAGGAGAGGGGGCCAGGGGGGAGCCTTGCCGCGGCTGCCACCCCTCCCAAATGGCGCGTTCCTCTCGCTCCTTGGCTTGGGGAGCAAAGGAAAAGCATGGGACGTCCCTTCAGGGGTGGCTGGGGCAAATTCGCCCCAGCTGGACTGGGAGGCTGCCAGGCAGGTGGCGCGTCCCCCTCGCTCCCTGGCATGGAAAGCAAAAGGAACTGGACACGAGGGAGGGAGCCGAAATGCATCCTGCTTTTTCCTGCCACTGCGCCCTCCTCTGCAGCCAACGCCCTCTGCCCCCCACGTTGCCTCGCGGCACCCTTTATACGCCCCTCTTTCAAGCGGAGGGGGGGAGGGCAGGGGTGGTTCTGAGGTGGCACCAGCATGCACTAGGATTCTATCCCTTTTTCAGAATCTCATCCTCCCCCTTTTTGCTCCTAAGCTGTGCTGTCTATATCGCTGGTGTAGGCCCTGAGAGATGCATAGGGGCAGGAGAACTACAGAGAAGTAAGGGAAATTAAGGGGGCCCACGTTTTCCACAGACCTGACATACACAGATTCAGTCCACACAGTTCCAGTCAGTTCTTTCTTGATTTAAGAATTCTGACACACACACACACACACACACCCCACTTACAGGTGAGGGTGCCTGCAGAATTCCAGATAAACAGCAACACTGTGCCATCAAATTCCCACATGCCAGCAGTTGACAAGTGCTGCCCTTTGACATGCAGAAACACCAGCAGCAGTGTCCAGCAGAAAACAACCCTGTGATGCTTTATTAATTCGTTCACAACTGGCTGCCCTGTGCCAAGAGCTGCATCCCACACACCAGACTAGTTCACACGTGGAACAGCACTGCAAGGATTTTTGAGATAATGTACAACAGGGGCATTTAAACATTTTACGTGATCAGTTATCTCTCAATGGGCACTTTTCAAGCTGAGCAGGCTTGAAAAGAGGATTATTAGGACTAGCAATGGTTATATACCGTGGTGACATCTGAAAAGGAGCTTCCTCTTTGACAGAGATTCTCAATCCTTTTAGCACCAGAACCCGCTTTTTAGAGACACTGTCTGTGATGTGCTGGAAGTGATGTCATGACTGGAAGTGATGTCATTTTGATGCCAGCGCCTGCGGCTTTCCTGAGAATGCAGCAATAACTTAAGTTATTGCTCAGCCATTTTCCAACAGCAAAGTGAATCAGAAAGGAGAAAATCCTATTTACAACCTTGACATAAGTGAAATAACCACACAGCTCTCCCCCTTTCCAGCGTCTCATCTTTCTATATTTTCAATATGGCTGCCCTAGGTGCTATGTGACCCACCCAAAACTGTCTTGCGACCCACTTAGTGGGTCCTGACCCACCTTTTCAGAAACACTGATGTATGCAATTGCTTTGACCACTCGAAAGCAAGTGTTTTTTTTTCCAAACCTGTTGGTGGTGGTAAGTATCACAACACCTTTTGCAGGCGCTATGATATTTTCACAGGCACCCTAGTATAATTTCCCCATGAAATAAGGTACAACTTTGGGAAGTGTCACCACTGACACCAGAGATGGCAGCTGTGCACCAAGCTCTTGTACAGCCCCATCTCGCCCATGGGTACACTTCAGCTGTATCCTATGTGGGGCAATGCCGCATGGCCATTGACACAATGGGGCAAAGTACCACCTGCTCTACTGTGAAGTCTCACTGCTTGAAGAGCACTGCTTAAAATTTAAATGCATATTGTTATTGTTGTTGTCATAATCATTGTAACAGTTTTCATCTCATTTCAACCAAAATGACTCCCTAACAGAGTTCACTACCCTGCACAAACATTGCACCTGCTCCCGGAAGAGTGTTCTGTGTCATATGTTGCCATCAGGTATTTCCAAGGTAACATCCATACATCCCGCATTTCAATTCTGAAGATCATAAGATGATGACCTGCTACCTGGGCAAGAGGCACTTTTCCAAGTGGTGCTCCTCTTATATTTAGCAGGGGGAGAGTAATTGTCCCTCTTCACCCCAGCACAGTGTTGTGTCTGGTGGCTGTTGCTGGTGGAGTTCAGCATTTTTTTTAGATTGTGATCCCTTTTGGGACAGGGAGCCATTTAAATTTATTATTATTATTCTGTAAACTGCTTTGTGAACTTCGTGTTGAATAGCGGTATATTGATAGTTGTTGATTGATAGATCAACAGCTGATGATAGCGTAGAAGCAGCTAGCAGCTGTGAAGCTTGGAAAAGCTTCAAGGTCGCAGAGCTCCAGCAAGGAATCACTCAGACAACAGAGAATAGGGTAGCAAGAACTTCTGTATTCTCAGAAGAAGGCTTCTTGCAGCAAAGAACAGCAAACAGGTACAGCAAAGCTCCTCCAACAGCAACACTTACATCTCCAGCAACTGACCACAGGTGTTTCTGGTCTTGATTAAATAGTCCCCAGCATCCAATCAGAGATCAGATGGTCTCATCCCCAGGCTGAAGCTGAGTCAGAATGACTCAGCACTTTACTGCTGGTCTGCTAGGCCTGAAATGACTCAGCACTTTACCCCCTGAGTCGGCCTAGTGTTCGGCCTTTCCCCATTCAGGCCTGTAAATTTCCAGGGGCTTCCTTCAGTATCCCAACAACAACAGCCTGCACGGCTAGTTCTGGAATTGATGCAGGGAACAGCTTCTTTAGCAAGCCTGTGCGGCTAATCAGGAGGTAATCATGAGCCACCAGAACCAGGCAGGAGTGGGTTGTAGGTCCCTGAGCTGATGTGGCACTTGCCATCAGGACTTGTGGTTCAATCAGGTACAATCGCTATTCTTCACCTAAGAACTAGGCTGGTTCCTTTCCAGGTGCTTGGGGACCAGCCGCCATTGACAGTTTCAGACCAAGGACAGGCCGTTCTGACCGGTGCTCCTTTTGGGGCTCGTTCTGTCCAGCAGGGACAACTGTGTGACGTAGTTGACAGGGCTGTTGTCCCTGGACAGGCTCTGGTGCTTCCGTGTGAAGCTGAGGTAGTGTTGATGGTGCCACTGGCCCAGACGTTTCTTGATCTCCGCCTGAACCTAAGACAGAGAATAGAGAGACAGCCAAATGATGCCGATCGCGGTTCTTTTGGGAAGTGGCGCACATTGGTTGCTGCTGTTTTTTCAGAGGCATTGCAGAAGGCTCCCCTCTTTGCCACTTAAAGGTAAAGGTTTCCCCACGACCGAATGGTCTAGTCGTGACCGACTGTAGGGGGCGGTGCTCATTTCCATTTCAAAGCCTGTAGAGCCGGCGTTTTTGTCCGAGGACAAGCTTCCGTGGTCATGTGGCCGGCATGACTCTAAGGAACGCCGTTCCCTTCCCACCAAAGTGGTCCCTATTTATCTACTTGCATTTTAGGTGCTTTCGAACTGCTAGGTTAGCAGGAGCTGGGCCAAGTGACGGGAGCTCACTCGGTCACGCAGTCTCGAACTCCCAACCTTGCGGTCGAAAGCCCAGCAACAGCGGATTAACTCGCTGCACCACCACGTACCACTCTTTGCCACTTACCTCTCCATTTAAGAAGCAGTACAGGAGGGCAACTACAAAGCCCTGGAAAAGAAGAGAAGAAGCATATGTGCACACGCGCATGCATGCACACACATTCTGAACGTCGGGAACACCATCCAGTGTGTAATTAATCTGTTTTACCCAGCATGGAATTAATTTGTGGAACTCCTGGCCAAGGCAGGTGGTGATGGAGTCTGGCCTTGGTGCCTTTAAAAGGTAATTGGGCAAATTTCTGGAGGGAAAACCCACTGCAGGCTAGAGACCATGGTGGGTGGTGCAACCTCCTTATTTAGAAAGAGGCTATGTGAGAATGCCCGATGCGGGAGAGTGGCCGCGAGATACAAGTATCCGGTTGTCTTAGGTGCTCCCTGTTTCCTTCATGTTGTGATTGGAGAACTGAGTCCTTCCCACCTCTTCTGTCTCAAAGCCCTGTGTGTGAGTCTTACCTGAAAAGAGCCTAAGCCAAGTTCAATGTACAACCTGGCAACCATCCCGGTACTCTCTGGGAAGAAGGCAAAGACCACATAGTGAGCGCCAAAAAGCGGGATGAGAAGTAACGTGGATTTGGCCAGCCTCCTGCAGGAGAGAAGGTTCAAGGGAGTCTGGTTCAGATAGGGTGATGAACGCCAACGGCACATGGGGCAGCTTGCTGGGCAACTCTTGTTCCCTGCTGTCAAGTGCCCCTGCTGTGGTAAGTGGACATGAAATACCCACCATGGTTGCACCATAGCAGGTGAGGAGAAAGGAAAGGGATTCTGTTTTTTAGTGCAGAGGCAGAGACCCAAGATGGCAGCAGGTAGTATTCAGGGTCACTCTGTCCCTGTGCCTAAAGACAATAGCACAGCCAGAGAGGAAGGCTCTAAATACTGCAGATGCTTCAATGCACTGTGTAAGCAGCCTTTCCTTGTCACCATCAGAGCCATTCCAGGTGGCAACAGCAACAAATTGCCTCCGTTTTGCTGTCATCACCTGGAATGTCTCAGATGGCAAAGGGGAGGGCCCACTTACATGGCGCATTGCGGGGCCTGCAATACTTAGCGCACTCCCCACCTTCTAGCTATGCTACTACCTACAGATCCTAGGGTCCTGAGGGGCAAGCTTCTCCATGCCCTGGGGACAAGGAGTTTGGTCACTTACACAAAATGCCTTGTTTGGCTTCCTCTAGCCTCCGACGTTTTCAATTTCTGCACCAAAATGCGGATGACATTCAGAAAGACGACAAAATTCACCTGGGAAGACAAGAGGGAGTCTGCCAAAGCTGCTTGGACACATTTTCAGTAGAATCGGCGCTGAAATTTCGGGGTGGGGGGGAGAAAGTGACACTCAAAGTGAATTTCCGGTTTCCTACTAATATAAGGGGAAACCACTGAGACTTTCCAAGGGAAACCAAAAAAGTGTCTAACTGACCAGTGACGTTTCTTGGAAAATTCCTGTACAGCCTTTTTTGCCTAGAAATAGCATCTCTCTATATCTGTGAGACAAATACATGACAGACGGCAACAATGTCTTCACCGTTAAAGGTCTTTAAAACTAAAACAAATGTATGTACATTTATGCATGTTGCAGGACACATGCCATCCAGTCGTGGACCTACCACATGTGTTGGGGGGGCAATAGCCCCGGGCGCAGCACTCCTAGGGCAGGAGTTGAGCAGCAACAAGGGGGTTGGCCTCTCGAAGAGTTTTTGGGCCCTCCCGCCCCACCCCTGCATTTGTACTGCTCCAAAATGGAGCCAGGCATGGGGGCGGAGCAGACTGTGGTATGGGGTGGGGAAAGAGCAGAGTGGGTGGACCTCCTCCTCCTCTGTCTCTGGGCAGCTTGTTGGCTGGGTCTACAACTGATGCTACTAGTTTGCTGCCCCCCCTCCGCAGCACATTGCTCAAAGTAGCATTGACGTTGGCCAAGTAGATGGGCTGCTCTGCCATCTCTTCAGGTGGATGCAGGGAATTCTGGGAACTGTCAGTTTACGGGTGGGGATAAGGCAGAATGCGGCAGGGGAAGGAGGGGGAGGGTGTGCTGGGGGGCAAAATGGCCTAGGAACGGAATGGAGCCAGAATCCTGCACTCAGGCCAGATCCTAACCCCTGCTTCTATCAGCCTGGCCTTGCGCTGGGCTGCTTGGATGTGTGCCACCAATTTTGGTAACACAAATCTGAGTAGCCCCATGTGGGTTGCTGCTGCATTACGCAGGGGAAGGGAAAATAATTCCCCTTGCTCCAGGTTGCACCTCAGCCAGCCCCAGCCTTGCGCTGGATACAGTGCAGGCAGGCTGTAGATGTCATGTTCTGATTTTCTGAGGTACCTCTGTGGCTTATGCATTTTAGGTGCCATCCCAATCCTAGAGTTCGGCTGGCACAGTTGGGCCAGCAAAGTTAGGCTGATACAAGGGACACAGTCAAGTATATTTGGACCACTCTGGGAGTCAGAGAGGCCAGCAGCCCAACGTGCATCCTCCTCCCTGACTCCGAGAGTGGTCCAAATGCGCTTTACTGTATCCCTTGTGCCGGCCAAACTTTGCTGGCCTAACAGCGCCGGCCTCGCTCCAGGCTAGGATTGCGCCCTCAAGCTCCCTACAGCTTGCTGGATCATGTAAATAAAATGGAAGGCTAAAATAATGCACATCCGTAATATTCAAAAGGGTCCCAGGGACATGGGACAATCAAAGCCAATTGCTGGGCTTTCATTTCTTCAAAGCCAACGGCAGATCAAAAGGAAAACTCACTAATATGGTGAATGCGATGGGCCCCTTGATGATCCACAGCACCGCAGAGCTCTCCTCATCATCATCCCAGCAGCTGAGGTAGCCAATAAAAAAACAGAATAAATTGGTTGCATTAAACCAGGATAAACAGATTCCCCAGCCCCACCACTCTGCGCTTTGACAAAGACGCCGTGCTTTGCATCCAGGTATGAGGACACCTTTTTTTTTTCCTTCTAGCTGCAAGTTTTTTGAAATATTTTTGCTTTATTTGTAGGCCTGAGATGAAAATTCTCAAGGGAGAAAGAGACTCTGTCTGAATGAGCACATCAGGAAGAAGGGCGTCTCAAGAAGCAGGTGTGTCGCCCACACGTCTCCCTGATATAGTCATACTTGGCATTTTGAGGAGAGAACATTCATTATTCCTGTTTCTTTCTACTGGGATTAGCCTTTGAGGCATCTCTCCCCTCCCCCCCCCCGGTGATCCTGCAATTGGAACTGGTACAATCGAAAGGCGGGTTTGCCACCACAATGAGAACTCAGGACAAGTATGCAACTCAGCAAGGAGGCACATCCAGTCCCAGCTCCCCAATGAGCACACTGGTATGAAGACACACATCGTTCCTTGTCCTTTTCGGATGCTTCATGCTTCTGTGTCCACTTCAGCGACATACCATTTGAGAGTGGCCTTTAGAAGTGAGTTGGCCCCAAATTCCATGGTTCAGAATGGTGGGGCTGCTGAAACGACTGTTTCACAACCACCAACAGAGTCATTTGTTCTTGAAAATAACATGTTACTATCAGCTCACCCCGTGTTCTGCCTGTAAATTCTGGTCAGGATCCATGCTGATGTTATGGTCACTGGTGCTCCTGTAGGAAAGAAGAGTCGTACAATCATAGTGACAGTGAAAAAAAGGAAAAAAATACTTTTTTACCCAGTGTGTAATTAATCTGTGGAATTAATCTATCCCCACAGACAGGATAGCAAATTCTGTTTTATTTACCTCATATTTACCTCAGAATTTTACCTCAGAAATTTACCTCAGAGTGCCAGGTGCAAGGGAGTGGCAACAGGATGCAGGCATCTTGTTGTCTGGTGTGCTCCCAGAGGGCCACTGTGAGATACAGGAAGCTGGACTAGGTTGGCCTTGGCCTGATCCAGCAGGGCTCTTTTTAAGTTCAGTGCCAGATACAAGTTCCTCAGGATCTCTCTCATTCTTGAAAGCATGACAAAAATGACACTGGCTTCTCACAAGTTTCATGGCAGAAGTCCAGTGCTTAGTTTCTATAAAGAGAGATCTGGGTCTCTATACTTACTCTATGTCAGTGCTTCTCAATCTTTTTACTGCCTATAGCAGCCCCATCGTATTCCAGAATGCTTTGCAGCTTCTGTTTTCCTATATACCAGTACATGGGAGTAAGTCCTACAGGGACTCACCTCTGAGTAAACATACACAGGATTGTATTCCATGTAACTCATGCCCATGAACCAAACCACATTAAATACAGTGGAAGGTAAAAATACGCACACACACACACACACACACACACACACACACACACACACACACACACACACAGAGAGAGAGAGAGAGAGAGAGAGAGAGAGAGAGAGAGAGAGAGACGTGTGTGTACACACACACAAAGCTAAGAGCCAGTCTGACATTTGGGGGGGGCGGGTGGGGTGGTAGGAAATCTTCTAATAGCCCAATCCTAGACAGGTCTTCTTAGAAGTATGTCCCATTGTGTTCAGTGGGGCCTACCCCAGAAAAGAGTATATAGGATTGTAGCCCAAATTTAGGATGCAAGCCAAACTAACTTTCCAGCACCAGGGTAAGGACAATGCAGCTCTGAGGTAAGAGAACAAACAGTCTCTTATCTTGAGGAGGCCTCTGTGATTACTACTCCACTGCAGGATGCAGCACATGCCCCATTGCCACAGCTATGTCAGTGCTGGAAAGTGGGATAGGATTGCGCCCTCAGTATAATAGGAGGAAATAGCCAAGCAGTCTACTCACCCCAGCCAATCAGGATGAACTTCCATACATACTGCTTGTCTGATACAAAGGTCAGCATTAGCAGTGTCTGCAGATACATGCCTTCCACAAACAACCAGAAGAAGTTGGCCAAAATGCTGAACTGGAAGAACGCCACTGCGGCCTTGCATGCGACCTAGACGAGGATCATGCACAAAACAGAGTTAGCGTCCCGCAAGGAGATCCCTTTGACACGGTCAAATTCTATCAGGGGCAGGCGGGAGGTGATTGGCCAGGAGCAAGGAAAATGTGTACCGTTGACATCAAGCAGTGGTCCATGCTGTCATCGGAGAACAGTATGGCGTCTTTGGTGAAAATGGCAGTGGCTCTCAGGATGAACGAGACAAACAAGTGCATGTGGATGTAATTCCGAGTGCAGTGGAATTTCCTGGACAGGAGCCATAAAGGGAATTATCACTTTGTGGACTGTATGACCCGATATAAGTTATTTATACTTTCTGACAGTGGCGTAGCTGAGGCAGCTGCTACCCAGGGTCACAGGTTTTGTACCGCAGTTAAGGCAGGAACAATATACCCAGCCCATTGTTTCCAAAGCAGTCCACTTCAGGCATGCAGAAAGGAGCCAAAGGTGCACAATTCTGCTCAAAGTATGTGTGCCAGAGGTCTAGCATATCCTAGAGATGTCCCTGGCCATTATAAGAGGCTATTTCCCAAAGCCTCTAGCATGATCCTGCAGGAGATGGTTAATTAAAACTGCCAAGATGGTTCTAGAAGAGCCCCAGAATATTCCAGAATACGGCCTCCTTTCAAGACCCTAGTCACAGTGCAGTCTGTGGGATGTGAGGAAAATCATCCAGTGGTTGCACTACAGAGGCGTCTCTACAGGGAGGGCAAAGCTCTAAGTGTTGCAAGAAGCCTTACCCTGTCATGTCAATCCCTCCTCTCCCTTGCTGCTGTAGCCAGTAAGCAACGCCAAGATGTTGCTTTTCCCTGTGAGGAGTGGCTAAAACGGTGCAGGAGAGGAGTGATTTCCACTGCAAGGTGAGGCTTCTTGCAAAACTTAGAGCTCTGCCCTCCCTTAGATCTGCCTCTGTTGCACTAAACACGGTTGGGATATGTGGGAAAGAATCCCACAGCAGCCTTCAAGCACCTAGAGCCCTGCTTCCTATGCTCCAAACTGGGTAAGCACAGAGAAGTGATTTTGAGTGCCGTGTGAACACGACATCATTATGAAATAGGGGAGCCAAAACTTGGGAAGGGAGGGTGAGTAAGAAAATGGGAGTGTTTACCGGAAGAACGCAAAGATGAGAAGAGCTGTAATGAGCGAAGCCAGAGATGTTGCATAGCCAGCAGTGTAGACGTGCCAGAACGCTGAGTAATAGGATTTCTGTGGGGGGGAAAGAGAACATTCCGGAGCAGAGGCACAGGGGGAGGGCTTGTCTCTTGGAGTCCAGGCCTGGTTTCCCTTGGTAACCACCAAGGAGGAGGTGAGAGTGGTAGTATAGAAGACATAAGGCTTTAAAAAACTTCCCATTATTGATGCAAATCGTTTGCTCTCACATTCCTTGCCTGGAGATTCTGAGCTTTCAGGGACAAAGTTCAGGCAAGAAATGTCTTTCACCTGATTCTCCTCCCATTTTTCTCCATCCTACTCTCACATACTGGGGGAGGGTAGGGGTTAGTCAGGCTGGTTGGCCTACCTATTCCAGCTCAGGGTTACGATCAGTGATGTCATGCAGGGGGAACGCGGGGGAACTCAGTTCCACTAGTTAAAATTAGGGCTGACTCCGCCCACTTCACTCTCCCCCCTCCCCCCTCCCAATTCCTCTGCAAAGAGCTTTTCTTCTTGGTTGGCCGGCACTCAGAGGGTTAAAGGGAGCGACTCCAGATTCCTAGGGGGGCGAAGGCAGTGATGTCATTCAGGGGGAACGGACCAGAACGGGCGTTCCGGATCCTAACGGGCTCCGTGGCTGGTTCCGGGTTCCCGACACGTGCCAATCAAAAGTAAGTTCCTGTTCCTAAATCATTTGAATGACACCACTGGTTACGATTGCACTCTGAAGTACGTTGCACAGTTATGATAACCATGGTAAGCGAGGCACTTTGAACCCTCAGGGCGCAATCCTAACCTGGAGTTAGGCCAACAAAGTTTGGCCGACACAAGGGCCACCGTAAAGTGCGTTTGGACCACTCTCAGAGTCGGGGAGGATGGTGCACATCTGTGTGCTGGCCTCTTTGACTCCAAGGGTGGTCCAAATGTGCTTTATGGTGGCCCTGGTACCAACCACACTTTTCTGTCCAAACTGTGCCGACCTAACTCCAGGTTAGGATTGTGCCCTCCGTGGTATAATCATATTGACCTATCTGAATGGCTACATAATATCATGACATCCCTTTCACTACTCATTCCCTGACTGGCTGAGATAACACATACTTAATTTAGAAATGAGAAAGAGGCAGCATCGAAGGAGTTTTGAATAGAGTTGAGGGGGGGGGAAGCAAGCTTGCAAACAATCAGAGCTTTGCGGGGAAACCAAGGCTTCCTGACCAAAAGCACTACTTTTGAAAACTGAAATTGAAAATTAAAGCTGAAAACATCTGGTGTGATCTATACTGACCTGATCTTCAGGTCCATTTGTTAAACTTTCTTCAAAGCCACAGGCAACCGCATATGGTGGGTGTGGCTCTGACCAGTAAGTGCCTGGTGTGCAATTTCTGTGCAGGAATCCTGTGAAAAAAATCAGTGCGACACATTTCATACAATCAGCCATAATGCCATGTATTAATGTGAAATCTGTGATGCGTTTAACAGTGTCATTAACCGAGAAGCATAAGAGCAGAGAGAAGGAACAATGACATTTCTTGCCATGTATGTTGGTGATTTCTTTGAAAAATCTGGGGCATGCGAGTGTGACCACCTCTCCGAATGCGGCTTGGGGCCAGCAGCTCAGTCCGTCCCAGCCTCCTGCGCAGCCTGGCAAAAAATTAAATGTGAAATTGAAAACTGCGGCTTTCCAATGTCATGCAAAGCCACTTGAGACATAAGGATTCTAGGGAGGTATTAAAACACAAAAGAATGAACATTTCCAGTCGCATTTTTTGTTTTTGACACAGGAAAATCCCCGCGCTCGTTTGGCACCAACAATGAATGAAAAATGAAACCCAGTGGCCAAAATGAACATGAACGAAATGTGTAATGAAAGGGATCGAACGAAAATGAGTGAGAAATGAAATGGATCCAAACTTTAAAAAATGGAAATCAGAATGAAGGAAAACAAGGGTTGAGTGTCGTATTCGGGACATGGTTGATGCGCAGGGGCATGGCCGACACACATGATGCCACGTGCATGATGTGCATGACGGCTGTGCATATGCCTGATGCCATGTGCATGCACATATGCACCATGATGGGGCATGTTTGATGTACAGGGTGATGATCTGGTGTGGCAACGGAACAGGGCTACCGTTTGCTGGGTTTGCATTTATTTATTTATTTATTTATTTAATTAATTAATTAATTAATTAATTAATTAATTAATTAATTAATTAATTAATTAATATCCCACCTTTCTGCCCAATGGGCACTCAAGGCGGCTTACAGCATTAAAATACAATAAATACAACAAACAGTAATTAACAAATTAAAAACAATATTAAAAATAATTAAAAAATTTAAAAACAGCATTCTAGAAGGGAAGGAGGGTGGAATCCTATTGAATCTGCACTGTAGCACAAAAAGGCGATTTAAAAGGATGAGGGCTTTCTATGAGCCTTGGGAAGAATCGACAGGGCCGAGCCCATGTTAGTACAGTCTTACCTTTGAAGTCCGGTAGAAGTGATGCATTTTTTTTCCAAACACCGTGCTTCATCTTTCACAACCTGTTGAAATATCTTGCATTCGGGATGAATGGCAGCAACCTGGAAGAAAGCCAAACTCAGGCGAACCATAGACAAGGGAGCAGAGATCTCATTTTGGAGGATCAAGGTTCCAGATTATGTGGAAGTCCCTGTGTATGTCACTCCCAGTCTGGTGTCTTTTCCAGTCACTGTTGCTGGTGTGGTGTTCCTACAGAGTTTTGCAGAGGTTTTATGGGCTTCCTACAAGTTTTGCAGGAGCCTGAGCTCCTCCCCCTTGCCTTCAGAGCCACTTGCGGCCTAAAGAGCAAAGACTCCGAGCCAACTCTTTAAACTGCAAATGGCTCTCCAAACGGTGAATGGCTCCAGAGGCATTACACAGGAGCTCAGGCTCCTGCAAAACTTAGCATCCCCCCCCCCCGGAATTCCACTGTCTTTTCTGCATCTCTTTATAGACTGGGAACCCTTTGGGGATTGGGAACCATTTTCAATGCAAGCCTATGCATGTCTACTCAGAAGTAAGTCTCTTTAAAATCAATGGGGCTTATTATTATTTATTGAATTTATTGAATTTATTATTTATTGATAAATATATTTATCGATAAATATATAAATATATATTGCTTACATATACTTTTTTACCCAGCGGGTTCTTAAGCTATGGAACTCCTTGCCACAGGAGGTGGTGATGGCATCTGGTCTAGATACCTTTAAGAGGGGATTGGATGGAAACTAATTTTTCCTCCTCTACTTGCTTGAGATACTTTTCAAGGGTGATATTAATGGGATATTATTTATGGTCGGAATACTTTTGTGCTGGGCTTTCAAAAGACCGCGGCAGAATTAAGATGCAACAGGTTCATTTTTGTGTGTTTCGTACAGTATCTTTTGTCTGAAATGGCACAAAGCGTCTTATGTCACCGGCTGAATGGACTGCTAAAAATAAAAACAATCAAATGAGACACTGACTTGCTGGGTCTCAAAAGGAGAAAAAGGGTCTGGGTAGTTTGGGCTCGAGGCTGCTGTTTTGCTGCCAAACATCTGGGGAGAAATGGGAAGGAAGAACAAAAGGAGGGAGAGGGAAGCAAGAAAAATCAGGACAATCCTAAAGAGATGGAAAAATTGACTGCTTACTGTAAACATGCTCTGCTAAGCATGCTTGCGCTTTGCCCATTTCAAACAACACAGCTCTTCCCAAGGAGGGGAGGCGCACATTGATTTGTGTCCTGCAGTCAAATTATGACTGCAACATGTTTATCTCATTCGGGATTGAGCAGGAACTTTTATTCAAGAACATAATAAGAACCCTGCTGGATCTGACATTTTAGCACCAGGACCCACGTATTAGAATGACAATCTGTCCAGGACCCACCGGAAGTGATGTCATGGCTGGAAGTGCCATCATTGTGATGTCAGAGCCTGCTGCTTTCCTGAGAATGCATCAATCATTTGGGTTATTTCTCTGCCATTTTCCAACAGCAGAGTGAATCAGAAAGAAAAAAAAAAGCCTATTTACAAACTTGACACAAGCACAACAACCTCACAGCCCTCCCCCTTTCCAGCATCCCATCTTCCCATATTTTCAATATGGCTGCTCTAGGTGCTTCGCGACCCACCTGAAATTGGCTTGCAACTCACTTGGGAGGGTTGGGAGAGTTAAAACAGATAAAAGGAAGTACTTTTTTACCCAGAGGGTAGTTAGTCTGTGGAACTCTTTGCCGCAGGAGGTGGTGATGGCATCTGGTCTAGATGCCTTTAAGAGGGAATTGGACGGATTTCTGGAAGAAAGTCCATCGTGGGCTATAGGCAATGATGGATTGTGCAACCTCCTTACATTGGTGGTGGGCTACTTCAGAGTACCGGGTGCAAGGGAGTGGCAACAGGATCCAGGCATCTTGTTGTCTCATGCCTCCCTGGGGCACCTGGTGGGCCACTGTGAGATACAGGAAGCTGGACTAGATGGGCCTTTGGCCTGATCCAGCAGGGCTCTTCTTATGTTCTTATGTTCTTATGTACTGGTGTGTTCAGACCCACACACCTAGGCCTAGTTTGGGAGCCACTAGCATAGACAATAACAGTCAATAATCAGCAGTGGTAAAATCACCACTACAAACAGCAGTTCACAATCTCAATATATGAAAACCATCTTACAAGGGAAAGTTTCCCTGTCTTCTAAGTCTTGCATGGAAGATGCTGCCATGCATGGAAATGTTCATTCCATAGAAGCAACTGCAATTAAGAGCGAGACCATTTTCTAGTGGAATACTGCCTAATTCGGCATAAGGTGGAGCACTGCAAGCGGAACCCAGACATCCACTACTTCTAAGCCAGGAATAGTTGGACTTTAATGAAAAAGCTATCCAATCCCAAAGATTGCCATCCCCTCAGTGAGCTCCTTGGTCCTTCCAGCTCATAGTGCTGTCCGTGGTGCTGACTGGCTGGGGCTCTTCAGTGGGGCAGGATGGCATTATTTCTCAGGCCTACCTGGAGATGGCAGGGGTTGAACCGGGAACCCTCTGTATTCAAAGCAAGGCTCTACCATGGAGTAACAGTCTCTCCCACACCACAGCTAAATATTCAATATTTATTGCCTGAATCTCGCCTAATTATACCTGGGAAATCAGATTTAAATAACCTGAAATTATAACTAAGTAGAACACTTAGTTAGCACTGCTGCTTAAAATAGCCTCACTAGCAAAGCCCATCTACCAAAGATCAAAGTCCTGATTGTTAAAAACATCCTACTTTTAAAGCTGGGGCTCGTAAAAGTCACCACCATACTATAGGAAAGCATCATGTTGTGACTGTTTTTAATTGACAGCCCAATCTGAATTCCCACCCAGCAATGCCAAGGGCTTGGTACAGCTCCACTGCATCCCACAGGGGAATTTTGGCTTCTGGAGGTCTCCATGGGGTAAAGAGACATATGTATATTTGGCCCAGAATAAGTCTTAGTAGTTGCAATGGGTCAATTCGGACCTGCACCAGTAGACAAATCAGGCTCAGGAAGGAGGATCTGATACAGAGCACAATCCTAACCTTGATTTGTTGTTGTTCAGTCGCTAAGTCGTGTCTGACTCTTTGCAACCCCCTGGACCACAGCACGCCAGGCCTCCCTGTCCTCCACTAGCTTCCGGAGTTCGCCCAATTTCATGTTCATCGCTTCGGTGACACTGTCTAACCATCTCATCCTCTGCCGCCCCCTTCTCCTTTTGCCTTTCATCTTTCCCAGCATGAGGGAAAGAGTCTAAAGAGTCCTCTCTTCTCATGAGGTGGCCAAAGTACATGAGCTTCAGCTTCAAGCTTCCTAAACCTTGATTTAGGCCGACACAATTATTCCAGCAAAGTTTGGCCAGCACAAAGACACCATAAAGTATGTCTGGACCACTCTTGGAGTCAGAGAGGCCAGCATACAGATGTGCGCCATCCTCTCTGACTCAGAGAGTGGTCCAAACGTGCTTTACGGTGTCCATTGCGCCAGCCAAACTTTGCTGGCTTAAGTGTGCCGGCCTAACTCCAGGTTAGGATTGTGCCCTGAGAAATAAGCCAATTTATTGCTGCATTCTCAGGAAAGCAGCAGCCTCTGACATCACAACGATGGCACTTCCAGCCATGATAGCACCTCCAGTGGGTCCTGGACAGATGGTCATTCTAAAAAGTGGGTCCCGGTGCTAAAACGTTTGAGAACCACTGCTGTACAGAATTTGGAATTTTTTTTAAAAAAATGGCTTGATGGAGAATTCCTGCCCCACCTGATCAAGTAAACTGGAATTTGAGAATCCAGAAAGAAATCCTGATCAGGAGGCATTCAGAAGCATTTCAACACATACGAGGTAGTCTGCCAAAAGTCTCCATGATTCCAAGTAGCCAAAGCGTTTATATTTAGCTCACCGTTTTTGACAGGTGCATCTAAGGCTTGGGAGCGCGGCATGCAAGGAGATGAGTGACAAGATGCCTCATCCCATTTGCTAAGATAATTACAATGAGCTCGACATAATACAATGCTCTTGTCAAACTGCAGTAAGGTTAGCTGGCTCACACTTGTACTCTTAGAAACAGCAAGGAGATTAAAATCTCCCCTGCCTGAATATATCAGCAAAGACCATCAGTGCCTCTCCTCAAAGTCCACTGGGGACATGGAAGTTTGTGGGGTCACTGAATTGCAGAGTTGACTGGTGCAGGATGTGTCCCTTCTGGAACTGCATGATGATGTAAGCAAAGGATTGCATGGGAATACTCATGTATGTCAAAAAAACCCTTGCTAATGGAAAGCTAGCACATCAGCTTGGGTCAGGCCAAGACCTCTGAGCATTTGAAGCAGCATGCCAACTGCTGATCTGCCTCACTTGGTGATGTGAGGCAGCACCAGGGATTATGCTAAGGGATGCAGGAGGTGCAGATTGCACCAGGTGACATACTTGGGGGGAGACACCACTGTTTGCCTAAATTGTGAAAATCTTGGTATTTTTAAATAATATCAAATTCTATATCATTTGGTATGGAATTTAATGCAGAATGCAAGTAAATAAAGTGCGTTGAAATATCTGTAGTCGATCAAATGTTATAGCCAAATAACCAGAAAAGGATAACACAACTGCCTTATGTAACAAAAAGTGGATTCACCCATTCCCTCCCATCAGCGCATTAGCACACCACTTTTTTTTTGCATTTAGAAACATGTACAAGGTCCCCACTCTCAGGTAAATATGTGTTTGGAACCATGTCAAAGTGTTCCCATATACCTGAACTGAAATTTACACGCTTGCCCGCCAATGGGACTGAAAGCGTAATTTTTATTTTGCACTATGGTGCACTATCCATGGTGTTGTGTATCAATTTCTATGGAAATATTGGGAAAAAAGCTACCTTTACCCCTGAAAATCTTTTAAAAATACATTGTTCACTGAGCACACAGCTTGCTTACTTCAAGAATTTGCAGAAGGGGGGCCTAGAGTGCAAATCCTGAAGTAAGAAGTTCATTCTTGCAAAACTGAATTTTTGGCATAGCTTTGACTGCTGCTAGGCTAAATTAGGTGTTTTGCAGGCTTCTAAAAGGCTGCTACTTGTTTTGTACCCCCTGTAATGAGCTGGCTACAGAATTCTTCTGGACTTTCCTTGACCCTTCTCTGCTTTATAAACATCTTGGGGGGAAAAACCCTATTTTTTCATAGAATTGGCTTCTGCAGCTTGCAGCTTCCAATATACTGATATTGGAAATATACTGATATTGAAACCTGAGGTCACCTTTTGAGGTTCCCTCCCACCCCAGCCTAGAACAAGCTGTGAACAGTTTGAAGAAAAAAAGTATCTTTCTCATTGATTTGTCTTCTCTAGCAGCTACAGAGGCAAGAAATAACCTTTCATAAACCCTTTAGTTGCTGGAAGGATGATTCCTATGTGAAACAAAGCAAAACCATCAATCCCATCTCCCACCCCACTATGAGATGGAAACATGACTCTTCAGTAGCTATTGGACTGTGTCCAGGGTGCTGATTTGGAGGAATATTATTTGAATCCTATTCTGTGTTCTTGCACCATTGACAAGACTGATTGTACCACACTGTTTGCACTTGTACAACAAATATAATTTATTACTAGTATGTTCCTGTTCTTGTGTCACTGAGTGGGACATTTTAGCTTTTCTTTGAGGGACTGTAGCCTGAGGAACTCTATGAGGCCTCCATGCTGCAGTGAAGCAACTAAGTGCCCAATACTATTCAATTTTTCAGTGCTGAGGCAGCCACAATGAAACCCCAGGGTAAGAGAATATTTGTGCCCTTACCTTGAGGAGACCTCTGTGACTGTCCTCACACTGCAGGATGCAGCACATGCCTCACTGGTACAGCTGGATCACCACTGGAAAGTTGGATAGGATTGGGCCCTAGGTACTCATGCCAGTGCTTGCAACCTGTGAACCTGGGTCACGGGTGCACAGAAGCACCATCATGTTTTTTTCCCCTCGGCCAGTAGGTAAATGGTACAGGACAGGTAAATGGTAAAGCTACAGTTGATGACTGAAAGCAAAGATGCATTACAGATTGTGTACATTACATATGCTAATATGTCCCTGCAGTGGGGAAGGGAGCCCTGAGTGTGCATGTTGGCTATGCCCCAGTAAAGTTTGCTGCCATGGTGCAAGGAACAGGTTGACCCTCACAGCATGAATCAGGGCAGGGCAGTGAGGTTTGTTTTGGTGACTAGATCGTAACACTGAAGTAAGAGTGGTCACCTGATTTCTAAATGGCTTGTGAATTCTCAATGATTAGAGGAGTGAATAGGAAAGCTTTATCTAGATTTTTTTGTCCCTAAAGATGCTATCCATGGTAATTGTCCTAACTAGCTTTGGGAAAGGTAAACAATATGATAGCATTATGCAGATTTCTGCCCATGGTAATTGTCCTCAACTAGCTAATCTCATCACCTAGCTAAATGCCTGTTTTCAAAATCAACCATCAGGTGAGATGGTTGATTCAGGTAAACACTGCAGTTGATTGTCTGCCCGCACCCACGCTAGAAATTAGTAAAAGATTCTCACCTACAGCTGCAAGTGTGATCATGAAATGTGAATATCTACCTAAACAAATGAACTTGAGGGAAAAAGGAGAAGGAATATTCTTTATTTCTTTATTTGACATTTAACATTTTGTTTTCCATTTCTCCAAGGGCTTCAGGGTTGTGTAGAAAATCCTTCCTTCAGCAACCCTGTGAGGTTGGTGAGAGGTCATTATTAATCTGAAGTTCATACAGCCTTATGATATTTGATCTTGGAGTTGCCTTCTAATGTTTTGTGTCTAATGTTTTGTGGAGTATAAAAAAACATTGTCTCTGTTGCCACATGCAGTAATTTATTTGCAGTCTCTGAACTTACCTGCAACCTGCAAAAACTAAAGGCAACACTGTACAAAGGTTAGGAGATATGTGTTTCCTCTATGTTTTCACCTAACTTGTCCCCCAAAGTAAAATGATAGTTAGCCTACAAAGAAACACAGTTTGAATGGAAGTAGACGTGCGAAGTCCCATCGGCGCGTTTGCCCGCCAATTATTTAAAAAATTATTACAGGTGCTAAATGTACCTGAAAGCTTTAAAGTTGACTCAGTGAGAAAGGTTAGCCCCTGCCCTAACACAGGAAGCCAAAATGGCAACTTTCATTTTAGATTTGGGAGGCCCCAATCAGATTCAGAAATGGCCCCCCATAAAACAAAACAAAAAACCAAAATTCCGCCCCTGTTTCTTAAGTGATTACATGGGTGGACAGTCAGAACAACTGTACCTCTAAAAAGGTCTATCCTTACACTGTTTACAGTGCAAGTTTCAGGTCATTTGGTGGAGCCACTTTTTGAAAATCTCTAAATCATAAATTGGTGTTCATATGCGCTGATTGGAGGGAACAGGTTTTAACTCAAAACTGACCAATGAAGCTGATTGTTCTGAGAGCCAATGAGGTGTTGTTATGACGCAGCAGGGAACCAATTAGGTGTTAGCATAAGTCAGCTCTCATTTCCATATATCAGAGCTAATACTAGAACTCTTACCTAGTTCTGTGAGTGTCAGCAGGCTGGGCACTTGATGTTTTTTGGTTGGTGACTGATTTGTTGGGTGACCTGTACTCTTCCATATTGACATAAATAAATGAAGTTATTGGGGGTCACACCAACCCTAGTGATGTCCCTGTAACGTATACTGTATGGGGTCTGGTATGGGAGGAGGTCCATCATGGGGATGATGCAATGACCTCCTGCACCAGGTGACGCAAACCTTAGTGACGCCACTGTGCAGCACCACTCAGTGTCTTAGGAGGGGCTCAAATGCTCTAAAACGGTGATTTTCACCCTTTTCCGTCTCATGGCACACTGCAAAGGTACTAAAATTGTCCAGGCACACCGTCAGTTTTGTTGCAATTGACTAGGCAAAACATGCTGCCCATGGGAGGGGAGGCTCACATCCAGTGATGTCATGCAGGGGGTACGCGGGGGTACGCGAGTACCGGTTCCTAGGATTACGGCTGGCCCCGCCCATTTGCCCACCCACTTGTTGACTCCGCCCCCTGCAATGTTTGAATTTCCTGCACGTTTGAGTTGCCTGCACGTTCTCAGAGCCAGGCAGGCAGGCAGGCAGCGAGTAGAGCCTTGCCACTGAAAAATGAGCTGCTCTGGGGTTTTGGAACTGTTGGGTCACTTTAACATGATGCCAGGCCTCCTTAACATGTTCTGGAGGTGCTGTGGAATACTGTTGCAACTGTTGGGTCAGTTTAAAATTGTCTGAGGCCTCAAAAAGGGCTTTTTTCATGTCACTTCCTGCCACGACCTCACTTCCGGCTTATGACATCACTTCCGGTGGGCGTGTCCCAACACGTGCCAATCAAAAGTGAGTACCTGTTCTTAAATCATTTAGATGACACCACTGCTCACATCCACTTGGCCCTATTAATAAATGACCTTCCCACAAATTTCTGCGGCACACCTGCGGACCACACGTGGCACACCAATGTGCCACGGCACAGTGGTTGAAAATGGCTGCTCTAAAACGTGGCAATATTTGGCATGTGGCATTCCGCCTGTTTTCTTTCTCACTATGCACAATCAGCATTTCCGTGTCGTTTTTCTCCCCGTGCTGTCCCATGCTGTCGGCATCACCACCAGGATCCTCCTACGCGAGTCGTGATTTCGAATCTATCCCCTTCCTCCACTCCCGACCACCACTGCAGGGAAAAGAGTCGCTTCTGCACCTAACGCTTTTGTGTCAGATTTGGTGACATGTTCTGCGACTCTTGCTGTCATCCCAATTAAAAGTTAATAGCTGTCAGGAATGCTTCACATGCTTAAAGCATAATAGTAAATGATGATTATGAGAGGCGCTTGTCAGCCACACGCACCCACCACCTACAGAGAAATCAGAGTAAAAGAGAGCGAGAGAGTGAGAAGGAGCATGCAGTCCTAACCTGGAGTTGGGCTGGCACAGTTAGGCCAGCAAAGTTTGGCTGACACAAGGGACACCGTCAAGTAGGTTTGGACCACTCTTGGAGTCAGACAGGCCAGCACACAGATGTGCGCCATCCTCCCTGACTCCAAGTGTGGTTCAAACATGCTTTACACTGGCCCTAATGCCAGCCTAACTTTGCTGACCTAACTGTGCCAGCCTAATTCCAGTTTAGGATTGTGCCCTCATTCCCATACCACACCATCTCTCTCCCTCTCTCTCTCTCTCTCTCTCTCTCTCTCTCTCTCTCTCTCTCTCTCTCTCTCTGTCTCCCCCCCCCCC
>JAJKFI010000057.1:413633-443968 GCA_029204185.1 Lerista edwardsae | reverse complement strand
CCCCCCCCCCCCCCGGCAATCCTAACCTGGAGTTAGGCTGGCATGGTTAGGCCTGCAAAGTGTGTTTGGACAACTCTTGGAGTCATGGAGGATGGCACATGTCTGTGTGCTGGCCTCTCAGATTCCAAGGGAATTCCTTGTGAATTCAATACGTGATTCATCTCCCAGGTCCACAATTTTAAAATTTCACCACGCACTAGTTGTGCTTCCAAATCCACATTGCTGATCAATGGAGATTCTGGTATTTTATTATTCTCCATGCACCCAGTCCTGTACCAAAACATGAAACCACAATGAAAATTAGCTAGACACCCCAGAGTTCTGTTGGAATTCAAAATCTCCCATCTGTATGTATAAAGAAGATCGTGTGTGTGTGTGTGTGTGTGTGTGTGTGTGTGTGTTTGTATGTATGTATGTATGTTTCGCATAGGCTCCGCAACACCTGGAGCGATCGGCACGAAACTTGGAACGCATACACCTTGCGGCCTGGCAACAAACACTGCGGGGGTGGGGGTACGCGGGGGTCCCTGTGTGAAAACAGTCAAAAACGGCCGAAATCGGCATCAAATCCAGTTTCCGGGGGCGCCAAGATGAGCGGTGACGCTCCCGATGCCGTTGGAGTCCGGGTTCAGCCCCCCCTCGACATGGGGGGGGCAAGAAGGGGTGCGAAACAAAACGTCCGCCATACCCTGCTGGAACGCCTGGACTGATTGGCACCAAACTCAGCATGCGGAAGCCTAGCAGCCTGGCCACAAACACTGCGGGGGTCGGGGGGCCCTAGCACCCCCGGGGCAGGGGTGCGTAGGGGCCCCCACGTGAAGACGGCCGAAATCGGCCGAAATCAGCATCAAGTCCATAGTTTCCAGGGTCACTGAGACAACTGGCGACACTCCCGATGCCGGTGGAGTCTGGGTTCAGGCCTCCCTCGGCACAGGGGGCCAGAAGGGGTGTGAAACAAAACATCCGCCATGCCGTGCTGGAACGCCTGGACCGATCGACACGAAACTTGGCACGCATACACCTTGCGGCCTGGCGACAAACACTGCGGGGGTCAGACCCCCCTACCGCCCCCGGGGGGTGGGGGTATGCGGGGGTCCCCATGTGAAAATGGTCAAAAACAGCCGAAATCGGAGTCGAATCCACAGTTTCCGGGGTTGCCGGGGCGAGCGGCGATGCTCCCGACACTGTCGGAGTCTGGGTTCGCCCCCCCCCCTCGGTGTGGTGGGCAAGAAGGGGTGCAAAACAAAACATCCGCCATGCCCTGCTGGAACACCTGGAGCGACGCGCACCAAACTTGGCACGCGCATGCCTTGCGGCCTGGCGACAAACACTCTGGGGGTAAGGCCCCACCTGCGCCCTTGGGGTGGGGGTGCCCCAGGGCCCCCGCGTGAAAATGGACAAAATCATCCTTGGTTCTGTAGTTTCTGGGGTCACTGAGGCGAGCAGCGACGCTCCCGACGCTGTGGGAGTTCGGGTTCGCCCCCCCTCAATGTGGGGGATGGGAAGGGGTGCGAAACGAGACATCTGCCATGCCCCACTGTGACGCCTGGAGCGATTGGCGCCAGACTCGGCATGCATATGCCTTGTGGCCTGGCGACAAACACTGTGGGGGCAGGGCCCCCCAGCATCCCCAGGGGTGGGGTGTGCAGGGGGCCCCCACATGAAAACAGTCAAAACCGGCCATAATCGGCATGAAATCCATAGTTTCCGGGGTCACTGAGACGAGTGGTGACTCTCCCAACACGGTTGGAGTCCGGGTTCGGCCCCCCCCTTGGCTTAGGGGGCGAGAAGGGGTGCAAAACAAGATGCCCGCCATGCCCCACTGTGATGCCTGGAGCAATTGGAGCCAGACTTGGCACGCGCATGCCTTGCGGCCTGGTGACAAACATTGCAGGGGTCAGCCCCCCCAGCGCCCCCGGGGGTGGGAGTGCGTGGGGGCCCCTATGTGAGAACGGTCGAAAACGGACGAAATCGGCATCGGATCCGTAGTTTCCGGGGTCGCCGAGGCGAGTGGCAACGCTCCTGACACGGTTGGAGTCTGGGTTGGGCCCCCGTCAGCATTGGGGGCGAGAAGGGGTGCAAAACTCATAAACTCTGGAAGATTATTTTGTTACCTAGGCAATGCCGGGTAACAAAAAGCTAGTTTCAAATATATGGTAAAATCCTTATCACGAGATCCACATTTGAAAATTACATAAGAACATAAGAAGAGCCCTGCTGGATCAAAACAAAAGCCGATCAAGTCCAGCTTCCTGTAACTCACAGTGGCCCACCAGGTGCCTCAGGGAGGCATGAAACAACAAGCTGCTTGGATCCTGTTGCCACTCACTTGCACCCGGTACAAGTAGCGTACTACTAATGTAAGGAGGTTGCACAATCCATCATTGCTTATAGCCCACGATGGACTTTCTTCCAGAAATCTGTCCAATCCCCTCTTAAAGGCGTCTAGACCAGATGCCATCACCACCTCCCGTGGCAAAGAGTTCTACAGGTTAACTACCTGCTGGGTAAAAAAATACTTCCTTTTATCTGTTTTAACTCTCCCAGCCCTCAGTTTTAGCGGATGCCCCCTGGTTCTGGTGTTTTGAGAGAGGGAAAAGAACATCCCTCTATCGACTCTATCCCTTCCATGCATAATGTTGAATGTCTCAATCATGTCTCCCCTCAGGCGCCTTTTTTCTAGACTGAAGAGCCCCAAACGCTGCAGTCTTTCTTCATAAGGGAGATGCCCCAGCCCTGTAATCATTTTCGTCACTCTCTTCTGCACCTTTTCCAACTCCACTATGTCCTTTTTGAGGTGTGGTGACCAGAACTGGACACAATATTCCAGGTGTGGCCTTACCATTGATTTGTACAATGGCATGATAATATTGGCTGTTTTATTCTCAACCCCTTTTTTAATGACCCCAAGCATGGAATTGGCCTTCTTAATTGCTGCCGCACACTGGGTCAATACCTTCATTGAATTGTCCACCAGCACCCCAAGATCTCTCTCTTGAGCTGTACAGACAGCTCAGAACCCATAAGCCTATAGTATAGGTGAAGTTTTGGTTTTTTGCCCCAATGTGCATCTTTACACTTGGCTATGTTGAAACGCATCTGCCATTCAAGATTTGGTTTTGAAGTGCGTGTGCGCGTGCGCGTGTGCGTGTGTGTGTGTGTGTGAGAGAGAGAGAGAGAGAGAGAGCTCATATTTTTGTAAAAAGAACTGAATTTTTGCCAAAATAACATTTTAAAAAAACGTAAATGTCACAATGCTCAGCTTTCAAACACCAAATGTTCTCAGGAAATTTTTTTTTTCAAAGTTTTCTTCCTTAAATGGTATAAAGTCTTAATCACAGTGGGTTTGATTTCTCAAGACTCAGATAATCCAACAAAAGCTGAAATAATATTTTGATTAAATTCTCACATTTTTCTTGTGATTCAGAAAACGGCTTCATGGATCTTGTCTAAACAAACGTGAAATCTTGAAAATTTTCTAAATGAATTTTCTAAATGCACTTGGTGGCTATAATATTACCATGGGGGGAGGGAGGGAGGGGGGAGGGAGGGAGGGGGAGAGAGAGAGAGAGAGAGAGACTGTGTGGTGATAAAATGATTCTGATGTGACAGTTTTTGCCTTCCCTCCCAATGTTGGGCAGTTGATTCGAAGTCACATGAAGCAAGAACTATAGAGACAAAAGGGGTCCATACAAAAGTGCGGGGTTATTAAAAAGAGAGATACAGAGATGAACAAGTCTTGATGCAAGTGTGTGCAGATGAGACATCTGGATGCTCTCTATTAGTACAATCCTATCAATTTTAAGACCCTCATCTAATCCCACTTCCTGTTTTCCCCTATATATGTCCCTCTTTCTCCTTCTCCCTCTTCCCCTCTTCTTTTTCTATTCTCTTCCTGGTCTTTCTTCTTCTTGTCCAAATTCTCATCAGAAAAAGAAAGTGGTGTTCTTGCCACTGATATGCCCCACTTTAAAGAAGGCTGAGTACCACTTTGGGGTCCATCACCTGAAGTTGACTGTCCTTTCCGGAGACAGAAGGTGTAAAAGCAACAAATGGCCCAGATGTGAATGCAAGAAACACAGATCCAGGCAACATCACAGACACAAGCCCACACCCTTCTTTGAACTCTGGATTAATTAATACAGAATAACTACCAACGTCACACTCCAACTTTTTACAATCGCTACTTTGTGCCCCTCAGTCAGTAATGGGGAATAAACTCCATCCCATACTCCTCTGTACTTCGGTCCAACATATGCATGGAAAAAGTCGCTACAAAGCACATGCCTTTTACTGATTTTGCTGAAACGCCTTGATTGGAAGCATAGCAAGGTGTTTGGGGATGCAAAAGGGGGGGGACTTTTATTTGCATTTAAATTGCTTAAGCAGGCATCCTGACTACAAAACGGTCACCTCCCCAAGGGAGTCAGGCTTTCTAATTCTCTCACCTTCTTGAGAAAGAAAAGGCAAATTCACTTACCAGGGGAAAGAGGAACCAGGAGAAAGTTAGCAGCATCTTCAGCAGCCAGATGAGACTGCTCCTGCCTCCCCTCGCCTGTCAATTCACAATGATCAAGTCCCGCCTCTCCCCTGTACCTTCTCAGCTACGATCCAAGGAGCTCCCCCACCTCTCTGCAGGCTCCAAACCTTACAGGTGCGGAGAGTGATCATTCTCCAGGTCGTTCTGATGTATCTCTAAGAAAAGACACGTGTTGTACGATGGTATCAAATCAAAGCACGGCACAAATACAAGCAAGCACCCAAGCGCTAGAGAGCAGATCGTCACTCGGCAGCTGGCCAAGGCCAGGAATGGCTCTCTCCAACTTTTGATTGTATGGCAAAAAAAAAAGGTGCCAAGATATTGTAAGGCGGATTTCCTGGGGCAGAACATCCATAACAGATGGTGCAATTACTACATTGCATTTTATGTCTGCTCCAATCTCACACACCAAAAGGCAGGGACTTCCAAAAACTGAAGGCAGGTATTTAGAAGGGGGCATTTTTATGGTACACATGACCCCTTTTCTTTCCCACTCCCTTTTCCAGTGGCGTTCCTAGAGGGGGGCAAAATGCTAAGTTTTGCAGGAGCCTGAGCTCCTGTGTAAAGCTGCCCCTCCCCCTCGCATTCAGAGCCATTCACGGCTTGGAGAACAAAGCCTCAGAGCCAGCTCTCCAAGCCAAGAATGGCTCTGGATGCGAGGGGAAAGGCCACTTCACAGAGGAGCTCAGGCTCCTGCAAAACTGAGCGATTTGCCCCCTGTCCAGGAACGACACTTCTCTTTTCTACCACTTGGAACACTGTAAAATAGCAGCCCCTGGGTGGATCAAAGCCTCAAACTGTCATCAATGGAACCCACATGTATTTTCATATCCCAACCTATTTACACAAGTTATATGATGTGAACATCATTTTAATGATTGCTTTCAGGCACAATTCTGAGGGAGAGATGACCCAGGAGTGTCTCAAACATGCCATAAAGCAGGTTCATATCTCCTTTAGAGCAGGCTGAGCCAGGTCACAGACACCCGCAGGCTCTCAGAGGCTGGATCCAGAACCTGCGACACCCAGATTGGGTAAGTTCCCGCTGGTCTGTGGTGCAGGGGGTGGGAGAGGGAGAAGGCGGGGGTGTCCTGGGGGCATTTTGGGGCAGGGGAATATGGCAGATGGGTGGGCAGAACAGGCCTGGGAGGGGTTGGGAGTCGTGGGACCGGTCTCTGAAACTTAGGCCAGATCCTGACCCCCATTCCTGTCCCAATAAGCCATACATGGGTTGGATTTGCATCAGCAATTTCACTGGAACAGATCCGAGTAGCCCCATAGGGATGGCTGGAACGTGACACCGGGTAAGTGGAAAAATATTTCCGTACTCCAAGTTGTACCACAGCCATCTCCCTGGCACGTTTTATATTACGACATCTAGCGCTGACAGTAAGCCCAGAGTGTGGGCAATAAGTCTGTTAGGGGTTGGGATGCCCGTCAGTAGTAGGCTACAAACATGACCAGTTGTCTATATTGGGGTTGGTGGTTCTGGTATTTACTGAAATGGAAAACCAGACATGGAGTGAACATCCAATGAAGAATAATATAACACAGTTTTGATAGTTGGTGAGGAGATTTTTAAAATCTGAAGTTTGAGGTCCTTATCTTGTCCACCTGCAGATAAATTATCAATATGCAAAGCCTTGCATGTTTTGTGCATCTCCCGATCTAACCTTCCCCTCTCCCCCTTTCAAGCAAGCAGCTATTTTTTGCTCTTGGCACAATGTGGGGTGCTAGTTTGTGCCCTAAAAAGCGGGCGCTCCAGAAAAGGCAGGATCAAACCCTCCACTTGTGACATTGATGGGACTGAAATTCAGCCGAGTGATTTGAAAGGATGGAATTAGAGAGTGCCGGGATGATTGGGAGCAGCAGAACGCATCTCTCAGGCTGGATGCAAAATTCACCGAGCGACATATTGCAGCTATAATTAAAAAGCGCGTCTCCTGCTCCTTTATAAATAAGTTGCTGGAGGATGGAGAAGGGGAATGAAAACAGCGTCACCTGCCAAAGCTGAAGATGGAGGGGAGGGGAGAGCAGATCAAGATGGGGGGAGGGGAGGGCTCTGTAGGCTCACTCGAAAAAAAGTTTGGAAATGGCCACAAATATAGGATTCATTCTAATGGACCCCCAAGAGCAGGTTTATGCAGTTTATGGGGTTAGCTCAAGAGCTAAGTTTGGAACACTTCTTTTTTCATGCAGGTATACCAAGGCTCACTCCCTGGCACAGAATCACAGAGTTGGAAGGGCTCCAAAGGACCAATCCTGTGCTCTGGTGCTGTCATGAGGTGTGCCAAAATGGTCACCGCTATATCCTGTGAGGTGCAGAGCAGCCGTTGGAGTCTCCTTGGGGTCAGGGAACCCTTGTTCCATTACCCCATGCATGCCACTTTAACACTTGTTCCATTACCCCATGCATGCCACTTTAACACTTGTTCCATTACCCCATGCGTGCCACTTTAACGCTTGTTCCATTACCCCATGCGTGCCACTTTAACACTTGTTCCATTACCCCATGCATGCCACTTTAACACTTGTTCCATTGCCCCATGCCATTACCCCATGCCACCCCATGCCACATGCAGGAGAAGGACGGCAGCCCCTGGAGAGGCATGGGGAAGCTCCAATGATGGCTGCAGTCACAGCCACTGTCGGAGGTTTTCCCGCCCCCGCCCCCTCCTTTTAAAGGGGCAAATGCTCAGAGTGCATTGCTCCGAATGTCCCCCCCTTTTCAAAGCAGCAGGAGCTGCTTTGGAAACTTTCTTAAAGGGGCGGCCCTCGGGAAGTAATTGAGGTGCCATCATTATGTCACCGCCATTACCTGGGGGATGGCATTGCAGCCAGGACTGCCCCTGCTGGATGGTGGAGGAGATCTAGCCAGAGGTGATCAGGCAGAAGAACCAGGAGTCCTGGGGAGGCACTTCAGCACATGGCTGCAAAGTGAATGGGAGTGTCCAGTGCAGGTGATGACATCAGTGGCCCATGTGGGGTGGTTCGATCCATACAGATGCTGTGCACCTACAGAGTGCTGAGAACCATCACCTGCTGCCCAGTGGCAGAAGCTGGTAGCCTGCTGACAAACCACCACAGGATCTACGATTGATAAGCAACAGCGTAGCTACAGAGGTTGCTGTCGCTGCCAAGAATGGCTCCAACGGCAAGTGAGAGGGACTGCTTATTGCAGTGCATTGCAGTGCCTGCAGTACTTATTGCACCACCACCCCCTGCTACACTACTGGCTACCAGTGATAAGCATGTCCTTTTTAAAGCAGCCACATCTACTGATACAAGAGAAGGACAAGCTGGAGAAGGACAAGCCACGCTCATCCTTCTGATGGCCACCTCATGAGACGAGAGGACTCTTTAGAAAAGACCTTCATGCTGGGAAAGATGGAAGGCAAAAGGAGAAGGGGCGGCAGAGGATGAGATGGTTAGATGAACCACCGAAGCGATGAACATGAAATTGGGCGAACTCCGGACGCTAGTGGAGGACAGGGAGGCCTGGCGTGCTGTAGTCCATGGGGTCGCGAAGTCGGACGTGACTTAGCAACTGAACAACAACAGGTTGTCCAGGTAATTAAATTTTTTACATTTCTTCTTCATTAATTTTTTATTGAAAGAAAATATGGTACGACAGATGGAGCGCAATTCACACCTCGCAATGAGCTAAATATACATACTGAGTGATTTATTAAAAAGTAATGGAATTTAAATGCAGTTCCATATGCTTCAGCTATATAACTGACAGGCCAAGCCTAGCCTATCCCCCGCCATGTGACTGCAGACAGCCACGCCAATTGAGGCTGTGCTGCATGCCATGGCAAGGGGTGGGGGTGGCGGCGATCAGACCCCCTGCAGAAGATAAGTAAAAACACCCCTGGTAGGCTGCCCTATCACTTATGAAAGTGGTTCCTAAACTGTGAGTCAGGACCCACCAGTGGGTCGTGAGCCAATTTCAGGTGGGTCGTGAAGCACCTAGAGCAGCCATATTGAAAATATGGGAAGATGGGATGCTGGAAAGGGGGAGGGCTGTGTGGCTGTTTTGCTTGGGTCAAGGCTGTAAATAGGGGTTTTTTTCCCTTTCTGATTCACTCTGCTGTTGGAAAATGGCTGAGAAATAACCCAAATGATTGCTGCCTTCTCAGGAAAGCAGCAGGCTCACAATGACGGCATTTTGGGCCATGACATCACTTCCGGCGGGTCCCGGACAGATTGTTATTCTAAAAAGCAGGTCCCAGTGCTAAAATGTTTGAGAACCACTGGCCTATGGAACTCCTTGCATCTATGCCAGCCATTTTGTTGGCTTAAGTCTGCAGAGAACCAGGGGGGTATTCTGGGGAGGGGTTTCAGAGATTTGATCCTGGGGGAAGTTGCTGCTGTTGGATCTCTCTCCAACAAATTGTGTAGTCAGGGATGGTACCGGGAGCCAGATGACATGATGACACCCCAACATTGTTGTGTTATGGTGTCACCCCCATGCCTGCGCAGTCACCTCCTCCCTCACCAATGGACAACCCTGGCTCCTTTTGGAGCCATATAGAAGTCAGGCTGGGCAGAGGGCCCATTTCATAGGAACTGCCGTACACTCTCTTCCCCTCCCCCCCCCAGCAGAGATGGCAGAAAACCATCACTCCACTGTGCGGGGGACAACGGACACCCCCTGCCCCAGCTACATGACTGCCCTCGTTTCCTCCCTATATGCCCCCCCCCGCCCATGACCCACCCAGCGTCGTCATCCGCAAATGAACTCCCGGAACGCTTGGAGGGACTTACGCGGGGCTTCGCCGTGATTGGCTGCCCGCCCATTTCGTTCCGCGCCCGTTTCGTTCCGCGGCTGCCCTGGCCCCGAGGGGTGCCTGCTCGCCAGGGGAGACAGGTGGGGGCGCACCGGGTGCCTGGGCAAGCAGCGGGGGGCCGCGCCAACCGGGGGCAGCCCCCCCTCGAGGCCAGGGCAGCCGCGGAATGAAACGGGCAGGCTGCCAATCATGCAAAAGTCCCGCCCACGTCCCTCCCAGCGTTCCGGTAGTTCATTTGCGGATGACGGCGCTGGAGCCACCCCACCAACAGCTTCCCTGCACCAGCAGAGCTTCCCTGCACGTGCCACACAGCTGGCTGAAAGTGGCTTCACAAATGGGTGGGGCCCAGGGCCCAGGACACCGCTGGACAGGGCTAAGTGGAGCAGAGGGGGCGGGGCCTGGGGAGACAGGAAGCGATCCCTGAATGCTCTCAGTCCACATTGTTGAGCTGAGATGGTTTGGGGACTTTGAGATCAGAACAATCCAAGAAAAAGGAGAGCGAGATTGGGTAATATCAGAGCAGCGCGCGTCTTTTCACAGCCTTTCTCAGCATTTAGCGTTGACTCCTTTGTTAATACAAAGGAGTCACACTTGAAAGGCAGCCCTTTCTTGGGATTGGGCTTCCTGAGGGTGCTCTTGGGGAGGAAAAAATCAGCACCTTAATTATGAAGCATCTCCTTCTGTGCCGATTCTAATGTTCAGTCTTGCACGAACAAAAGCGGCTGACATTACATCTGTGGCAGTGAGTGGCCCTTCCGGATCGGGATTGTCATTCAGGCCTTTTTTCCCCTTTTCTTTTAATTGTTCAACTTGCGACAGCGGAGAGTTTATTACGGTGTCAAGGCAGAATTACGGTAATTAAAAGGCATTTCAGCAGGTCTACGGCAGCCACAGGAAGGGAGCCCTCTCTTTTGTGCCAATGACATGGTAAACAACCCAGAGGCCTGCAGAGCGGGGAAGGAGGGTGACTGGCTCGATTATGGTTTTTAGGAAGGATTCTGGCTGGGCTAATGAGTTGAAGAAAAGCCATGCAATCCGTCATGGAGTCCAGAAAGAGATGAGAAATTAGAGCCAAAATTAACCGACAACTTTTAAATCGCTGGGTGCAGGGGGCAGCGGCTCCCAAACGATTCAAACAGTTCAAACATGAGAACAGATACAAGGAAACACTTCTTTACCCAGCAGGTAATTAATCTGTGGAACTCCTTGCCACAGGAGGTGGTGATGGCATCTGGCCTAGGTACCTTTAAAAGGGGACCAGACAGATTTATGGAGGAAAAGTCCATTGCAGGCTACAGGCCATAATGGGTAGTGCAACCTCCATACTTTAGAACCAGTCTACCTCAGAATGCCTGATGCAGGGGAGTGACAACAAGATGCAGGCATCCAGTTGTCTTGTGTGCTCCCTGAGGCATCTGGTGAGCCACCATGAGATGCAGGAAGCTGGACTAGATAGGCCTTTGTCCAGTGGGACAAATGTTCTTATGTTCTTATGTTCTTAATTCCAACTATTTATCTGTTTAGGTGAGACACTGTACAGATACATTCAAAATATTATTATTGGTATTTAATTACTAACAGCATGTATAAAACCTATGTCAACTGTTAAACGTGCATCCCATGCATTATACCAGTACAACAACCTTGCAAGAGAGGCCAGTGTCAAAGGAAAGGAGCTTTGGAAAGGTTAAGGGCACAATCCTAACCCACTTTCCAGCACTGACGTAGCTGTGCCAATGGGGCATGTGCTGCATCCTGCAGTTGGGGGGCAGTCATGAAGGCGTCCTCAAGGTAAGAAAATGTTTGTTCCCTTACCTCAGAGCTGCATTGCCCTGCTGCCGTTCAGCCGACGCTGGCAGCTAGTGTCAGCCTTATGGAGGATTGCGCCCTGTGGGTGTGTCCAGCGGCGTCATGCAGCCGGAACGCTGGGTGGGAGGAACGGGTGAGCAGCAGCCCGCCCGTTGCGTTCCGTTCCAGTTTGCCGTCTTCCCCGCCCCCGCGGGGGCGGAGAAGACGGCGAACCGGAGCGGTACGCAACAGGCGGGCTGCCGCTCACCCGTTCCTCCCGCCCAGCGTTCCGGCTGCATGACGCCGCTGGGTGTGTCTGTGTATCAGCCCGATGCCAAGCAGCTCCAGCCTGGCAAGGCTGGCACAGCAGGGCCATATCCTAAGTCCAGCCAGAGGCAGCAGCAGCTCAGGGCAGGGCAATGCCAGTATAGGATTGCGCTCTCTGTGTGTCTCTCTCTGTGTGTGTTCAGTCGAATAGGGTAGAAGGAGGGACAGGTTCTCTCACTTTCTGAAAAGTGCAATGTACCGAGATGACACTCTCTACATGTATATCACATTGTATGCACTGCTCTGGGCTCCTGGGAGGAAAGGTGGGATAGCAAATATTGCAATGTTGAGATACACTGATGAGTGCAGTCGGAATTCTGGAGAAAGTGGTCTGTTCTTGGTCACCAGTCCTGATAGAGTCACGCCAGAATAAGTGGTTTCAGCATTTTCTTTTTGGGACCCTTGATAGAATATTTGATTCGTTGTGTATTTTTCCATGCAGGCCACTAGATAGAGCTATATCACCACCAAATGCCGATCTACGGCAAAATTATTTTGCTTTCAGCAGAAGACAACCTGCAGCTTTGCAGAAGGGAACCAAAAAGTAGCACACACGTGCGCGCGCGCGCGCGCGCACACACACACACACACACACACACACACACACACACACTTGTCTGGTCAGTCTATTTTTTCTTCTTCAGAATGCTAGGTGCAAGGGAGTGGCAACAAGATGCAGGTATCTAGTTGCTTTGTGTGCTCCCTGAGACATCTGGTGGGCCGCTGTGAGATACAGGAAGCTAGACTAAATGGGCCCTTAGCCTGATCCAGCAGGACTCTTCTTATGTTCTTAAGGCCCAGGTTGGGTTGCAGGTTATTATAGCTCCCTCCCCACAGACAGGATAGCAAATTCTGTTTTACTTACCTCATATTTACCGCAGAATTTTACCTCAGAAATTTACCTCAGAATGCCAGGTGCAAGGGCGTGGCAACAGAATGCAGTCATCTTGTTGTCTCGTGTGCTCCCTGAGGTATCTGGTGGGCCAATGTGAAATACAGGAAGCTAGACTAAATGGGCCTTTGGCTTGATCCAGAATGACTGTTTCTATATTACTTTGAGTTCAGGTGGCTGTCAAAGAGAAATGTAGGGAGAATCTTGACTAGCCGCCAGTGTGTTTACCTCAGAATTAACCTCAGAATACCAGATGCATTCAAGAAAAGCAGGATCTCCAACTCAAATGGTCCTCACCAACTCCACGGCTCAACTCAATCAGGAGGGGTATTTGTCAGCCAGAGCCACACTACGCCTTGGGGCTTTGCATCCTGAAGGCTGCCTACATTATTATTCGTTATGCATTTTTATTCGTATTATTCATGTGTTTTTTTTGTCCTGTTCCCCAAAAATGGTTTCGCGTGGAAGAGTTAATATAATGTATAGTGAGATTCTAAATTGCTTTCAGAAGAAAAAAAAATCTCAAGAATGTAGATGGCTTTCTGTTAAGAATCTGAAATAGCTCTGGAATTCACATGAGACTTGAGAATGCTAATTTCCATAATCGTAGATCATACAAGGGTCCATCAAAAGTAGTGTTGCCATAGAATTATGCATGAAGTGAATGCCACTTTGAAACTGGATTTCCAATGAATTGGATATGCTCCAAGGAGCTGGCTGAACCATCAGGACCCACACATTTGCAACCAAATGGACCTCTGCATCAAAGTGAACATCAAGGTGAACAGACCAAGAATAAAGTAGGGAAGTTGATGTATATTCCATGTATATTCCATGAACAATCATTGGGAGGAAGTGCCTTCTTATCTGCAAGTTTTCAAAACTCCTCTGGGAGTTTTGATGGAAATCTGGGAGTGTAAGGTATCCAGATCATTCTGTGGAGCTCAAGAGGCAAATTTAACCCAGCCCTAACCAAATGGGTGGATCAGCATTTGGAAGGGCTCGGAATTTGGGAGAGATTACACCTTGGCATTCAATGCATATTCTGCTATGAGCATATGCTGATTTTCTGCCTACAATATCAGCATTCATGATTAGACTAAACACCCGGGGGGTGTTTTTTCACAGCTTAAAGCAGCAATTTTTAACCAGTGTGCTGTAGGACATTGATGTGCTGCCAAAGGTTCACAGATGTGCTGTGGGAAGCACAGCAGCTGAAAAATGCTGAATAACTCTTCTGGTTTCTGCCACTCTGTTTTTAGGGCGAGTGTCTGTCGTAAGTCTCGGCCAGTGGAGGAAGAAGGACAATTTGCTACTGTAGAGTGTTGCCCTAGAAATAGAGCTGCAGAACCACAGAGTGTAATCCTAACCTGAAGTTAGGCTGGCACAGTTAGTACGGTAAATTTTGGCTGGCACAAGGGCCACTGTGAAGCATGTTTGGACCGCCCTCGGAGTCAGAGAGGATGGCACGTGTCTGTGTGCTGGCCTCTCTGACTCCGAGAGTGGTCCAAATGTACTTTACAGTGTCCCTTGTGCCGGCCAAACTTTGCTGGCCTAACTCTGCAGGCCTCACTCCAGGTTAGGATTGTACTCTCAGAGAATCTCCCTGAAGCTGGAAGTGACATCACAAGAGGTGATGGCCATAGAGAGGACCATAGAGGTGAGTGTTCCATGAGAAGCAAAATGTTGACAATCCCTTGTTTAGGGGAAGGCCTGAAGATCAGCCTAGGGCGCCCTTTTCAGGCATTTTCCATTACTGCAGCCACTCGTACAACTTTGCAGGTCCATCACTGATACTAAAGTGTAACATGAATGTAGTCCACGCATTCTACATGCCAGCCCAACGCTGAGAATGGCAGTACACAGGACTCCTCCTGCTTCAGAGATGATAGGGATGATATTAAGAGATGACAGAAGAGCAAACAGTGTTGTTGAGTCACATGCGGTTTCCATCTTTTATCTCTGTCTTTGCAGCAGTGTTTTTTTTTCCTTGCATGCCGCTTTTCCGCAGTCTGCCAGCAGCACTTTGCCTAATTAAAAGATGACATTGGAGGGGGGCGGGCCTAATCGCCTCTCTCCCCACTCTGAGTGTCAAAAGGAGAGAACTGTGCAAATGTTTGAGCAGACAGGCAGGGCCTTTGCTCGTCACCATCTGGTCGCTGATTCTTCATCCGCAGAGGAGGACTGACTGCTGTCATGGCCAACTCAGCTCAGAAAGAAGTAGGATAGGAACACGACTAGCCAGGGCCATCTTCTTCATAATAATGAGTCATGGCATTATCATTACCGTTATGATACTTATTTTATTTTTATCACTTTTGGATCCAGAGAAACATCTTTCATCAGAATAAGCAGCAGAGAAGCATCTCTGAATGCAGCCCTCTCCGGATATCATTTTGGTCTTGGTATTTATAACAACAATAAATAGAATCAGAGCACAACCTTAACCTGGAGTTAGGTCAGCACAGTTAAGCCAGGCCAGCAAAGTTTGGCCGGCACCAGGGCCACCGTAAAGTGCGTTTGGACCATTCTCGGAGTCCGGGAGGATGGTGCATGTCTGGGTGCTGGCCTCTCTGACTCCGAGAGTGGTCCAAACATCCCTTACGATGTCCCTTGTGCCAATCAAACTTTGCTGGCGTGTGTCGGCCTAACTCCAGGTTAGGATTGTGCTCTCATTTATACACACACACACACACACACACACACACACACACACACAGAGAGAGAGAGAGAGAGAGAGAGAGAGAGAGAGAGAGAGAGAGAGAGAGAGAGAGAGAGAGAGTAAAGCATGGGGGGGTAACAATTTGGTCCAGAAAGAAGTAGCCAAGCCACAGCACTATGGCGAAGAAGGCAGACATCAATCTATCACTGGAGGTGTTCATTCCCCATGGAGAAAAGGTGCAAAAAGCATTTTTTATAAATTAAACTTATAAATTATAATGGCTTTCAGTGTACCAGGTACTTGCTATGCAGGGTCTCTGTCCTCAAAGTGCTCCCAGTCTAAAACTAGATACAGAGGAGACACCAGCAACAGCAACTAGAAAAGACACCGTACTGGGGTGAAGATGGATAGTTGTCCGCATCCCAAGCCAAATATTAGAGGAAACCACTTGAAAACCTGTCTCTCTGTCCAGTTTGTGGGGAAACCTGATTTAGGGTGCAATCCAAACCAACTTTCCAGCACTGGTGTAGCAGGAAATGTAGCCTCGAGGTAGGGATATAAACATTCCCTTACCTTGAAGGGCCCTCTACGACTGCCCCCCCAACTGCAGGATGCAGCACATGCCCCACTGGCACTGCTATGTCAGTGCTGGAAAGTTGTGTAGGATTGCACCCTCATTCTTTTTGTAGCTATGTGCCGTTTAGGACGAAAAAACCCTAATGTCTGTCTTTAAAAGTTTGCCTTCTTTCTCTGTGCTGAGCAAAAAATATTAAGCGCAGCTCTACAATTTTGTGGCAACAGAGCTATTTTGGCTCCTTCCTGCTGCCTTGTTGTCTTAGAAACCCAGCTCCTCGTGGGACCGTCTCCATCATATGGTGGAACCTGCCACATCCTTTTCATCTCCTAGCTAGCATGTCACGAAGAATGGTGCTCTCCGCACTGAGTGAGCAAGAGGCTGCATTAAGCCATGGAGCTTTAATGGGACCTCTGCATTGCTGACAAGATGAGTGTTCAGTTGCGCCTCTGAAATACATAAGCCCTATTTCCTATTCATGGGGCCATTTCCATTCAGGGCATATTTCAGATTTCATAGGCTGTAGTGACAGCTATGGCTCCAGCCTACATCTAAATAAGCACAAATGCGGACATTTCGGAATGTGGAATCTGGTGGAAAGGATTTCTGCTTTTGCTGAAGGATGCTGGACAAAGCTGCAGATTTCCAAAAGCATTAAAGGGCAAGAAAGGATTCTGAATAGTCCCCATCCTTTTGCTTCTCACTATTGTTCCCCAGTGATCTGGCACATAAATGGTACCTTTCAGATCCCCCATGTACAGTCAATCCTCTTTATATGCAGCCTTGCTATCTGTGACCTTGCTGATCTGCGAGGGGCAGAATTGCTACTTTCCTCGTTATCTGCACCTCTGTCCTCGTTATCCACAATGCAGAGACCTTCCAAAGGCTGCAGGGACTTTCAGAATAGCACCTGCAACCACACTGACCCCTTTAAAAGCATCCACCGGCCATGTTTAAGGGGCCCATGCTGGTTGCAGGTGCCATTCTGAAAGTCCCTGCAGCCTCTGGAAGGGCTCTGCAGCATTCCGAGATCTTCTGGCACTTCCTGCTGCCCTTTGCTGACTTCCTGTGGGTCTCTGCTGGATTCTTCTGATGGCAGAGAAGGCACCCCTTGCACCTAACCCCATTGGATCAATGGTTTGTTATCTGTATATTCACTATCCACAAGAGTTTCCAGGAACCTAACCCTAGCGGATATAATAATGGGGACTGACTGTAGCTGGAACAATCTCATTGCTTCAAAGTGCGATGGTGGCCACGAGCATGGATGGCTTTCAAAGAGGAGGGCAAATTCATAGGGGACAGGCTGGACAGGGGCTACTAGTCATGATGGCTTTGTGCCAACTCACCCAGCAGCCCATGTGTTGCCATCGCCACCTGGAATGGCTCTGATGGTGAATGGGAGGGGACACTTCCACAGCGCATTGCCGCACCTGCAGTACTTACTGCACTGCTCCCTTCTGGCTATGTGAGCAATGGAAAGCATCTGTTCCACAAGAGCTTTGAATTCCATGTTTGCCACATCAGTCAGAGCCTTTTTTATGCTGTTCGTTGTGTGCTGCATCATCTCTAAATTACTGATTGTGAATGTCATTGATCACCCAGTACAGTTTTGTTAGCTGTCCTGGGCTCGTTTTACGAGGAATAGTGAGCGAGAAATCTTGAACGTAAACAGAAATAAAACAATATACATGGTGAATATTTGCGGCATCTCTGAATGGAAGTCAATGCATTAAAAACCTGCTTCAGTCTGCAGGGCTGGAATCAGTTATGTCATGCAGGGGGAACGCGGGGGAACTCAGTTCCACTAGTTAAAATTAGGGCTGACTCCGCCCACTTCACTCTCCCTCCTCCGCCCTCCCAATTCCTCTGCAAAGAGCTTTTCTTCTTGGTTGGCCAGCACTCAGAGGGTTAAAGGGAGCGACTCCGGATTCCTAGGGGGGTGAAGGCAGTGATGTCATTCAGGGGGAACAGACCAGAACGGGCGTTCCGGATCCTAACGGGCTCCGTGGCTGGTTCCGGGTTCCCAACAAGTGCCAATCAAAAGTGAGTTCCTGTTCCTAAATCATTTGAATGACACCACTGGCTGGAATGCCCCAAACTCCTGCGTTCCAGAGGCTCAAGTGCTGCTTTTTGCCCCAATTGATGGTGCAGGATAGCATCCATTGCTGTTTTTTCTGTTGCAAACAGACTGCAACAATCTCTCTCTCTCTCTCTCTCTCTCTCTCTCTCTCTCTCTCTCTCTCTGTGTGTGTGTGTGTGTGTGTGTGTGTGTTTCTGGAGCCCGTCTTTCCCTCTGTGAAGGTGTTGTTAATTAGCTCCCTCTGCATCGCCAACAGCTGTTCTATTTCCTTCCCCGAAATTCAAGCTCCATGCCAAGGCCTAAGAAATCTGCCCCATAAACCACCTACACACCAGCTCCCCAATGGCCATTTCCATCTCTTCTGCAGAGTGTTCTGAAACTTTTAATTACTTCTCTTTTCCGGGTCACTGTTGACACACTTGGTTTCTTGGCTCCCTTTACTCAAAGCTACGCAATCGTCAGATTCTTCTGCTTGGAGCTGAGCAGCGGGAACCGGCAGGGAAGATCATTTTTCTTTGCGGTAATCAGCCTCCCACCTTGGATCATAAAGTACCTTGCTCTCATATGCACCCACTGTGTAGTAATTAAATTTGGGAGGAGGGAAAAGGGGGCCACTTTTTAAAAAGGCAAACTATAGAAATTTTCCTTTGGGTCCTAGTGGGCAGCCCAACCCTAAGCAGTGCCCCCATAGCAAGGCCAGCGTAGCAGGGCTGTATCCTAAGCCCAGTAGGTTTTCCCCTGCACCTGGGTAAGCCGCAGCCAGCCCTATGGGGCTGCTCGGATCTGCACCTGCTGATTTACAGGTGCAGGTGAATGTGCGCAGCAGTGGCCCGAATTGGGGCCACTTCGGCTGGGGAAGGGGCTTAGAATTTGGCGCTATGGCCATTGGCCGTTGCCACCCCCATCGCCTCCCACTGCGTCACCCGCTGGACACCCTCGGCTATGTCCTGCGCCAACCGAGCACCGCTGGCGCTCGACCAGTAAACAACTGGCACAGCCGACAGGCGCAGTGGTGCCCGAGTGCTGGCGCTGCTGCTTGTGCCGGTCCAGTGCCCGACTTGCTCGTGCAGATGCACCTGACGGCACGATTGACAGCGTTGGATTGGCGCAAGAGCACAGCGCCAGCACAACGCCAGTATAGGATTGCACTATTGGTTTAAAATAGATTGATTTATTACCGGCATTCTAAGCAGACGGGGGGTCCATCTGGCTGTTATATTCTTACAATAATAGTCCATAATGGTTCTCTCTCTCTCTCTCTCTCTCTCTCTCTCTCTCTCTCTCTCTCTGTGTGTGTGTGTGTGTGTGTGTGTGTGTATGTGTGTGTGTGTGTGTGTGTGTGTGTGTGAAGAAATCATATTCTATTCCGCCTTTCCCATGCCAAAGCAAATGCCCAAGGTGGCTTACAAGGGCAGGCTAGTCTACACCACCATTTTTCAATGGGGTTTTTACAAATATACAGTGTTCTGTGATTCATGGCATCCTCAGTCCCAGATGTAGCCTTCACAGTGTGGTTCTCTCCTCTGGCTGTGTGCCATTGAGCTTTAGCGGGCCATCGTGCTATTTCCTTCCTGCCCTCTCTCCTTCTCTCTCCCTCTCCCTCTCCCACACCATCGAAGCAGGAGGGTGGGAGACCACCTCCTCCCCTGCACACAAGCTGTTTAACAATTAATTAATAAACATGTTTGGAAATAATTTTTCTGCATGGGAAGGGAAAACTTATATAACCATGGGTGGGTGTAACAGAGGGATTTGAAATAGGTCTGATATAGGGAAAAGACATTCAAAATACAGGAGATAAGAGAAGTCTCCAGAGAGTAAATTTGAAAGGCTGATTAGAAGATAGGGGAAATATTAGTAATTAGGATGTACTGCTTTGCTCTTGCTGTAGTTTATTAGACAATGCTTGTTTTGTGTTTTTTATTTATTCCTTTATGAAAAAAGAAAAATCTTTTCAAAGACTGAAGCAAGAAACTGCTGCTGTGCTCCCAAGCATCCCTCCTACTGCAGAGACTCCCCAAAGCTCAGCTGAGATCTTTCAGAAATGAATTACAGTTTTTTAATTAGTTCTACCAAACGTTAAATGGGCTTATTAAGGCAATGAAAATCAACATTAGAGAAATGGGGGGATGAACAGGAGCAAAACGTCTTGCTTTTCTCCAGCATACATCAAGCATCTGATTGGCCATCCTAGAATAAAACCCGCCATTTCAGCTGAAATGAAATTCTAATTGTATTTAATTTGGCTTTAAAGGCATGACAAATGCAGAAAAATCAGGGCTGCATTTGTTCTGTGAGAGGATATATCTTCTCTCAGTGGTCCTTTTTTGCCATGGATATCCTCCTATTTTTCTGAGATTTAACTCTGGAATCTCTCTGTCCTGATTTTGGCTTTGGGGGAGATTTTGGTGCACATGTCGCTGTGGGAATTGCTAGACAGGACATGCTTCAAGGCTAAGCACTCTCCCTGCAGTCTCTGAAAGTTATGCCTCAGAATAGACCCATGAAATTTTCCCTTAGTCTACTCTGGCTTGTAGCGACTTCAAGGGGTTCAAACAAGGGTCTTTCTCACCTGGACCTGGGGATGCTATCAGACTCACTCCTTGCGTGATGACTGTAGATTTTCTTAACTCTATGCATGATTCACACATAGAGATAAGAAAATCTAGAGTGATCATATCCATCACAAACTCCTTGCCTTTCCCTCCAAAGCCCTCCATGATTCTGCTCCCCCACCTCTCGGCTCTCATGTCCCACCACTTTCCCACATGATCTTCGCTCTTTTGGCTTCCCAACCCTCAATCACCCGTTTCTCGCTCCTGGGCCGAACAGGAGCATAAGAACATAAGAACATAAGAAGAGCCCCTACGCTGGAACAGGCCAAAAGCCCATCTAGTCCAGCTTCCTGTATCTCACAGTGGCCCACCAGATGCCTCAGGAAACACACTAGACAACAGGCTGCCTGCATCCTGTTGCCACTCCCTTGTATCTGGCATTCTGAGGTAAATTCCTGAGGTAAAATTATGAGGTAAATAAAACAGAATTTGCTATCCTGTCTGTGGGGATGTAGCCAGCGATAGGATCTACAAATGAACAAGGGGAACGCTGGGCGGGACGTAGGCGGGACTTCCGCTTGAGTGGCAGCCCGTCCATAGTGTTCCGCGGCTGCCCTGGCCTCAGAGGGGCTCCTGCTCGCTGCGGGGGACAGGTGAGGGTCGCGCTGGGTGCCTGGGCGAGCAGCGGGGGGGGGTGCGCTAACTGGGGGCAGCCCCCCCCCCGAGGCCAGGACAGCTACGGAACGCTACAGATGGGCAGCCAATCATGCGGAAGCCCCGCGTAAGTCCCACCCAGCGTTCCCCTTGTTCATTTGTAGATCCCATCGCTGCATGTAGCTATACTAACTTGCAACCCAATCTGGGACTTAAGAACATAAGAAGAGCCCCACTGGATCAGGCCAAAGGCCCATCTAGTCCAGCTTCCTGCATCTCACAGCGGCCTACCAGGTACCCCAGGGAGCTCAGTAGACAACAAGACACTTGCATCCTGTTCCCATTCCCTTGCACCTGGCATTCTGAGGTAAATTTCTGAGGTAATATTCTGAGGTAAATATGAGGTAAATAAAACAGAATTTGCTGTCCTGTCTGTGGGGAGGGTCCTATAATAACTTGCAACCCAACCTGGGCCTTAAGAACATAAAAAGAGTCCTGCTGGATCAGGCCAAAGGCCCATCTAGTCCAGCTTCCTGTATCTCACAGTGGCCCACCAGGTGCCTCAGGGAGCACACGAAACAACAAGATGCCTGCATCCTGTTGCCACTCCCCTGCACCTGGCATTCTGAAGTAGCCTACTAACATAGTAGCCCATGATGGACTTTTCCTCCAGAAATCTGTCCAATCCCCTTTTAAAGGCACCTAGGCCAGATGCCATCACCACCTCCTGTGGCAAGGAGTTCCACAGATTAACTACCCGCTAGGTAAAAAAGTATTTCCTTTTAGCTGCTCTCCCTTCCCTCCCTCTGTCCACTCCTAGGTACTCTAAGGACAGTATCTTGACCAGATTGGAGGAGGAGGCCCCTTGCCGTCCCAGCACCCTTACCCAGGGGGACAAATGTCCCTTACTCCAAAGGTACCTCCTACAGCTGCTGCGGTGCCAATAGGGATGCAGGGGTAGCAGGTTTGGTACCGCTGCTCCTACAGAGGCCCGCACCATAGGACTGGGCTGAAAGGCTGGGCTCAAAACAAGAAGTTAAAGAGGAGCAATCACTGCCCACTGTTGACGCCCCACCCGCCAGTATCCCAGACAGGTCCAATGCCTCACTTCGTGGATGGAAACATCGTGTCTGCCAAGGGGATACTCACCTGCTCCTTTTCAACTTTACAAGCAGTTTAAAATCCATTGCTCTGCTGCTCTGCAAAATAACCACCCCATTTCCCCTGCAATGAATATAAATGGGGGTAATGAATGAAGCAAATGGTTGCAAGCATCATACATCATTCAGCTCATTTGATCCTCCTGGCATCTGGTTCGGAACGAATTAAAATGGGAACAAATTAGCCCCATTTGGTTCAATTTTTCACTCATCCGGAAACAAACTCACACTCCTAAACCACCATTACATCCAAGATGCGGAGCATGAAGGGTGACAATGAAGCTGGGCATGACCCCAGCCGCGGTATGTGTGGTGCAGGGGTGGAAAGGGAGGCAGAACCGCCCCATCAGAGTTCTTTGAAAAGTGCCACCACCACTGCGAATCTATGTGCTCCAGCTGCTCAGAGCCGGTGGATTGTGGATAGAGGGAGGCTCTTTTCCCTCTCTCACAACACCAGAACCAGGGGACCTCCACTAAAATTGAGTGGCGGGAGAGATAGAACAGATAAAAGAAAATACTTTTTACCCAGCGGGTAATTAATCTGTGGAACTCCTTGCCACAGGAGGGGGTGATGGCATCTGGCCTAGATGCCATTAAAAGGGAAATGGATGGATCTCTGGAGGAAAAGCCCATCGCAGGCTACAGGCCATGATGGTTAGTGCAACCTCCTTACTTTAGAGGTCAACTACCTTGGAGTGCCGGAAGCAGGGGAGTGGCAACGAGAGGCACGTATCTAGTTGTCTCGTGTGCTCCCTGAGGCATCTGGTGGGCCGCTGCGAGATGCAGGAAGCTGGACTCGATTGGCCTGATCCAGTGGGGCTCTTCTGATGTTTGTGTGATCACAAAGGTGGCACCTTTTAAAGAAGGGAAGAGCAGGGCTGGTGGCAGCAGCACCCACTGAATCCTAACCCCAGGCCTGATCCACCTCCCCAGTCCATGTGGACTTGCACCAGCACTATCACTGGCACACATCTGAATTGACCCATGGCGGTAGTGGGCAGAAGATTTAGTCGAGAGGGTTAATGCCTCGGTTTGCCTGAAGATAAGAGCTGAAGATCTGAAGGTCGCCAGTTTGGGGCAGCCGGAAGTCTCTGTGAGCGGCAGACCTCGTTAATTGCGGCTGATTAACAGCTGAGCTGTCTCCGGCTGCCTTGTGTGAGGGGGAGTTGTGCCGAAGTTCAGCCGCTTCTCTGGTGGGAGCAGGGAAGCCGCTTATCAGCCAGCAAGAAGACAAACGGGTGGCCAGAAAGAAGGACTAAATCCAGAAAGATCCATCTGTATGTGTGTAGTTCTTGGAAGATAGAACATTTCTGTAAAAAATTGTAAAAACCTTCCAGTTTCTGAATAAAGTCTGCCTATGTAAACCGCCTTGAGTTATAGTCATCAGAGAAATCTGGTGACCTAAGAAAGGCGGTATATAAATCCAAGTATTATTATTATTATTAGTGGAAGCTTACCCTGGGGCAAGGAAACAAATGCTCAACATGCCACAACGTCCCCAGGGGATGCATATTGGCATTGCAGCATCACCATGTTGGAGGTTAGGTAGGATTCAGCTGTGAGTCTCTTGGTTTTTGTCTGAACTCCGCATGTGAGAAGCACAATGGATATTTTACCACTGTAGGGGAAAAATGCAGGTGGGAAGGGGTCAAGCAGTTCTGACCAAAGGACTTGAGCCAATACCTTGACAGGTCAATTGACTGATGTCATGCAAGACAGCTCCGTGTGTTCATATTTCAGTATTTTCAGGCCCAACCTTTGGCTAGTTCAGGGGCCCAGAGGTGGAGGGTAAAGGCACTCCTGGATTGCACTGTTGAAACTGAACATGAAGAAGCGCATTATGTTAGAATCTGACAACCGAAGCCACAAGTTCCCCTCTTGTGGCCTGAATGGCACATCATGTATATTTCCTCCACCAGCCAAATTGCCCTTTGGCCACAAAGGAGATGAACAGTGAGTCACAACCTTTTTTCCCATCTGACAGCCAGTGGGAAGGAAAAGTTCGTTTGCTTTAATACTTAATTCATGATTTCCCTTTTGCCGAAAAAGATGAGTGGAAAACAAGCATTGTGGTGCTATAATGAATATTTGTCATGACTGCTGTCACTGGGACTGGAGGAGAGAGATTCCTCCGGGGCAAGAAGCAGACTTTTTTTGCAACTGCCTGAGTCCAAGCCACAGAAATCATTGCTCAGGATTGGAAAGAACTCCGCGCTTTCTGCAAATCAGTGATGTAGACACGCTCAATGCACCCCGGCACAGGCAGTAATTGTTCTTCCAAACCCCAAAGCTGATTATCAGAATGAGGGTGCAATCCTAACCTGGAGTTAGGCCAGCACAGTTAGGCCAGCAAAGTTTGTTCTTTGCACAAGGGCCACCGTAAAGTATGTTTGGACCACTCTCGGAGTTAGGGAGGATGGGGCATGTCTGTGTGCTGGCCTCTCCAACTCTGATAGTGGTCCAAACATACTTTACGGTGGCCATATTTTGCTGGCTTACCTTATGCTGCCTAACTCAGTTTAGGATTGCGCCCTTAAGGATCAGAGAGGCCAGCACACAGACATGCGCCATCCTCCCTGACTCCAAGAGTGGTCCAAATGTGCTTGATGGTGGCTCTTTCACTGGCCAAACTTTGCTGGCCTAATTGTGCCGGCCAGACTTCAGTTAGGATTACGCCCTCGTTCTGATCATCAGCTCTGGGGTTTGAAATCGCTAAATTCCAGGCATGGGGACGTGTGATCTCAAGAAGCAGGAACTGACTGTCTCACAAGCATCTTTGGCTGAAATAAGCTGTGGGCAGAACTGTGAAAACACCTTTGCCCTTGGCACAGTCTCTGCCTTGGATGGATCAACAGAAGGACCATTAGCAGATATCGCTGTTTCCCAGTGCATTTGGTTTGGCTGAATCCAACGTTGCTCTTCACCAGTCTAATTATGTCCTTCATGTGGGTGGCAAGTACAATTACCCATCTGGAGCGTGCAACTGAGAGATCAGCCCAGTCTCAATACCTTGGAGCTGCCAAGATGAGCCCTGTGGTTGCTGTCTCACACAACTGATGCTGATTAGAGGGCAAGGTGGAAAGTCCCCCTCCCTTCCCAGTCCCCTGCATCAGGAACTGAAGTGCAGGGCTTTCCAATCACACGTCACGGGTTCCTAGACCCTGGCAAAATGTGGGGCTCGCTCCAACCAAGATGATAAAGGACCAAATATAAATAGGAAAGCGATCCTGACCTTGAGTTAGGCCGGCACAAGTGCTTTGTGCCAGCCCAGGAATGTTGCAAACACACCATAAAGTGTGCTTGGATTGCTCTTGGAGTCAGGGAGGCCAGCACACATCCATGCACCAGCCTTAAGAGGCACTTGTTCAAGGGGTGCTCCTCTTATATTTCGCAGGGGGAGAGTAATTGTCCCTCTTCACCAGTAGTGAAATTCAGGGGGTTCGCCCAGGTCCTATAGAACCAGTTGTTAAATGGCCGGGCCCTGCCCACTTGCTTACCTCGGCTGGCTTCGGGGGTTTTTTTGCTCCGGCTTTGACGTCATAGAACCGGTTGTTAATTCATTTGAATTGCACCACTGCTCTTCACCCCTGCACAGTGACTTTTCTAGTGGCTGTTGCTGGTGGTTCTTGTTTCGATTGTGAGCCCTTTGGGGACAGAGAGCCATTTCCCTTTACTTTTTGCCTATAAACCGCTTTGTGAACTTTTTGTTGAAAAGTGGTACATAAATGCTCTTTGATGGATCGATTGATTGATTCCTTACTCCGAGAGTGTTGCAAATGCACTTTACAGTCACTTGTGCCGGCCTAACTCCAGGTGTGCAGGGCCCAGAGACTGTCTGTTTGCCTCCCAGCAGCCCAGAGTCCTTGCCGGCTCCGTTGCTATGGGAGGGAGCAGAGACTTGGGCACAAGCCAAGGGACCTGTCCACCACTGGTTGGACAAGGCCATCCTGGGCCTGATTGCTAGCACCTGCAGTGAAAGCCCACTCCCCCTGGCCGTGGGACTCTCCTGGTTGCTACCTGTGCACATGCTAAATCACCCCCGCAACAGCCCTACTCCCCCACCATTCGTCGAATCTGCTCCAATAAGGCACCAGTTGAGACAGCGCTTTCCCATATAGCCTGGCACTAACCTCACAGTACTGGCACACCCCGACCCTCGACCATTTCACGCAGTGATGTCATTCACTGGCGCCAGCAACCGGAACGCTGCTGGCTCCAGGATCCGGAACGCCGCGGGGACGGACGGGTGAGCTGTAGCTCCCCGCCCCCTTGCAGCGCCCGGCAACGCCTCCCTGCGCCCGGAAGAGCTCTCTTACAGAGCGATCCAGGCGCAGGGGCGGGCGGGCGGGCAAAAACAGCGCGCGGAGTCTGCCGCGCGCTGCTTCTCCGTTCCCGCTCTCTCCGGAACTACCGGAATGGGGTACTGCCCCGTTCCAGTAGGATGACGCCTCTGATTTCACGCCATCCAGCAGCACTCTGTAAGTTCCCTTTTGTTTGTCTCACTTCATCTGTCTTGCAATAAACAGCCTTACTCCTCAGCCTTGGACTGGACTCGCTCCTTCACCAGATCACAAAGAACTTCCAGCCTGCTGCAACAGGCTGGAACACCAGGTTAGGATTGCACCCTCGTTCTGATAATCAGCTCTGGGGTTTAGAAGAACAATTTCTGCCTGCACCAGGGCGCATTGAGCATGTCTACATCACTGATCTGCAGAAAGTGTGGAGTTCTTTCTAAGCAATTATTTCTGTGGCTTGGACTCAGGCAGTTGCAAAAAAAAGTCTGCTTCTTGCCCATAACTGTGCCAGCCTAACTCCAGGTGAGGATTGCCCTTTCAGTCATATGAGGCTGCTATTACCCACCAGCAAACCATCATGCGCTTAGCGACTGTTTCTTGCACAAGCACTTAATGCCTGCCGTTAAACTGCCATCCTGGGAGGTACACAAAGCATTCGTCTCCCAGACTCTCCTGCGCGTTTATTTACTCTAATTCACAAAGCACCTCCCTGAGTAAGCCACTCTCCAGCAAGAGAAGAGCTCACTCTGAACGGCAGCTTCAGTGACTGTCAAAATTACATATTGTCAACTGGGATTTGCAAAGGTCACGGAGAAAGTGATGCTCCTTCTTGGTAGCGCATATGTAAACAGACATACGAGAATCAGCACAGCCTTGTGACATCAGAAAAATCTGATAATGGCATCTCTTGGGGTGGAGTGGGTACATGTTTGTTCAAGATGTGCCTCTTCACTGTATGAGGTCGGCAACAGTGTGCTGGGGGAGGAATGGGCAGGAGACTTGAGTTAGGACTTCATTTGATGGCCTCTGTAAACAAGATGGTGCTGGGCTTCCTTCCAGGCTCTTTCCCAGTTCTGAACACTTGCTTGGTCTTTTGCATTGCATCAGTGTTTCTCAAACTGTGGGTCGGGACCCACTTGATGAGTCACGACCAGTGGTGGGATTGAGGGGGAATGCAGAGGAACTCAGTTCCACTAGTTAAAATTAGGGCTGACTCCGCCCACTTCACTCTCCCTCCTCCCCCCTCCCAATTCCTCTGCAAAGAGCTTTTCTTCTTGGTTGGCCGGCACTCAGAGGGTTAAAGGGAGCGACTCCAGATTCCTAGGGGGGAGAAGGCAGTGATGTCATTCAGGAGGAACAGACCAGAACGGGCGTTCCGGATCCTAACGGGCTCCGTGGCTGGTTCCGGGTTCCCAACAAGTGCCAATCAAAAGTGAGTTCCTGTTCCTAAATCATTTAGATCCCACTACTGGTCACAACCTGACCTCAGGTGGGTTGCAGAAAGCTGGGAGCAGCAATCTTGGAGAGTGTTAACCATTCTCCTCCGGTTCTGAGCAGTAACATGGAGGAGGATTGGGCCAGTAAAAATCCCTGATTAATACTACGGCTGGAAATAATCCAGTCTAATGGAGATAAATGGGCAAGATCTTGTGTTCAAGCAAATGCCAACTAAATGAACAGGTTAATAAATGCTTGTAGGCTAGCTGCTTAAAGAACAATTGCGTCTCCAGAAATGTCATGGTGAAATTAGCATTGAAATCCTGGGATTTTAAAAACAATAACGCAGGCTTGCTCCTGTTCTTTTGTTCTTATGCTGTATTCTTATTTTGTTCTTATGTTTTGTTCTTATGATGTTCAGCAAAACATCGCATAATAAGTCCGAAAGGCAAAGTGCATCATAGCAGTGTGGAAAGGAATGGAATGTCTAAGCCAGCAATTCTCAAACGTTTTACCCCTGGGACCCACGTTTTAGAATGACAATCTGTCTGGGAACCCACTGGAAGTGATATCGTGACTGGAAGTGTTGTCATTGTGACGCCAGAGCCTGCTGCTTTCCTGAGAATGCATCAATATGTTGGGTGATTTCTCAGCCATTATCCAATAGCAAAGTGAATCAGAAAGGGAAAAAGAGCCTATTTGCAGCCTTGACACAAGCAAAACAACCACATAGCCTCCCCTTTTACAGCATCCCATCTTCCCATTATTTCCAGTATGGCTGGGCTTTAGGTGCTTTGCGACCCACCTGAAATTGGCTCGCGACCCACTGGTGGGTCCTGATCAGTGGGGTCATCTACAAATAAGGAACGGGAACGCTGGGCGGGACTTCCGCGGGACTTCCGCAGGACCTCCGCATGATTGGCTGCCCGCCCGTCCCGTTCCACGGCTGCCCTGGCCTCAGTGGGGGGTGCCTGCTCGCTGGGGGAGATGGGTGGGGGGCGCGCCGGAGCCTGGGCGAGCAGCGGTGGGGCGCGCAAACTGGGGGCAGCCCCCCCTGAGGCCAGGGCAGCCACAGAACGAAACGGGCGGGCTGCCAATCACACGGAAGTCCCGCCCAGGTCCCGCCCAGCGTTCCCGTTCCTTGTTTGTAGATGGCACCACTGGTCCCGATGCACAGTTTGGGAACCACTGGTCTAAGCTGAAATGACTTGCCTTATTGTTTTCCATTGCAAGATGTCAGAAGAGGGCAATTTGCAACCCTGGAAGACTCTTCTACAGTCGTAAACCCCTCTTCCCGATAGTGTGTTGTCAGTTTGACTGCAGATGGAACACAGAAGATAGAATAAGGTTTGTGGGCCAATTGGCAGGGTTGCCAGCTTGCCTGCCCACCAGTATCTTATCTGCTGGTTGGATTCAGAGTGTTGCACGGATTACGGGCCCAGGTTGCCAGTTTGCCTCCCCCCCCCCCCAAGCAGCGGTGTTCCATGCAAGGAACATTCTAGCACAGTTGGGAAGTTCCTGGGCTCATATATTGAGAATTCTGTTCCAGAGGCAGAGTGAAATATTTCATCATTACTTTGCACGTGAAGTTTGACAGATATAAAGAAAAGCAGGATCTTTTAATTAAAACTTGTACCGGGCCTGCCGATAAATGTTGGGCAATGAAGCTTTCTTATTTTTCTGCTTCTTTTTTTCTTTTTCTTTAGCCCACATGGCTCCAGGGGAGCAACAATCCTAATATAAAAGCAGTTCAATAACAACTGTGGAATATTGTGCTACTGGGTCATGTTGCCCAGCATCCTTGCATGGTGAGAAAGGTCAGAAGTCTTGCAATTTGGTTTTTGGACTCCTTTTGATGAGAGCACTGGAGACATCTTGCAATTACTCATAGGGCGCAATCCTAAACTGAGATAGGCCGGTTTAAGCTAAGCCAGCAAAGTTTGGCCAGCACAAGGGCCACCGTAAAGTATGTTTGGACCACTCTCGGAGTCAGGGAGGCCAGCACACAGACGTGAGCCATCCTCCCTGACTCCGAGAGTATTCCAAAGACGCTTTGTGGTGGCCCTTGTGCTGGCCAAACTTTGCTGGCTTAGCTTATGCCGACCTAACTCCAGTTTAGGCTTGCACTCATAATTGCTTTATTTTTTAAAAATGCAAGTCAAGAGTCATGGAAGCAAACAGCATGTGAGCTCCTCCCAAGCAGCAGGTCTTCTACCCCACATCAGGTCCTAGAGAAACTTCCCTGCCAATCCGTCTGACTTTCCAATGCTGTTCAATAACTGGGGGGGGGGGCAGTCATGGAGGTCTCCTCATGGAAAGGGAACGTTTGTTCCTTTACTTCATAACTGCATTACAGACGTTAAAGATTAGGGCTGAGCTGAAAGCCCCTCTCCCTTGATTTTTGTTTTGTCACTTTGTCAAATTTTTGTCATTTTCCAGTTTATTGGCAGTGAAATTCGGGACATTTGGGCAATATTTGATGTGTGTGGGGTGATTTGGCAAGTGAATTTGCTACTTCCAGCAGCGGGGCTGTTGTGCAAAGATTGGTTTTTGCTAAGGACTATGGGATTGGGGG
>JAJKFI010000057.1:389686-413623 GCA_029204185.1 Lerista edwardsae | reverse complement strand
GCCTGCGCTGATACGGCCGGAAGATTGAGAAAGCGCTAAGACGGAAAAGAGATTGTAAAAAGTTAATGAAACCCTTAAACCCTTAAGCCTGTTAGCAAACCCCTAAGCTTGTTTTCCCTTGTTAATCTTGTTTGCCGATACTTCCTGAGCTAATCAATGCAGCCTTCTGATGGGTTAATTAATGAACGAATGCCTTGGGAAACTGAACCATAAATATGAGTCTGTATTCAACAATAAACCAGAACTTTATTATTGATCATATTGGTCTGTGTGAGTTCTCCCTCGCTTCGGCACGGCAGGGGCACTCCTCCTGACAAATGCCATTTTTCCCAGAATGCTCCTCCAAGTGATGCTACACAATCCTTCAGTGCTCTTCTGAGGGGCATTCAGGAGGGAGCCCATCAGAAGCCACCAGAAGTGTGGCCGCTCTTGCCACAAAACCAGCAGTGGCAAAAGGCTACCACGGAGCCCTGTGTCATCATCACCCACGAACCCAGTCAAAAATTGGCCAAACGTTCTCCTTGGAGAAATTTCAGCCCAGCTGCAGTTAAGTCTGGAAACAATCTAGAAACCTATCTAGCTCTTAGGATTGGTAGATAGATTCAGTCTAGCAGCCTGAGAGTGCCTGGATTTCTGACAGGCAAGAAGAGGAACGGTTGTTTTCTTCAGGCGAGGGGTCGGCAAAGAGGCTTTATGGAGGCCTTTGCATTTTCGTGTTAAGATTTGTGTGCCCTTCTCCATTAGTGGAAATTGGATTTTCCCATTTGGAGGGGAATCAAGCCTGAGAAAGAACACTTTGCTTGAAATGCCTCCTCTGTTTGCGGCATATGTAAACGAAATGGAGAAGGTGCCAAAAAAGGTTGCAGGAAAACAACAGTGCAAGTTACTCTGAAGTCGCACCAGGTACAGTGGCCAGGGCCGGCTCTAGGAGTGGCGGGGCCCAATGCGGTGCATTCCTGTGGGGCCCCCCACACTCCCCACAGGGTCCCCGACTCACCAAGAAGAGCACTTGTCGTGCCACACACAAAGTGTGGCACCTGGAAATAGTTGGTGGTGACAGGATGATGTCACTGCCAGTTGCTTCCAGGAGGCTCATTTTGGGCACTTCAGAAGCTGGGGCAGCTGAGAGGGCCCAAGGAAAAGCTGCTCTGCTGGCCCCACTGACCTACACACAATCCTAAGAGATCCTGACTGCAGCAGCAAGCAATATGCTCACTGCACTGGTGTGGGGCCCCCAAAGCGCAGGGCCCGATGTGATGACATTGGTCACATTGGCTTAAAGCTGGCCCTGGCAGCAGCACTAACACTATACCGTTGTCTGAGGCCTGCTGGATCAGGCCCAAAGCACAGCAAGTCCAGGCTCCTGTTTCCCCCAGTGGCCAGCAGGATGGCTCTGGGTACAAGCCACAAGCAAAGCATGAAGCAGCTGTCACGTCGCAACTGGGGTTCAGAGGTAGACTGCCTCTAAACCTGGAAGTTCCGCACAGCCAAAATAGCTGCCATGACTAATCACAAAAGGGGTGGGCAACCTTTGGATCGGTCAGGATTGAGGGGCTGCTCAGAATTCATTCACCGTCACTTCCGGCTGTGACATCACTCCCAGGTTAATGACGTCACCTCCGATGGGTCCCGGCTCAAGTGCCATTCTGAAAAGTGGGTCCCGGTCTAAAATGTTTGAGAACCACTGGTGTAGGCAGCTGTACAGGTTTTTGAAAGAAGCCTTTTTCTGGCCCACAGCGGTCAGCCCATTTCTTAAGCCCACTTCTTAATCTGTATTCTCAACTAGAGACCCCAGTGAACTCCTGGCCCATCTGTCTGCTGCCTTCCCCAGCCTGTTTTCACCACTGGGGGCTTCATCCTCTTCTGGCTTTCTAAATTGGAAGAGAACCGCTGCATCAGCCCTCTCCTTTTCAGCACTGCTGGAACGGGGGGGGGAGCTGCTGGGCCTCCAAATTGCGTCCCCCTACTTTCAAAACTGAGAAGAGAGGACTCTTGAGAAAAGACCCTCCTGCTGGGAAAGATGGAAGGCCAAAGGAGAAGGGGGCGGCAGAGGATGAGATGGTTAGACAGTGTCACCGAAGCGATGCACATGAAATTGGGCGAACTCCGGAAGCTAGTGGAGGACAGGGAGGCCTGGCGTGCTGTGGTCCAGGGGGTCGCGAAGAGTCGGACACGACTTAGCGACTGAACAACAACTTTCAAAACACCAGGTAGTCAGGGAAAGGCAATTTAGATCTGCCCTCCTTTTCCTCTCTCTCTTTCTTTCCCGGCTTCTGTTGCAATGAATGGGAGCCGGGATGGATTCCCAGCATCCCAGCTCCTGTTCATGTCAAAGAAAAATGCCACAATGCAGGCAGGCTGACCGCTATGCTCCTCTTCAGGAAAAGGGCAGTTGGGTGAGTGCCAACTCACTGGGCCTCCTGCCCTCCCCTTCCATCCACAAGTGTGCACACATGTGCAGAGGCAGCATTTTGGGTGGGATTTAGGCAGTGCAGGGGCATGTTACCCCCTCCCCCAGGTGAACCTCTCCAAGCTAGAGCAGATGCCAAGCTGGGATCTGGGGAAGAACTTTAGGGCTTGAAAAGCCACCCCAGACGAGAGGCAAATTTTAAAGCCCCAAAGTTCTACTCTGAGCCTGGTTCATCCCCTCCTCTGCCAGCTCCCCCCCCCAAAAAAAAACACTCTCCCTGTGTCCTGGCGTACGGCACAATCCTAAATTGAGTTAGGCCGGCATAAACTAAGTCAGCAAAGTTTGGTCAGCACAAGGGCCACCGTAAAGTATGTTTGCACCACTCTCGGAGTCAGAGAGGCCAGCACACAGACGTGCGCCATCCTCCCTGACTCCGAGAGTTGTCCAAACACGCTTTATGGTAGCCCTTGCGCTGGCCAAACTTTGCTGGCTTAGCTTATGCCGGCATAACTCCAGTTTAGGATTGCACTCTTATTCTTCTAGCGATGTAGGGAGGAGGGAGGAGTTCTTTCTAAGACAACTGGAGCAACCCAAAGGTCTGGAAAAGTGATCCATGCTGGTTCTTGTTTCTCATTGGTGCTATTCCTTCCCTTTGCCCATTTCTGCTACCCTCCTCATTTCTGCCTTGGTATAGCTCAAGCAGCTGTGCCCGGGGCAAGGTGATAGAGTAGCCCCAGGAGGAAAAGTGAAAGGGCTTTTTGCCTGGGGGCAAGTGACATTGCACATACTGTATTTCCAGCCTGGATGCAGTGCAGAAAGAGAATTGCAGGGGGAAAGCCAAGGGCCTTGCAAGGAAAGGGGAGCTAATGAGAAGCAATTGGAGCGAGGGAGAAAGGTAGCTCATGACTCTAATCGAATCATGGGCAAAGGTAGGAAACCAATCCTCAGCAACTGACTTCCACAAAAGTTGGTCAAATCAGGGCCTCTTGTCGCCTTCTCACCTTTGTTGTTGTTGTTGTTCAGTCGCTAAGTCGTGTCCGACTCTTCGCGACCCCATGGACCACAGCACGCCAGGCCTCCCTGTCCTCCACTAGCTTCCTGAGTTCGCCCAATTTCATATTCATTGCTTCGGTGACACTATCTAACCATCTCATCCTCTGTCGCCCGCTTCTCCTTTTGCCTTCCATCTTTCCCAGCATGAGGGTCTTTTCTAAAGAGTCCTCTCTTCTCATCAGGTGGCCAAAGTATTGGAGCTTCAGCTTCAGCATTTGTCCTTCCAGGGAGCAATCAGGCTTGACTTCCTGGAGAATTGACCGATTGGATCTCTTTGCAGTCCAGGGGACTCTCAAGAGTCTTCTCCAACACCATAATTCAAAAGCATCGATTCTTCGACGCTCTGCCTTTCTTATGGTCCAGCTCTCACAGCCATACATGGCTACTGGGAAAACCATCGCTTTGACTATGCAAACCTTTGTTGGCAGGGTGATGTCTCGGCTTTTGATTAAGCTATCTAGGTTCACCATAGCTTTCTTCCCAAGAAGTAAACGTCTTTTAATTTCATGGCTGCAGTCACCATCTGCGGTGATCTTGGAGCCCAGGAAAATAAAGTCTGTCACTGCTTCCATTTCTTCCCCTCCTATTTGCCAGGAAGTGATGGGAGTGGTTGCCATGATCTTAGTCTTTTTAATGTTGAGCTTCAAACCAATTTTGGCACTTTCCTCTTTCACCCTCATCAAAAGGTTCTTTAGGTCTTCCTCACTTTCTGCCAGTAGAGTGGTATCGTCTGCATATCTGAGGTTGTTGATGTTTCTCCCAGCAATCTTGATTCCAGCTTGTGAGTCATCCAGCCCTGCCTTCCTCATGATGTACTCTGCATATAAGTTAAATAAGCAGGGTGACAATATGTCGTCGTACTCCTTGTCGTACTCCTTTCCCAATTTTAAACCAGTCGGTTGTTCCATGTCCAGTTCTAACTGTTGCTTCCTGACCCGCATAAAGGTTTCTCAGAAGGCAGATCAGGTGGTCTGGAACTCCCATCTCTTCAAGAACTTGCCACAGTTTGTTGTGATCCACACAATCAAAGGCTTTAGCATAATCAATGAAGCAGAGGTAGATGTTTTTTCTGGAACTCTCTTGCTTTCTCCATGATCCAGCGAAGGTTGGCAATTTGATCTCTAGTTCCTCTGCCTCTTCGGAAACCAGCTTGTACATCTGGTAGTTCTCGATTCGCATACTGCTGAAGCCGAGCTTGTAGGATTTTGAGCATGACCTTGCTAGCATGTGAAATGAGTGCAATGGTGCGGTAATTCGAGCAATCCTTGGCATTGCCCTTCTTTGGGATTGGGATGTAAACTGATCTTTTCCAGTCTTGTGGCCACTGTTGGGTTTTCCAAATTTGCTGGCATATGGAGAGCAGCACTTGGACAGCATCATCTTTTAAGATTTTGCCACCTTCTCACCTTGCCACGTAGCAAAAGGGAAGGAGGCTGAACTTGGGGACGTGTGATTGCGTAGCAGGTCAGAGATGCTTTGCCAAAAACAACCAGGGATGGGACCTCTAGAATTCTGGCTAGGAGGAGCCTGGGAGGCATTCATCAAACTTTCAGCATGATCTTCCACTTGGTTACCCAGGTTTCAGGGGTGGATAAAGACAATATAGCTTTGCATGTGTTGTATCTCTGTATATAGTGCAGCTGACTCCAGTTGTCTTTCGAATGGGATTCACAGATTTGGACACCCCCCCCGAGATGTCGATCTTCAAATGGAGCCCCCTACCGTTGTATAAATGTTAAATATACTCTGTTTGATTGTGCTGCGGGAATGTTATGCTACAGTTCTCTCGGTTGCAAAGAACTTTCTGCACTCTGGAATATCTCGCCCGTTGTACTTAACGAGGCGCCAGGTGTGCTGCCGAGAGAAACACTCCACAAATTGGCTACAAGGTGCAGATATCAAAAGGCAGCGATGAAGGCAGCCCTGCATCTCTTAGGAGTCTGCCTAGATGCAGCCTCTGGGCTTTAGAGGAGGCCTCTCTCCGAATGCCAAACACAAATGAGCGTAATATAATAGGCCATCAGCTTAACCCTTAATGCCATAAGACGAATGGTCTTGGAATATCAGTAGTCTATCAAAAGTTATGGCCAATTAACCAGAAAATGCTTTAATTAATTAATTAATTAAATTTTATTTTGCAGAGGAGGACTACAAACTCTTCTTTGACCCCAGGTAGCTGATGCCTAGCTATGCCACTGATCCTACGGGCCACCGTGAGATACAGGAAGCTGGACTCAGTGGGCCTTTGGCCTGATCCAAGAGGGCTGATCTTGTATTCTTATGTTTTGGGGGACATGCTATTTCAGTAGATCCTTTGTTTATGGATGTGTAAGAAGAGCCCTGTGGGACGTGGTGGCGCAGCGGGTTAAACCGCTGCTGCTGGGCTTTCCGACCGGAAGGTTGGGAGTTTAAGACTGTGCGTCGGAGTGAGCTCCCATTGCTTGTCCCAGCTCCTGCCAACCTAGCAGTTCCAAAGCACGTAAAAATGCCAGTAGATAAATAGGGACCACTTCGGTGGGAAGATTACCGCGTTCCGTGCGCTACGGAGTAGAGTCATGCCGGCCACATGACCAAGGAAGCTTGTCCTCGGACAAAACGCCGGCTCTACAGGCTTTGAAACGGAGATGAGCACCGCCCCCTACAGTCAGTCACGACTAGACCATTCGGTGTTGGGGAAACCTTTACCTTTAAGAAGAGCCCTGCTGGGTCAGACCCAGTAGTGTCATTCACAAACGAGCTGCCGGAACGTGAGGCGGGACTTACCGCCTGATTGGCTGGCCGTTTGTGACACGTTGCTGCCTGCCTGACCGCTGCGCGGGCACCCCTGGCTTCGGAGGGGGTGCCCGCTTGCTTGGGGGGGCGCTGGGTGCCTAGCTGAGCCGCGGAGGGGCGCGTCACCTGGAGGGAGCCCCCGCGGTGGGCGGGCAGGCAGCGACGCATCACGGACTGCCTGTCAATCAAGCCGTAAGGCCCGCCTCGCGTTCCGGCGGCTCATTTGTGAATGACACTACTGGTCAGACCCTCGAGGGTCCTTGTAGCCCAGAATCCTGCTTCCTGCAGTGGGCAACCATATGCTGGTGGGAAGCCCAGAAGTAGGACATGGAGGCAACCAGTATTCAAAGGCACATTGGCTCTGAGCAATCCCAGTGGCTGCTGTGTTATTGGCCCATGTCTTGCACTGACGGAATGTGATTCCATCAATACAAGCCCCGGATAGGATTGAGCCGAAGGAAAGGTAGAAAATGTGTTTGTATTTCATGGCAGCGCCCTGCCTGCCTGCTTTCCCTTGTAGCCCGGCAGCTCAAAAGGCAAGATCCCTTTTTAATGAAAGCCGAGTATTTCAGAAGGGAGTTGGAATACCTCTGAAGTGGGGCAGGGAAAAGGCCTGCACCCAGCACATGACTTTCAGGCATAAGCTGGTTCTTACAGAAAGAAGGCCGTTCCTGAAGCAGCCCAAACTCTTAAGGCGCATTGCAGCATCAATGTTGTTGTTTTGGGCATCTTTGCTGTCCATCTGTACGGCAACCGGCATGGCTTGAACAAGTCAAGTCCCACTTAGCAGCTTAATTGAGTTCCACTATGAAAAGGAGGCCCCATTCATTCAGATCTCTCGCTCGCTCGCTCACTCGCTCGCTCTCGCTCGCTCACTCGCTCGCTCTCGCTCTCACTCACTCTCTTGCTCGCTCGCTCTCGCTCTCGCTCTCACTCTCTGAAAATTAAGCACCAGCATTTCGACTTTGCCATTAATCTGCCATTAATCTACAAACACAATCTGTCTTCTTAAGCAGCCTTCAACGACAGAAAGCCCTTGGAGTTAATTACAAAATTAGCTCATTCAACCCCAGTCCAATATGAGCAGGATCGGAATAAAAATGTACGACGGGGGAGACTGGCAGGGGCTGGAGAGAGCTAAATCCATTCCTTGGCTTGTGTGAAAAGAGCTGTGAAAACCGCCGCTAAGCACTTGTCGCTCAGCCTTACCTCCTTGCAACGTGTGAGAACTCAGCTCAGCTGGAGAGCATTTTTGTGGGGAATTACCCAACGCATTCTTCCCCAGACACGGAGGGCGCAATCCTCTGAGTGGCGTTGCACCAACGCCAAGTGCTAGTGTCGGCACAACATCACTCATTGTTGATGCAATTGAGTGGTGAATGAGGCTGCAATTCAGAGATCGTACTTGCCTAATGGTGCGCTTGAGAACTTGTATTAATGTCACGGTGCTCAATGGCAAGGGAAACCAGCTGCTTCCGAAACACAGACAGCCCAATGGCAAGAATTACATTCTTGGAATATTCTGTAACACAGAGACAAACGTATGCAGATCACATTATAGCCATGGCTATTATTCACCTCCATTTTGGATCCTAAATGTACATTTGTCACCTGTTGCGTCTTGTCTGCAGTTGTCCCTTGTAAGCTTTGCCACTTTCTCTTCTCCCCCAAGAGCCTTCCTCCCCACTCTTGCTGATATGTGCATTGTAAGTTTGTGGAGTTGAGAGGGGAACCTGCCCTTTCGTTGCATCATGCATCATGTATGCAGCTGGTGCTAAGTCATTATTGCAATTGTTTAGCAGCCATTTGCGCATGTCCCACAGCATGGAAATGGCCAATTAACAGCCCAATCCTATCTGATAGCTTCCACTGCACCCTGTGGGCCTCTGGCTTCGGAGGCCTGCTTATGGAACATTTGTAAGCCCCTGCAGACATGGATCAGATCCAGGAAGGGTGTTGCTTGGTGTGTGCCACTGATCCCTTCCCCTCCCAGGCCAGGAGAAGCTTTGCTCTCTGCGCCACAAATGGCTTTGGAGGCAAGGGGGAGTGACTGCATGACACAGGAGCTCAGGCTCCTGCAACACTTAGCGTTTCCCCTGATGGAACGCCACTACTGCAGAGAATCTTCCAAGCATCCCCTCCATGTTGATTGAGGTGCTCTGCTGAATTCCAGTAGACGAACCCAAGGAAGAGCCCTGCTGGATCAGGCCAAAGGCCCATTAGTCCAGATTCCTGTATCTCACAGTGGCCCACCAGATGCCTCAGGCTGCACACGAGACAACAAGATGCCTGCATCCTGTTGTCACTCTCTTGTATCTGGCATTCTGAGGTAAATTTCTGAGGGAAAATTCTGAGGTAAATAATCATTTGCAACCCAATCTGGGCCTTAAGAACATAAGAAGAGCCCTGTTGGATCAGGCCAAAGGCCCATTGAGTCCAGCTTCCTATATCACACAGAGGCCCACCAGATGCCTCAGGGAGCACACAAGAGTACAAGATGCTTGCATTCTGTTGACACTCCCTTGCATCTGTCATTATGAGGTAAATTTCTGAGGTAAATAAAACAGAATTTGCTATCCTTTCTGTGGGGAGGGAGCTATAATAACCTGCAACCCAATCTGGGCCTTAGGAACATCAGAAGAGCCCCACTGGATTAGGCCAAAGGCCCATCTAGTCCATCTTCCTGTATCTTGCAGTGGACTACCAGATGCCTCAAGGAGCACACAAGATCACAAGATGCCTGCTTCCTATTGCCACTCCCCTACATTTGGCCACTCCCCTGCCTATAGTCCATGATGGACTTTTCCTCTAGAAATTTGCCAAATGCTATCTGGACAACTCACTTCGGAACCACAGTGTTAAAGGCCGGCCTTGTGCCTGACTCCACAGGGACAAGGAGTGAGCATGTTTGTTCTGTAGAGGGGAAAGGAGGTAAAGGGGCCTCTAGGCACACTCCAAGCATGTGCCCTTCCTACAGAATTGTTCTAGAATGAGTCATTTCTGTAAACTTGCAATCTAAAATATCAGCAGGCATGAAAATGTACATAAATCACTGAGCCGTAGCTTACTTTTTAATAAAACACACTGAGATGCCTTGTAAACAGAACTTAATTTATTATGGTGAAACACATAGAGTTAGTGGAAAGATTTCCTATGAAAATATTTACAAGGAAGAGGAGCAGGAAGCAGCGAACAAACTGTCCCGTTCCCTTGTCTCCTTCTGATGGGGGAAGCAGGAAGTAGGGGAGGAAGTGCTGCGGCTGACCACATGTCCCAGGCAGTGGTGTAGCTACAGGGTGCAGCGTAGTAAATACTGCAGACACCGCAATGCGTCCTGGCAGCCCCTCCCACTTGGTCGGAGCCTGCGATGTCATCTGGGCAGGACGGTCTGGAACGCTGTACTGCTTGTTCCGAGGACGGGCTGCGACGGGGCGCCATTGCGCGGCAGATGGTGCTCGCCTTTTGGCCCTCCCGCCCTCCCCCGTGCTTGATTCGCTTCGATATGGAGCTATTACGGGCACAGGGAGGCATGGCCGGGCTCCACACGGGGGCGGGGAGCTGCCACTCAACCGTGCATTCCGGTTGGCGCTGACGGATGACATCACTGGTCGGAGCCATTCTTGGCAGCAATAGCAACACGCAGGATTTGAAGCTTGCTAGGACGGTCAACTGTGTGGCTGAACGTTTGTGTCAGGTAAGTGCGTGGGTGAAAATGTGATCCATTTGAAATTTCCATGCAGTAACTTCTGTTTGTGTTGTGATTGGTGAATGTGTGGCAAGATAGCTGACCGAAGCATGTGGGAAGGTTGGCTCCTAGGAATTGTGCTATGTGGCTAGTTTGGCTGAGTAAGGCCATAGCTTTTTGTGGAATGCATGTGCAATGGTTGGATAGCTATGGGAAGGTTTTTGAGTTGACTGAGAGTGAAGTCTTTGGGCTTCCTCCCTGCAGAAGTTGTCTCCCTGTATTGGAGGAAGCCTCCTTCCTTCAAAGGAAGAGGAAGTATCTTACAGTGGCCCACTAGATGCCTCAGGGAGCACATGAGACAACAAGATGCCTGCATCCTGTGGCCACTCCCTTGTATCTGGCATTTGAAGTAAATTTCTGAGGTAAAATTCTGAGGTAAATATGAGGTAAATAAAACAGAATTTGCTATCCTTTCTGTGGAGAGGGAGCTATAATAACCTGCAACCCAACCTGGGCCTTAAGAACATAAACAGTGCCCAGCTGGATCAGGCCAAAGACCATCTAGTCCAGCTTCCTGTATCTCACAGTGCCCTCCCAGGTGCCTCAGGAAGCAGACATGACAACCAGATGCTTGCATCCTGTCGCCCTTCCCTTGCGCGTGACATTCTCTCTCTCTCTCTCTTTCTGTGTGTGTGTGCGTGTATATGCGCATGAATATACACATGATGTTGGGTGGTTTTGCATGTGCACATACTGACACTAAGAGATTGAAGAGTGGCCAAGTGGTTGGTGGCTCGCTGGATTTATGTTTGGAGCAGATCTGCGATGAATGTTCGGTCTTCAAATTCGGCTGGTACATCCGTCTTTTCCTGGAAGACCTTGGAAGACCATCCGTCTTTTCCTGGAAGACCTGGAAGACCATGCCTTAGACCTTGATCTCTGCTGTGTACATGACACTGGATCACATCCACTTACATCTCCACTGTTTCTCACTCTGTCTTGCCTCCCTTGGCTGTTTAAAAAAAAAATTTAAAAAAAAATCTGTTTAAAATGCCATGAGCATTGATGGTGCGACATACACAAATAACTCCACTGTCATTGCAGGGTACGACTGATGAATAGATTCATATTGGATTGGGGGTGCGTGTGTGTGCGCTGTGCATCTGTGCATGTGTTTCTATGCATCTACCTGTGAGTGGTGTGCACCTTCCATGCAATCAAAGAGAGGCCTGGACAACATGTTTCCACCACAGACAGATCCAATATTTGAAAAACCTGGCTGAGTGAAGCATTGGAAAAGCTAGCATGTTCCTACGTTCCAAGTAGAAAGTCTAGCGCATTGTTCTTCCCTGCAGGTTTCTTTCTGCAGTAAATGCTTCAATCAGTTGAAGTCTTTATCATGGTAGATTAAACTTTATCTGTAAGAGTTCAGTGTGTGTTTTTGCTTGAAATTTCTGAACTAGAAATTCATTTTCATGCTGGGCATGCCAACTGTGTCTATAAGCACACTTTTAACTCTGCTGTAATTAATGGGTGCTTGCTAATTATATACTCATAAATTGGCCCAGAAAACCCATCCTTTCCCTGCGTAATTCCATTGGACTTCACAGTGACTCTGATTGGGATATCTAGTCGCTCACGGCAGCCCTTAATAATTGGTAGTTATGTCTGGTAATTAAATACTAATTAAATTGGCTGAATAATGTGTTTACTTCTGGGCGTCTTCATGAATATTGATGATTTCTGTGGAAAGAAATTAAAACACATTGAGCACTTGCAAATATTTTCGTACTTTCTCCATTGAAAACAATCTTTTAAAGCAACAGGAGGCACTAAAAGTTATTTTTTAACTGCAACTACATAACCAAATACATTTATTTTGATGAAAGGTCAAATTGAATAAGGGATTACACCCCTTTTTTTCCCTTTGTGGCATGACACTCTCCGGCCTATAAACTGAATGAATGGCTTTAGTGAGGTGGCACAGAGATATTTTTACTTGCTCCCCTGAGTACTGCCAAACTCAGCTGACACCAATCCTGGTTGGTCCACAAGCCATGCTGATATGTACTACAATAACTCTCCTGTCCCTCTCTCAGGTCAGGTGCAGCCTTCCTTGGGTCCTCGCTCCTTCTGACTAGTTAGACTACTCAGTCTGTCTCCCAGAGCACAATCCTAACTTGCAGTTAGGCTGGGACAGTTAGGCCAGCAAAGTTTGGCCGGCACAAGGGCCACTGCAAAGCATGTCTGGGCCACTCTCAGAGTGCAATCCTAAACTGGAGTTCAACCGGCATAACCTAAACCAACAAAGTTTGGCTGGCACAAGGGCCACCACAAAGCTTTTTTGGACTACTCTCAGAGTCGGGGAGGATGGTTCATGTCTGTGTGCTGGCCTCACTGACTCCAAGAGTGGTCCAAACATACTTTATGGTGGCCCTTGTGCTGGCCAAACTTTGCTGGCTTAGTTTTATGCTGGCCTAACTCAGTTTAGGATTGCGCCCTCAGAGTCAGGGAGGATGGAACATGTCTGTGTGTCGGCCTCCCTGACTCCAAGAGTGGTCCAAACATACTTTATGGTGTCCCTTGTGCCAGCCAAACCTTGTAGGCCTAACTCCGCTGGCCTAACTCCAGGTTAGGATTGCACTCTCAGTCTCCTTCTTCCATCTATTTCTTCCCCATCTCCTCTCCTCCTGGTCTGTCACTCCCTCTTCTCCTCCCCTCTATGCCCCATTCCCAGCCTTTTTATGGGCAAACATTAGCCACCCACCCATCCCCAATGCGGGAGATTACCACCAGCTGAGTGGCCAGCAGCATCTGTCTCATAATCCATGGTGATGATAACATCACTGAGCACATTAGAAGCCTTTCCCTAACTGTGGGCTCCCTCTACAGCCTTCTCCGAGCCACCAGATCTCTGGGGTCTTTTAACCTGTGCTTGGGTTGCAGATCAATACCATGTTTCTACCAAAGGATTAAAACTTATCTAATGGCAACATAGCCACTGGCTACAGGATTAGGATATGACCAGTGGTGTCATCTAAATGATTTAAGAACAGGTACTCACTTTTGATTGGCACGTGTCGGGACCCGCCCACCAGAAGTGACGTCATAAGCCAGAAGTGATGTCGTGGCAGGAAGTGACATGAAAAAGCCCTTTTTGAGGCCTCAGATGATTTTAAACGGACCCAACAGTGGCAACAGTATTCCACAGCACCCCCAGAACATGTTAAGGAGGCCTGGCAACATGTAATGTTAAAACCCCAGAGCAACTCATTTTTCAGTGGCAAGGAAAGGAAAGGCTCCGCTCGCTGCCTGCCTGCCTGCCTGGCTCTGAGAACATGCAGGCAACTCAAACATGCAGGAAATTGAAACGTTGCAGGGGGCGGAGTTGACGAGTGGGCGGGCGAATGGGCGGGGCCAGCTGTAATCCTAGAAACCGGTACTCGCGTACCCCCGCGTACCCCCTACATGACATCACTGGATATGACAGGCATTGCATTGGCATTCATGTGCCGTTGGTATGGCATCTGAATGGGATTGAGCCTTCAATTATGACATTATACCTTCTCTCTGGGCTTGACCATGCATAACTCCTTCATTTTAAAGCTAGCAAAGGGCTTTTCTGGGCTCCTGATGTTCTCCAGTGAGCATCATAAACACATTGCATTGTGATTAGGGACAGCAATTTGTCAAGTTGATGAGAAACATCTCCAGTTTCAAATGCCTGAGCCAAATTCCCTTGCCTTCTAGAATGCACATTAAGATGTGAAACTAAGGCTGCCTGCAGTTAGCCTCACCTCAGAGTTCCGCCTCTGATAAAGGAAAATGAAAATATGGAGAGGCTTTTCAAATACCTTCCTGGTTATTTGAGAAGAGATAAAGATGAGCAGAGGCAAGTTCCCTCCTCCCCCACAACCAGGTTGCAGATAGTTCAGAAGGAGCGCATGTGCTGTAAGAGTACCCTCTTTGTGATGAGCCTGTGATGTTCCTAGTGGCTCCTGCCTGGGCACCATTATGCAATTAGGTAGATACTTAAGAACATAAGGCAAGCCTTGCTAGATCAGGTCAAAGGCACATCTAGTCCAGCTTCCTGTATCTCACGGTGGCCCACCAGGTGCCTCAGGGAGCACAAGAGACAACAATATACCTGCATCCTATTGCCACTCCCCTGTATCTGGCATTCTGAGGTAAATTTCTTGAGGCAAAATTTTGAGGTAAATATGAGGTATTTACAGAATTTGCTATAAACAGAATTTGCTATCTGTGGGGAGGGAGCTATAATAACTTGCAACCCAATCTGGGCCTGAGGAACATAAGAGCAGCAATGGGATCTGCAAATTGAGAAGGGGAACGCTGGGCGGGACTTAGGCAGGACTTACACATGATTGGCAGCCTGTCCACAGCGTTCTGCGGCTGCCCTGGCCTCGGGGGGGGGCTCCTGCTCGCCGCGGAGGACGGGTGGGGGGTGCGCTGGGTGCCTAGGCGAGTAGTGGTGGGGCACACCAACCGGGGCAGCCCCCCCCCCGAGGCCAAGACAACCGCAGAACGCTACAGACGGGCAGCCAATCATGTGGAAGTCCCGCGTAAGTCCCGCCCAGCATTCCCCTTCTCAATTTGCAGATCCCATCACTGCATAAGAGCCCTGCTGGATCAGGCCAGAGAGGCCCATGTAGTCCAGCTTCCTGCATCTCACAATGGCCCACCAGATGCCTCAGGGAGCACACAAGACAACCAGATACTTGGATCTTGCTGCTACTCCCCCGCATCTGGCATTATAAGGTGCTTGATCTAGGCAAAAAGGGCTATTCTGCTCTGAGAACCCAGCTTGCTGGGAGTAAAGATGCCTGGGGGCGCAGTCCTAACTGTAGTAACTGCCTGGGGGGCAGTTACTGTAGGCTGCCACAGTTAGGCCAGCAATGTTTGGCACCTCTGAGAAATTCTGTTTATCAGTTTGTTTCACCTCTCTTGAAAATCCTCAGATGTTTTCCTTCAAGTTGAAGCCCTGAATTTGCTTTGAGCTTTGGTCTTGATGAAATGCTGGTAACCAATCGATTTAAAAGGGAATTTCAGTAACTGTTTCTCTAGATATTCTGCTTGTCATTAAAACTCTGATTTTCTCTGAAGTGCCAAAAGTCTGAAAAACAAAATTGACTGCATGGTAAAAAAGGAAAGGGACAAAACAAGTCAGACTTGGCTCCTCTAAAAGTAACACTGAACAAAATGAAGGAAAAAGAAAACAATGACAACCATTTTAGTTCTATATGACAGGAATTGATTGAAAAAGCCTTCCACCCTTTTAGGAGGCTGAACAGCTCACCATCATGGGAAAGATTTGAGAATGCAAGAAAGCCAGAAGGGACATAAAATATTAACACTGTATTGTGTTATCTCTGCCATGTGAAACTGAGCCAAGTCAACTAAGCCAATGAGGACAATTAAAAAGCTCTCCAGGATGAAAAGATTTTCCAGGATTGAGCAAGAAAATATGTCGTTATCAAAGTGATTAGTTCCGGCGGGCGATTTCCAATGAAGTAATTTGCTGGGTCTGTCATGCTTATTTGGATAATGCTTCCCAAGCACTTTCCTCAGATTTATTGACTAGATATCGATGCCTGAATTTCCAAGAGGATCCTGATCTAAACCAGGGGGTCAATGGTTTATTTTCTCGAACCAGAATTTATATGGCTGAAGGCTTATGGGAATGCATATTCTTACCCCCAATTCCAGATGTGAACAGGATGGTGAAAATGGTGGTCAAGAAAATGCTTTGTCCATGCTCAGATATCCTTTATTATTACCTTACATATTCGAAGACTAACCTGTGACCTGGAAAATGGGTTCTAAAGGGGAGACCATCCACTCTTGGTGTGATATGCTACAGTAGTTATTGTGAATATAGCTAACAATCAGTAATGCTCAAAGTACAGTGCATTCCATGTGGGAAATGCCCCACAGTAGATTTCCGAAGACAATTGCATACAACCAATGGAGAATGCTGCATCTGCCATGCTAGATATGCTAGATCTTCTAGAAGTCTCGGAGCCCTGAAAGAGAAAGGCCAGACATTGATGGTAGTAAGTATTCTGCATGCAAAAAAGTATAAGATTCAAGGTGCAATCCTAATCTGGAGTTAGGCTGGCACAAGTCCCTTGTGCCGGTCTAGGAATGTCACAAATGCATCATAAAGCACATTTGGACCACTCGGAGTCAGGGAGGTTGGTGCATGGACGTGCGCCATCTTCCCTGACTCAGAAAGAGGTCCAAACATGTTTTATGATGCACTTGCGACCCTCCTAGGCTGGTACAAGGGACTTATGCCAGCCTAACTCCAGGTTAGAATCGTGCCCTTAGTCCTTGATAGCTTGGTTAATAGGCTAGGAAAGAGTTTCAGATCCCAGAGCATGACAGCCAGTTAAGACAATATTGGACCAGGTGGATCAATGCTCTGGCCCAATTTAAGATGATTAGATAGTGTTAGCAGCCTTAAGTGTTGTGAACCTGCCCTCCCTCTTCTAAAGAACATGTAAGTACAGGTCCAACCTTTTTATACACTGATTTTTTACACACTGATTTGACTCAACACTGATAACCACTTCCGATAAGAAGGACCCTGGATCTCTGGAGAAAGAAAAACATGTACCCGTTCTAAAAACTGCTTTTCCAGAGGCAGGCAGGCAGGCAGAAGTACTGTTTTCAGCTCGATTAGAGACCCTCATTTAGAGCGCAATCCTAAACTGGAGTTACATTGGCATAAACTAAGCCAGCAAAGTTTGGCCAGCACAAGTGACATTGTAAAGTATGTTTGGACTACTCTCAGAGTCAGGGAGGATGGCTCACGCCTATTTGCTGGCCTCTCTGACTCCGAGAGTGGTCCAAACATATTTTATATGTCCCTTGTGCTGGCCAAACTTTGCTGGCTTAGCTTATGCCGGTTTAACTCAGTTTATGATTGCACCCTCACTGAAGAATGGAATGCGAAAGTGATGAATCACATTTGCATTCCATTCTTCAGTGAGAGAGGGCGAAGGGAGGGGGGCACTTTTCTTGGAACAAGCTGAAATTAGCAGTTCTAATTGACTGACTGACTCATGTTTTTTGTTTTGTCTTAACTGCTTTTATTTAACACAGTTTTTGGTATCAGTGGAGAGTCCCGGAACCAAACCCCAGCGTTTACTGACACATGTAAAAAAAATTCTCTCTCTCTCTCTCTCTCTCTCTCTCTCTCTCTCTCTCTCTCTCATGTGTGTGATGTTCATGCACAGACTATCTACCTTCTTTTTGCACATAAGCTCCCCCTTCCCTACTGCACACACTTTCCACAGCTTAAAACTCCATTTGATCGGCCAACCCCATGTTGAAAATAACTGCAGAACTGTTTGGATTAATCTCCCTGGTTTACAACTTGAACTCTAGCCATGTTTGTCAAAGTAGTAATAAAAAGCCTTCCTTTCCTCCCCACCGCCCCGCCAGTTCCCCAGAGATGACTTCAAGCCTTGACAATGCCTGGGATTTTATCTGCAATATCCCTGCTTGCTGTGATTGGGCTGCCGACTTGCTAGAGGTTATCGGCAAGTCAATTGCCAAGTGACATAATAGATACGTTGAGTGTGTGTGACTGTAGGACAGGCAGCCAGCTGTGTTCGCAGCTTGACTTCATTGCAGCATCCAAAGCAATTGTGAGCCATTGTGAGTGGGTAGTTTATGTCCTAGCTAGGAGCAGATTTAGGAATCATACTTTATAATTATCATTTATTTGTTTTAGAGTGCGAAAAGTATACAATGCCCCTTACTGGGAGCCTGAAGCGAGAACTGAACCCACGTTCTAACAAACACACCAGTGACTTTGGCATGCTCTGCATTGATTCAGCTTTTGAATCTTATTTTTAACTGCATTTCTGTGTAGACCCTATCATGACTTGAATGCACAATCTACATGAATAGGTTATCCCTGTCGTAGAAGACAGTAAAGTTTACAGGCATGGACCTGTAAAATTGCATTTATCCTTGCCATGCATACGTAACTAGCAATAAACTTATAGGGCAGTTCTCAAACTTTCTAGCACCGGGACCCACTTTTTAGAATGATGATCTGTCCGAGACCCACAGGAATTGATGTCATGGCCGGAAGTGCTGTCATTGTGACACCAAAGCTTGCTGCTTTCCTCAAACTGCAGCAGTAAGTTGGGTTATTTCTCAGCAATTTTCCAGTATCAAAGTGAATCAGAAAGAAAAAAGCCTATTTACAACTTTGACACAAGCAAAACAACCACACAGCCCTCCTTCTTTCCAGCACTCCAACTTCCCATTTTTTTCAATATGATTGCTCTAGGTCAGTGATGGCAAACCTTTTGGGCTCCATGTGTCAAAATTTTGGAAACTGTTTAACTTGACACTGCTGGCGTGTCAATCCTCCTCTGAAACAAAAGAGAAACAGTTCTTTTTATTCATTGATTTAAACACAAAGTACAGTCCAATCATGTGTGGTGCTATGTATTATATAAAGAAACATCAAATAATTGCAAAACATGAAAAATGAGTAAAAAAAAACCTCCATTTTTGTCAGGTGTTGGTGAATGCTGGTGTGTCACCCCACATATTGTGGTGTGTCACCTTTGACACCCATGTCATAGGTTCGCCATCACTGCTCTAGGTGCTTTGCGACCCACCTGAAATTGGCTCATGACCTGCTGGTGGGTCTTAACCCACAGTTTTGGAACCACTGTTCTAGGAACTTCGTTACTTTTAAGAATACCTGAAATGCCTGGCCCCTCCCCACCCCCTCCTGACTGGGGTCCCGAGGCAGAATCCTGGCATCCAGAAATGTTGGCTTGGCTACTAAGGCTAGATAAAAAATGTGAGCTGTTGGTGAGAATGACGGACAAAATAAATTAACTACCAAAAGAATTAGCATCTGTAGTCCAGGGAGGAAGAGTACAAGCAGGGAGATCACTGTGTAATATGTTACGTTTGCCAATACAAGATAAAATGGGGAGTTGACTGAGAGCTTCTGTAGGAGTGATAGAAAGAAATTCTGGCAATGATCTAGAGCAGGGGGGACCGATCTTGCTTAAGGTAAGAGCCACATACAATAATCTTCAGGTGTCTGAGAGCCGCAATATTTAAGAAGCACTTAAATTCTTAAATGTATTTACTCACCCTGAACATCAAACGTATGTTTTAACCATTTGGGTTCAGAAGTGTTAAAAACCGTCTCTTCTACTGTTGTTCCTGTATCTCAGGAACCTACTTCTTTGGTGTTTTGTGAAAAAGACGTGCGTGATCTTCTTCAGATACAAAAGGTCAGGAAAGCTCCGGGAGCAGATGGGGTGACTCCCTTTTGTTTGAAAGTGTGCGCTGTACAACTAGCGCCTATCTTAACACGGATTTTTAACAGCTCGTTGGAGTTGTGTAGTGTCCCTACATGTTTTAAAACCTCCATCATTACCCCAGTACCTAAGAAAGCTTCTATTAGCGGACTGAACGACTACAGACCTATCGCCTTAACATCTGTGGTGATGAAAGTCTTTGAGAGATTGGTGCTGGCCTATTTGAAGGACATCACTGATCCTTTGTTAGACCCTCTTCAGTTTGCATATCGGTCTAACAGATCAGTAGATGATACCGTCAATATGGCTATGCACTACATCCTACAACATCTGGATTCCTCAGGGTCGTATGCAAGGGTTCTTTTTGTCGACTTCAGTTCCGCGTTCAATACAATTGTACCATCTAAATTGTATCTCAAATTGATTCAACTAAAGGTACCCATTTCTGTTTGTAAATGGATACATAGCTTTCTGGTAGACAGGAAACAGCAAGTGAGACTGGGGAAAACAACATCTAATATCCGTACAGTCAGTATGGGAGCCCCCCAAGGGTGTGTACTTTCCCCACTGCTTTTCTCCTTATATACGAACGACTGTATTTCCACGAATCCCTCTGTTAAGATTCTAAAGTTTGCAGATGATACGACGGTCATTGGACTTATTAAGAACGGTGACGAGTCGGCATACAGACGGGAAGTTGAGCATCTTGTTGCATGGTGCAACAGTAACAGCTTAGTGCTCAACCTACAGAAAACGGTGGAGATGGTAGTGGACTTTCGGAAACACCCCCCTTGTATACTCCCACTTTCCGTCTTAGGCAGCACGGTCTCTGTAGTGGAGTCGTTTAGGTTCTTGGGCTCTGTACTCTCTCGGGATCTGAAATGGTCAATCAACATTGATGGCATTATTAAAAAAGCTCACCAGCGTCTGTACTTCCTACGACAACTTCGGAAATTCAATCTGCCTCGTGAGCTCCTTGTCCAATTTTACAGAGGCATTATCGAATCTGTCCTCTGCTCTTCCATAACTGTTTGGTACGGTTCGGCAACCAAACTGGACAAGAACAGGCTTCAGAGGACTGTCCGAACTGCTGGAAAGATAATCAGAGCTGATCTGCCATCAATGGAAGAGTTGTACATTGCACGGGCTAAAAAGAGAGCGGAAAAGATCGCGGCAGATTCACGACATCCTGGCCACAACTTGTTTAATCTTCTCCCCTCTGGTCGGCGATATAAGACACTGTACACTAAAACATCGAGGCACAAAAATAGTTTTTTTCCCTGTGCCATCAAACTGCTGAACTTGTAACCATCTGACGCGACTGGGAGTTGAGGCAACTGGTGTTTGCAGAATTTGTTCTTAATTGTCTTGTGTATTCTTTGTTTATGGTGTGTGTGTAGTGTTTTTAAGTGTGGCCGGTAGCCATATTAAATTCCGGGTATGGTCTACATACCTGGCCAGTAAATAAATAATAATAATAATAATAATAATAATAATCCAGTGGACTCTCAGTTTATACCCAGTAAATAATGATAAAGATAAGTTCTTATTTACCTTTTGTATTTTGTGATGCACAAAGGAGCTCAGTCAACATAGTTTTGAGAGCCGCACATTATATGCCAAAGAGGCACATGTGGCTTGCAAGTCACAGCTTGGCCACCCCAATCTAGAGTATTTTTTAAAGGAAACGTTTGGCCTGCAAAAAACGGGGGCTTAAGTTTTACCTTGCCAGGCACTTCTTCCCTGCATTTCCCCTCTGCAGTCATCTTTCCCTCTTAAGAAGCATCTTGGAACTCCAGCTGTCGGGAGCAACACACACACACACACACACACACACACCACATTGACGCCTGTTGCAGTTCAGTCTGCAACATCAGGGCTTTACCATTGTATTCTGCATCCTGCCCCAACATTACTTGCAGCTGAAGTCATTGCACACTGAGCATGAATCAGTAATCATCCTAATGAACTGTTGCCTCTTTTGGGGGTTGCTATCAAAGGCAATGCAGGGCTGCATTATTTGCAGCCAGGACTCACTTGGGTGTGAAAACCCGTATCATTAAACTTCCCTTTTATCCTGTGTTTGCCCAGTGAATCGGGACTGGTCTAGAACTGCGGGTTAAGTGCCAGACTGGAATGGTAAATTGGTAAAAGAGCTGCTTGTGACACACTGGAGGCAAAGATTCAATTAGCAGAGCTCAAGTGGGAAAACCTCTGATACGAGTGGCGCTCATTGATTTAGGAGGCTGCTGCGTGGGAGATATGCTAGCCTGGTGTGTGCATGTTTTGGTTTGCTTTCTCAGCAAGGTGATGGAATAAACTATGGTGGGGCACAAAATGGATATATCCAGTTGCAAGCCTGAAAAGGAAAACTGAGACGGAAACGTTAAATTATGAGGGGCAGACAAGACCAGTGCTAGAATTCCAGTACTAGAAGTCCCAATGACTTTTTTGCTTTCAAAGTAGCCATGATGGGGCCAATCTGGATTGGAGCTGCAGCATGGTGAGGTGGGGGGGGGAGCGAAATCAATGTCCCCCTTGCCATGCCATGATCCAACTCAACTCTCCTTCTGCCCCCTCAATCTGGTAATACCTGTGGAGGGACAACATACAGGCACAAAATTACTAACCCTAACCCTAAGTCTCTCCCCACTACAGAGCTAATATCAAGTTGTTGGGGGCTTTTTATGGGGTTGTTCACGAACCTGTACAGGGCAAAGGATTAACTCTCTTCCTGTACGATGTAGTGTTGGTCCAAATTAGACCCCTGTGGCTGCTTTCGGAGAAGGATGAGAAGATGCTGGAATTTCTAATCATGGAACTTCTAATTCATTTCTCATTTGGCCAGAGCACTGCAGCGCAATCCTATTCGTGCCTCTGGAGAACCAAGGCCAATTAAATTCAGTAGGACTTACAGAAGCCCATATATTTTTAAGATCCCCCCTTATGAAATATTCATTCATTCATATTTTTCACATTTCTATACTACCCTTCTTCCAAGGAGCTCAGGGTGGTGTGCATGATTCCTCCCTCTCTTGTGTCTACTTTAAAAGTTATTGAAGCCAGCCATTTTTACATGACAGTTGTATTCTCGTTTTCTGGGTTTGGGGCCATAACATTTGATAGAATAAAGATATTACACTCTGGTTTATTTCATTGCATTCTGGATGAAATTACGTTTCCAATGATATATAACATGATGGCATTATTCATACATACCAAGGTCTTCACCATTTTGGCCACATGTCAAGCTCATCTCGTTTCCCCTTATTTGAATCCCAAATGTATTCGTCTGCTTCATTAACAGAGAGCCAGGATTGCTGCAAATTGTATTTTAAGTCTGTGGCAATTTGAGATTCTATCCAGAAATGCAAGGACATGTTTGCTTTTCAGCGCAGCACATTAAATCAAATGATTGCTAATGAAACACTGATGAGATGGCAGTTGGGATGTGTGATGAGATCAACAGGGAGCTGATTGAAGCCAAAAGGAAGCTGCACTGCCTTCTTCCAGGTCTCAAGGCCTGAAAGGGACCAAAAGGTGCTCTTGTCCTACCCATTGCTACAAAGCTGGTCCAAGCACTCACTGTAAAGGTAAAGTTTACGTTCTGGTCCGTTTCGCCGCAGGGCGGGGAAGACGGCGAAACGGACCGGAACGCTACGGGCGGGCTGCCGCTCACCCGTTCCTCCCGCCCAGCATTCCGGCTGCATGACGCCGCTGCTGCTGGCCCACCCACCCACCCCACCCAGAACCGCCCAATCCCTACCCTCGTCCCTCCCAGAACCTCCCTCAAGCCAGCTGAGTTTGGCAGGGACGAGGGAGGCTCCCCATCGGCTCTCTCAGGCCGGCGCTATTCATAGCATTGGCCTGAAAGCATTAGCGCCTACGCAGAGGTGCTGCTCTGCGCCCCATGTTGTGTTGACCTAATGACATTGGATCGACACAACAACCTTGCATCGACGCTACGTCAAGGGCAGGATTGAGCTGTGAGAGACGTAGACCAGGGCAATGGTTGTAGGAAGTTGTAAGAACTCAGAAGAATCTCCCGTATGAGGAAAGGATACCATGTTTGGGGCTCTTCAGCCTAGAAAAAAAGGCATCTGAGGGGGGGACTTGATTGAGACATACAAAATTATGCATGGGATGGATAAAGAGGATAGAGGGAGCCTTCTTTTTCCTCTCTCACAATACCTGAACCAGGGGACATCCACTAAAATTGTGTGTTGGGAGAGTGAGAGCAGACAAAAGGAAATACTTTTTTACCCAGCAGGTCATTAATCTGTGGAACTCCTTGCCACAAGAGGTGCTGATGGCATCTGGCCTAAATGCCTTTAAAAGGGAACTGGACAAATTTCTGGAGGAAAAAGTCCATCTCAGGCTACAGGCCATGATGGTTAGTGCAACCTCCTTACTTTAGAGTTAGGCTACCTTGGAATGCCGGATGCAGGGGAGTGGCAACGAGATGCACATACCTAGTTGTCTTGTGTGTTCCCTGAGGCACTTGGTGGGCCACTATAAGATCCAGGAAGCTGGACTAGATGGGCCTTTGGCCTGATCCAGTGGGGCTCTTCTTATGGTCTTTAAAAGGGGTGAGTTATAAACCTGTTGTTGTCAGTTCCTGTTGATCTGTAGTTCCTGTCCTCTGTGAGCTCCCAACTAGCCATTGGCTGAACCACTGTGCTGTCACGGAA
>JAJKFI010000057.1:353788-383897 GCA_029204185.1 Lerista edwardsae | reverse complement strand
ACTACTACTACTACTACTACTACTACTACTACTACTACTACTACTACCCAGCAACAAACATCAGCAGTTTTCTGTGCATCCAGGTTTTCAGGCTGTCCAGAACTAATCATCGGGAAGAATCTAAACTGATGTAGACTGTAACCCTAACCATGCTGAAGTCCCACTTGAGCACCATGGACATCTTTCGGAGTTAACATGCATAAGTGGTTTATAAATAATCAGTCAATCAACAGGTATTTATATACCACTTTTCAACATGAAGTTCACAAAGTGGTTTACAGGCAAACAGTAATAATAATAAAGTTAAATGGCTCCCTGTCCCAAAGGGCTCACAATCTAAAAAAAAAAAAAAAAGGCAGACCACCAGCAACAGCTACTAGAAAGACTGCGCAGGGGTGAAGAGGGACAATTACTCTCCCCCTGCTAAACATAAGAGGAACACCACTTGAAAAATGCCTCTTGCCCAGTTAGCAGGGATCAATACTGTTGACTGATGATTGCATTGGGGTGGTCAAAGGCCTCTGTAAGTAAGAGGGCTGAGTTGCCTTCTACCTGACCAACAATTCCAGAAGCTACTCCACATGGCCTCAGATTAATGGCCAATTTTCATCCATTAATGGGCAATTTTGACCCATTGATTAGTGAGTCAATGAGCAATTTTCACAATGGAGAGAGGTGAAAAGCGGAGTGCCCCAGGGTTCTGTCTTGGGGCCAGTGCTTTTCAACTTGTTCATAAATGACCTGGAGACAGGGATAAGCAGCGAGGTGGCCAAGTTTGCGGATGACACAAAACTTTTCTGGGTGGTGAAGACCAGAAGGGATTGTGAAGAGTTCCAGAAGCATCTCTCCAAGTTGGGCGAATGGGCAGCCAAATGGCAGATGGCACTTCTCTTCTCAACGTAGAGAAGTGTAAAGTGATGCATATTGGGGCAAAAAACCAAAACTTCATCTATAAGCTTATGGTTCTGAGCTGCCTGTGACAGCTCAAGAGAGAGATCTCTTGACAATTCAATTAAGGTATCAACCCAGTAAGCAGCAGCAGTTAAGAGGGCCAATTCCATGCTTGGGGTAATTAAAAAAGGAGTTGAGAATAAAACAGCCAATATTATCATGCTGTTGTACAAATCAATGGTAAGGCCGCACCTGGATTATTGTGTACAGTTCTGGTCACTGCACCTCGAAAAGGACCTAGTGGAGCTGGAAAAGGTGCAGAAGAGAGCGACGAAAATGATTACAGGGCTGGGGCACCTCCCTTATGAAGAAAGACTGCAGCGTTTGGGGCTCTTCAGCCTAGAAAAAAGGTGCCTGAGGGGTGCAACAGAGATGATGCCAGGCAGTAGCAATCTTGCAAAATGCAATCGCTGAATTGTACAGCCCTAGACACAGCGGAGCAATTCATGCATGGACCGTCCCTCTCTACTCATACAGTGGCCATGGAAACACCAACTGCCCTGTAAGGAAGGGGGGAGCTAATCCCCCTACCACTGATGTGGGAATGGCCCCTGATCTTATGTAAGCCCCTCTGAGTCTTTGTAGGCCAAAAGGTGGTGCACAAAAGCTTTAAATAATGAAACAAACTGTTCCATGGAAGGAACTTTGGTTTTGTTTGTTTTTCCCCTATGTTCTGCTTTCCAGAGAGTGTCCAAAGTGAGCTGCCAAGGGGGGATGGATAGCACAATTCTCTCTCTCTCTCTCTCTCTCTCTCTCTCTCTCTCTCTCTCTCTCTCGTCCACTGTCAGCCAGCTTTAAAGATATTCACTTCATTTCCTCGCATCCCGGAGACGCCGGATCGATCTGATGAGACAATAACACACCTACAACAACCATTTCTGGCAGCCCGAGGAGGCCTCCCTGCAAGGCGCAGTCTCATGACACTCAGATGGAGAGTTCAGTGCAAGCACACACACACACACACACACACACACACACACACACACACACACTCGCCATACTTTCCAAGCTGCATAATTTCCTCTGGAGGATGTTGCAACCAGCCCCTGAGGATTGTTTGCCATCTGTCATTCCCTCTCTCTTCCTAATTGCCCATTAATCCTGCTCGAGGTGGAAGAGGCTTGAGGTTTTGGCATGAGACGGCGGGTGAGAAAGGGAGAACGAAGCACTTTCCACTGCGTTCCCAGGTCAACCAAGGGCTACTCTGGCAGGGCTCGATGAACTAGAAAGTGGGTGTTGCTAACAGGGAACATTTGCTTGCTTGCTTGCTCACTCATCTGCTCAGAGCCTAAAGTAAGAAGGGCCCAGAATGAAGGTATCTGCAGGGCTGGCCCATGCCTAAGGCCAACTGAAACGGTTGCCTCAGGCAGCAGGTTGATGCCTACCCACACACCTCTGCTCAGAGGCGAACCTAGAGGGGGATCACAGCACTATGTTTTGCAAGCAGCTGCACCCCCGCCTCTTCAGAGCCATTCCCAGCCGCTAGAGGAAAACAGAGACTACGTTGGCTCCAAATGGCTCCAAAGAGGAATAGAAGGGCAGCGGCTGCTTCCAAACTTAGTGCTGTGATCCCCCTCTGGGTATGCCATTGCCTTCACTGCTCCTTCTTGTCCTTCCTTCCTCCTTGGATCAGAAAAGGAAGAGGGGGACAGAGAGGAAATGGGGAGAGGAGGAAGGTGGAAGGAGTAGACTCAGGCTCAAGAGGTCTTAGGCTGGCCGTCTGTATTTTGAAGCTGTTTGGGGGAGGCTGTGAGCTATGCAGCCACTTCAGATTTCAGTCCTAATGCAAATTTGTTACCTCCTTGCAGGGCCTGTGTGAAGGATGCAAAACTGCATGTCCCTTCCTCAAGGACAGTGGTCCAACTGCATCCTGGGGCATGGAAGTGCATTGAGGCGACATTCTGTGAAGAACCACTACTCTAGGGTGCCACGACTGCTCTGATTGGAGAGCAGAACCACCACCCCTTTGAACCTGGCAAGTGATGGACAGCCCAGCCATCTAGGGTTTTAGTGGGAAGGGGGAAGCAGCAGCTGTCTTGCATTTCTACTGCAATGACGAGCGAGCAAGCATCATTTCAATTTAGAAATGCAGAGCCAGGAAACTCATTGTGAATGTCCAGGGATCACCATATTCCCTTTATATCCTCAGCAGTGATTTCAGTTTTCAGAATGAGACAGATGGGCTGGAGCCATTAATTAGCTTAACCAGTAAATTAATTGACTCCAACTGTGACTGATTAATCTGAGGGAAGAGGCCCCATTTTAATTTGCAGGGTCAAACTTTCATGAAATGCTGGAACAGATCAGTGGTTATGTGGAACAGTGGTAGTTGTTGTTCAGTTGCTATGTCATGTCGCGATAATAACTCATCACGACCCCATGGACCACAGCACGCCAGGCCTCCCTGTCCTCCACTAGCTTCCGGAGTTCATCCAATTTCATGTTCATTGCTTCGGTGACACTGTCTAACCATCTCATCCTCTGCCACCCCCTTCTCCTTTTGCCTTCCATCTTTCCCAGCATGAGGGTCTTTTCTGAAGAGTCCTCTCTTCTCATGAGGTGGCCAAAGCATTGGAGCTTCAGCTTCAGGATTTGTCCTTCCAGGGAGCAATCAGGCTTGACTTCCTGTAGGATTGCCCAATTGGATCTCCTTGCAGTCCAGGGGACTCTCAAGAGTCTTCTCCAACACCATAATTCAAAAGCATCTATTCTTCGGCGCTCTGCCTTTCTTATGGTCCAGCTCTCACAGCCATACATTGCTACTGGGAAAACCATAGCTTTGACTCTGCGAACCTTTGTTGGTAGGGTGATGGCTCGGCTTTTTATTAAGTTGTCTAGGTTCACCATAGCTTTCCTCCCAAGAAGCAAACGTCTTTTAATTTCATGGCTACAGTCACCATCTGTGGTTATCTTGGAGCCCAGGAAAATAAACTCTGTCACTGCTTCCATTGGTTATGAGCACCCATATCCTAATTTAGACCCGCCAGTGGATTCCAGCATTTCATCATACCTTGGATGCCAAACTACCCGCATCCTGCTTCAGCTTTCTGGATGCTCAACTACCATCTTCCATGTGGCTGCCTTACTCCGGTCAGAACCTTCGTTCAATATCTTCTACGCCGACTAGCAGTGGCTCTCCAAGATCCCTGGTTGCTACCAGATCCTTTTTGAACCTGTGATCCCAGGGATTACTCCTGGTACTTTCTGCAGGCAAAGCAGATTGTCAGCCACTAAGGGTGCAATCCTAAACTGGAGTTAGGCCAGCACAGTTAGGCCAGCAAAGCTTGGCCGGCACAAGGGACACCGTTAAAGCACATTTAGGATTGTGCTCTAAGTTATGGTCCCAGCCCAGCATTTACACCACCCAATATGTGTCCATTAGACTAATGCCCCTGTATTCATCACTGCTAGATACAATGAGGAAAGAATCAAAAATTTCCCCAGCATCAACAAATTACATTTGGAGACAAGGGAAAATGTGCAGTCCCTGAAATAAAAGGTCTTCTGCAAAGAAAGACATCTGGTTCCCATACAGGTTGTGAGCAAGGATTATATAAAGTGGTTATGACGAATGGCCTGCAAGACCAAATCCATCTGTCTATTTGCTGATTTGGAGGGTCTTGGTCACCTAGCTTGGAGAATGAATTGGGGGGAGGGCGTGTCCAAACCAGGGGAAATCTGGGAGTCAACGTTTGGGATTTATCTGGCAAAACAAGCTGGGATTAGACATCTGTTTTATTTTGTCATAACTCTGACCCAAAGATACATAAACACTTGTCCTCATTCTTCTTAGTGCGGCTGGATAAAATCTGAAAGTAAGACAAGCCAATGTGTAAACAAGCACTATCAAGATACCGTGAGAAAGGGATTGCTTGAAGTGGCTGTGGACGAGCCAAGAACAAGCAGCATTGAACAAAGGCTGAAGAGCACATGAATGCTCAAGTCCAAGTGGATCAAGGGCTGGAAGGATAATATTGGCAGCACTATTGCTGCTGATACCACCCTCTTGCAGCCCTCATTCTGCCCCCGATCTGCCTCGTTTCCCCCTCTTTTCTCCCCTTCCCACTCCCTGCCCACACTGCTGTCTGGCTCACCTTCCTAGGACCAATGGCAGTCATCCCACACCACTGCCAATTGCAGCACTGCTCTTTAATTGAGCTGGCAATGCGCACAGTGCGCCACCAATCAACCAATCAATCACTCCATCACTATAATCACTAGTATTTGTATATCGCTTTTCGACACAAAGTTCACAAAGTTGTTTAGAGGCCACTTTACTACACTGAAACTGTGCTCCACTGTTGTATATTCCTCCGCTTGCCATAGGTGATCCTATGGGGCAGGGAAACACTAAGGAGAATGAGGGATGAGGCACTGCCACTCTTAGGGGGCATAATGCGCGCTTTGCCCTGGGCGCTGGCAACCCACGCGACACCACTGCTCCAACCTCTTGGAATATGCATGGTACTTATTTGCCGTTCTTAGGACTGGGTGAGGATATTCCAGATGGTTAGGAGGACTAAGTGTGATCTGTAGGAAGGCGGCAGGTTCATGGCAACACCAGCATGACGTGCAGCAGCTCAAGGAGCCGGAAGAAAAAGCGCAAATGCTTTCTTGCGGTGCTGAACATGCCAAGCTGCCTTGTCATGAGTCAAGCCAGTGGGCGCATTTAGCCCTGCTCTGAGTGATGACTGCACTCCAAAGCCCCCTTCCCAGAAATCCTTCTAGCTAGAGATGCCAGGTATTGAGTGGGCAGCAATCCTCTCCCGTACGAAGTACGTGCTCTGGCCCCTCCCCAAGAGTTCCCCGCAACTGAGAGATTTCTCGGTGCTGCTCTGGCTACTTACCCAGAGGAGCTCCGGTTGGGAGCTTTGCTGCAAACACACACACAATATGGCAGCTTCCCCTGGCAATGGACTTGGGGGGCTTGCATTGTTGAGTCATGATGCACGTTGTGGTTTTACTTAAAAAAAGAAAAAAATTCTGACTGCCTTCAACTTTTACAAGATGTCCAGCCTTGACATGAAAATGTTCTGACACCCTTGTCAGTAGCATAGCCCGAGGGGCTCATGGCACAGTAAATACAGCAGGTACCACAATGCACTGTGCAAGCTTTGCTGTCACTGCCCGGAATGGCTCTGACAACAAGTGGGAGGGGCCACTGAAAGGGCCCCTCCCAGTGCCTATAGTACGTATGGCGCCAACCCCCTTCAGCCAATCCATCTACTACCAATGGTTGGAATCTCTTCCAATCCCAATTGATTTTTTGTGGGGGTGACCTTACATGAGAGAGCCCTTCCTCACTTTATTCTTAAAAGGGTCTCAAGAAAAATAAGACCTAAAAGGTGGATAAACAGGAAAATAAATGAGAAGGAACATAAGAACATAAGAAGAGCCCTGCTGGATCAGGCCAAAGGCCCATCTAGTCCAGCTTCCTGTATCTCACAGCGGCCCACCAGGTGCCCCAGGGAGGCACGAGACAACAAGATGCTTGCATCCTGTTGCCATTCCCTTGCACCCGGCACTCTGAAGTAGCCTACTACTAATGTAAGGAGGTTGCACAATCCATCATGGCCTATAGCCCACGATGGACAAAAATAATAAGGAAAAAAATAATTTCAGCCAGAAAGTATGAATAGGGTTGTCACAGCTTGACATCCCAGAACATCAGGACCAGTTTGAATATTTATCATTTCTTCTGATCTCAGAAACACCACGACATCCAGCCATTTTTATAATTTCTCATGCCTTATATTTCTTCTCCAGCCCACCTGCTTCTATGTAGCTTCTTTTTTTCCCCTTTTCCTCGAGTTCTTTGACGGATCAATGAGTTTTACAAAATGGTTCAGTCGTCTGCTTTCTCTTTTGTGAGAGACAAAACGAGGGCGGCAAACCTATTATAGCCTTGGGCAGCTTTTTTTAAAAAAAAATATCAGTGCATTTCAGGGGGGGTTGCTTTATTGTCTTTCAGAATATGCCATTTTTCAACCACCGTAATTCAACCACTTTTCGGTCTCAATCTGATCTTGTTCTGCAAATGGGCTGTTGCTGTACTAATGAACGCAATCGCCTCTCTCCCACGTGTTCAAGGCCCTTCTATACATCTTGATACTTACAACGATCCATTAAGATTAGCCGCCCCCCTATTTTGCACTCTTGTGTTCAACTCAGGAATGCTGATTTTGTACACACAAGGAATGTCTGAGGGCACAATCCTAACTTGCGCTGGAACCGGAAAGCCAATAGGCAGGAGCCTCCCTGGAGCAAGGGCACGTTCACGCCCCCTGCGACACCACATCACCCCATCCGCAGGGTCTGGAATGGCTTCATTTCAGAGCCAAAGGGATGCAGGGCGGCCCTGAACAAACACCATTGACTTTTTAAGAATTGAGAAGAAAATGAAAATCGTTGCCAGGGGCGGACCTAGTCAAAATGGCACCCGGGGCACCCAATAGAAGTGCGCCCCCATGGGAGCCCAAGTCTACCCACCAGAAGCAGCCCCGGGTAGACCTGGGCTCCACGGAGTGCAGGTCTACCCATTGGGACCAGCCACGGGTAGACCTGGGCTCCCCTCGAGGGAACACAGGTCTACACATTAGAAACGGCTGTGGGTAGACCTGGGCTCTCTCCAAGGGAGCCCAGGTCTACTCGCGGCTGGTCCCAATGGGTAGACCTGGGCTCCGGAGCCCAGGTCTACCCGCACAATATTGCGGGGGCCACTGGCGCCCCCCTAGACAGCTCCAAGACGGCGCCCAGGGCTCTTGCCCCCCCTGCCCCCCCTAGATCCACCACTGATCGTTGCTGTTCTCTATAAAACCTGCAACGTGGGGTTAGGTGTCTGTTGCAAGATGTTGTTGTGTACCATATATTTGACAAGACTAGAGTATATTTCCCTAGTGTGGGAGCCCCTTAGGCACGAGGCCCAATTGGTCCAACTGGCTGAAAGCCGGCCCTGCCTGTCACCACCTCATTGACATGCGCCAGCCCCATTCCTCTTGTTGGAAGATCTGGGAAATGATGCTTCCTGGTAGCCAGCATTTGGTCCGATTATACTTGCAGCTGGAAGGCTTAGAAGCCTAGAAATGAAAGCTGAAGTTCTCAGCGAGCAGCCCTCGGTCTGTGCCGTCACCTTCTGTACTCCCTCGGAACGATGGCAGGCACGCAGCCCGGCTTCAGCCTTCCTCCCCACCACCAAACGGGATAAAAGTGCTGAGAGTCACTGTCTGTCCTGTGGCTAAATTTAGGAACGGGAGTTCTTCAGTGCTTGCGTTCGGCGTTTGGCTTGCGTTATTGCGGCTTTTTTGGCACCCGGGCCTTTGCACATTGAAGCCCCATATATTTTTATAGCCGCTGTCAGGTTGCCAAGAAGGCAATTAATAAAAAGCATGGCAGTGGAGCATGCAGGAAATGATGAAGATAAAGAACTGGCTTCAGTCCTTGGAGCTGTCACTGGCAGCCTGGAGACAGTTGGCATCCAGAGAAGGAAGCTGCCATTCGCGGGGAGGCGGGGGGGGGGTCTGAGGACAGCTTAGTCTGTGCCTGATTGACAGGCTGCTTAGGGCAGAATCCTAACCAACTTTCCAGCACTGGGGTAAGGGCAATGCAGCTCCAAGATCAGGGAACAAACCCTCCCGTACCTGGATGAGAACTCTGTGACTGCCCCCAGCCAGAGGCAGATCTAAGGGAGGGCAAAGCTCTAAGTTTGGCAAGAAGCCTTACCTTGCAGTGGCAATCACTGCTCTCCTGCACCGTTTTAGCCAATCCTCACAGGGAACAGCAACATCTTGGCGTTGCTTACTGGCTACAGCAGCAAGGGAGAGGAGGGGTTTACATGACAGGGTAAGGCTCCTTGCAACACTTAGAGCTCTGCCCTCCCTGTAGATCCGCCTCTGCCCCCAGCTGCAGGATGCAGCACATGCCCGACTGGCACTGCTATGTCAGTGCTGGAAAGTTGCTTAGGATCGTATCCTTAGACAGATGGGCCTGGTCAGCTTCCTGAGACCAGATGAAATCTACTGGCCCCATTGCATCACAACCCTGACTGAACAGGCCACCAAAAACCAAGTCCACAATTCGATGCTCCAGCAAGCTGCCAGAGTGTCATAGTTGGGTCTCACTGCTCATGTCTAGGGGTGGGTTTTGGGGGTGATCTTTTTTCCAAAATTTCTTGATCAAAAACGGCAAATTGCGGTGTTATGTGTTTGTATCCAAATGTTTATTGCAAATTGTGCAAACAGCGCAATAAATAAGTGTGAATGGCCCCACAAAGGCAAGCAATCACTGGCACACACACACCCCATCCCAAAATAACCTGCTCAAAAATTCCTCAGCTGTACTCTGGTTGCTTCTGGGAGCATCCAGAAACTGCTACTTACTACTTCCACATTCCGTTAAAAGTCGCCCAGCATGCACTGTGAACTATGAACACACGGGTTCGTAGTTTAAGCAAGTTTCTTCCTGTTTCTGCCACATCCTCCTCCTGATCCCTTACTGAAAACTATTTGTGGATTCCTCAAAACTGTGTCAAAAGTAAGCACAAGTAGTGTTATTTTTGTGAAATTGATCTAAGAGTGCAGTGTCCTAACCTGGAGTTAGGCCAGCAAAGTTTGGAAAGGGCCACCATAAAGCATGTTTGGACCACTCTCTGAGTTGGGGGGATGGCGCACATCTGTGTGCTGGCCTCTCTGACAGTTATCCAAACATACTTTATGGTGTCCTTTGTGCTCCTTTTCTCCAACCGATGTTCAGAGACAATATATTTCTGAGCATGGAAGTCACATGTCACCATCATGACTAGTAGCCCTTGATAGCCCTGTCCTGCATGGATGTGTCCAGTCCCCTTTGAAAGCTGTCCAAGCCAGTCAACATCCTTCTTGGACTATGGAGCCCACAACGGGCTACAGTAGTCTAGCAGAGGTCTTACTAGTGCTTACTGATGAATACTCTAAATGCCATTTGGAAAAGCAGTGCAGGTAAAAATGCTGCTTCTGTCACTTAAATGGGTCACATGTAGAGCATAAGTGGCTCTTGCCTCCCACACTAGATTCATTCATGAGGCAGGGAATGGAAAAGGGGGGGGCCAGCCTAATCTAAAGCAAACTGCTGGAGGAGGCAAAACAACATTTTTTTCTTATGGCTCTTTCTCCCTAGTACAAACAGAGGGTTACATAAACATGGCTTTCATCTCTTTTCTCTTTCTTTCTCCCTCCGCAGAGCTTGCCATGCACTTATACACTGCCTCCGAAAGACCTCCTTATATTACCTTTCAGCACTTAGAGCAAGAAATTAACTTAACAACTTAATCCACTTTAATGGGGCACGGCTTCTTTTCAAACGGGCATGGCTCAAAAGTGGCCAGAAGGGCAAATGCACAAGATGGCCTTTCCTACAGTCCGTGCCTCCATCCAGCTATGCCAATGTTATCTGTGGCTCTGCATGGCAGCAGCTGTCCAAGGTTTCATAAGAACATAAGAAGAGCCCTGCTGGATCAGTCCAAAGGTCCATCTAGTCCAGCTTCCTGTATCTCACGGTGGCCCACCAGATGCCTCAGGGAGTGCACAAGACAACAAGATGCCTGCATCCTGTTGCCACTCCCTTGTACTTGGCATTCAGAGATAAATACTTCCAATCTCAACATAAGAACATAAGCCCTGCTGGATCAGTCCAAAGGCCCATCTAGTCCAGCTTCCTGTACCTCACAGTGGCCCTCCAGAAGCCTCAGGGAGCACATAGGACAACAAGGTACCTGCATCCTGTTGCCACTCCTTGTACCTGACATTCTGAGGTAAATTTCTGAGGTATAATTCTGAGGAAAATATGAGGTAAATAAAAAGAATGTGTTATCCCGTCTGTGGGGAGGGAGCCATAATAACTTGCAACCTAATTTGGGCCTTAAGAACATAAGAAGAGGCCCGCTGAAGCAGGCCAAAGGTCCAGCTTCCTGCATCTCACAGTGGCCCACCATATGCCTTAGGGAGCACACGAGACAACAAGATGACTGCATCCTGTTGCCACTCCCCTGCATCTTACGTTCGTTTCAGGCAGGGTTCCTTCCTAATTCCACATTGCAAGGCTAGGCATTGAGCTTCATATATGCAGTGCACGCACTCTAACGCTGACGTAAAGCCTCTCGCTGACGTAGAGACAACCTGTGAAAGAGACAACACATGAGCTGCATGCATGCGCCTATCATGTCTCCCACTTGCAATTTTCCAGCTGACATTCAAACTCAACCTTTATAACGCAACAGAGCCGAAATGGAAGATAAGCAGGAGGAAAGTGCTATCTCAAATGTATCAATAAACAGAGGAGCTTCCTTCTATTGAGTCAATGGCCCCATCTAGCTCAAAATGATGTAATTTAATTGTGTTTTCCAGGGTTTTAGATGAGTCTCAGGCCTTCCTATTGGTGCCAGGGATTGACCCCGACATTCATCTCCATGTAAGGCATGTGCTCTGTCACTGAACCATCATCCTTCCCCTATGTGTGTTAAGTTAGCTGCAGTAGCATAGCTACAAGGGGGCGGTACAGTAAGTGTTGCAGGTGCCACAATGAGCCATGAAAGCATTCCCTCTCACCAGCCATCACAGCCATCTGGACAGCGATTGCCACTGCATCCCAGAATGGCTCTGATGGGAAATGGGAAGGGCCCCTTACCCAGTGCATTGCAGCAGTTGCAACACTAATCGCACAGTAGCTACACTATTGGTTATATTAGCAGAAACTATTTACTGTATTTACTCATGTATAAGTCTAAAAATTTATGCCTGAAAATTGACCCTGAAAACATGGATCGACTTATACTTGGGTCAATACAGTTAATAAAGCTTTTAACAGTAGCTTGGGTAGGGGCTGGGCTAAGAAGCAGAAAGCTGAGGGGGGTAGAAAAAAAACAGAGCAATTTTACTTACCAGTAATTGTTCTCAGGCACCAATAGACAGCAAGCAAAAAACCAATAGCCATTTTCCTTCTTCTCCAAACAGGCAGAGAGGTGAAGGTGCTTTTGGGAATTGTAGTCATTATGAAGGCTGCTGCTATGGAGGTGCTGTGCTGTATTCCTCACAAACCTACAACTCCAATAAGCACCTTCATCTCTCTCCCTTTTTGTTTGGAGAATAGCTCCATTTCTGTGCTGCTTCAGAAGGATGTGAAATAGCTCCTTTTTTGATTGGCTTTCTGTTGCTGCCTCAGAACAATTACTGGTAAGTCATTTTCAAACAATTTCATATCTGCCCCCTAAGTTTCACCCTCGACATGCATGAGTCATAGCAAATTCTATTATTTTTGGCTTAGAACTTGCCTCGACTTATCCATGAGATCGACTTATACTTGAGTATATGCGGTAATACATTTTTGGCCTGCTTTTCACACATTGTCATGGGCGCCTAAGGCGGCTTACATAAAAGCAAGCATAACATTATGAAACCGTCTGAAAACAATGCAGCCATAAAAACAGCCAAAACCCAAAAGCCACAGGCAGCAGCACAAAAGCCATAAGAGCATCAGCAGGAGGGAAACATAAAAATATGGAACAAAACTGTAGCTGCACAGAATAAAAACAGCGATAAATACTATAAAAGACAGCCATCAAAGGTGGCAATAAAAGCAGATGTAACACTTTGGTGTTTTTTTTCAAACACATTACTAAACAGTTCTGCAACCCTACATGACTGCCAGTCTAAACAAAAATATTTTTAGCCCCCTCTGGAATGCTAAGGAAGGGGGACAGACAATTTGTTAATACAGACAGAGCCCAATTCTGAGAAGGCGCTGGCCCAGGGCTGTGGCAAACGTGCTGGAAAGCATGTCTGCATCAGTGAGGAGGGCACTGGGCCAACACAGGCAGCAGTGTCAGCCCACTTGCGCGCAGGCCCGAACGGAGGCACGAGTGCGCCCATGGCTGGCGCCGAAACTGCACCCCCAGGATGTCGCCCTGCCCCCATGCGTCGCTCCAACATACCTCCCTGCACCCGGAAACGCTCCGTTTCGGAGCATAATGGAGACCAGGGAGGGAGGGCTGAAGAGCGCGCTGTTTTGCGCATGGACTGCGCGCAATGGCGCCCCGCCAACCCGCCGCTGCCCAGCGCCCATGGCTTGCGCCACCCTGGGCAACAGGTCAGATATGCGTCTGCTTGCGCGGTGGCGATGATCAGGTCAGCTGACCCTGCACTGACCAGTTCGAGTTTGGCCAGAGCATGGCCTATACGGGGTGGGGGGAGGCAAAAGGGAGGTGGGGAGGCAAAGAGAGGGCAGTCTTGGAGGCAGGACTCCTACCTGGGTTAGGATGCAGCGCAGGTTAGGATTGGGCTGACAGTTGCACTAAAAACAGAGCTGCAGCAGTCGGAAGTGATGTCACAAAAAGAGAAGACCATAGAGGTCAGTGTGAGGTCAGATGAAAAGTATATTAAATTTTAGTAAATTTACCAAATTGTACAGTGTACAATTTACATTGTACTAAAACAGTGGTATTCAAATGTTTTAAACAGGGACCCCCTTTCCAGAATGGCACTTGTGTCATGACCCACCAGAAGTGATGTCATTAACCTGGAAGTGATATTGTAGCAGGAAGTGGCATCATCAAGCAGGAGGTACTGTCATGGTAACATAATCAAATGATACTCCTGAAATGTAAACTGGCATTCTTGGACTGCAGCAATTGTACAATCATGAAACATCCCTGACAAAAAGCAGGATCAGGACAAAATATGATGTAAAAGCACTGAACTAAAAAAAAAAATTAAAAAACCCTCGCTTGAAAATTCAAACTGTTAACACTCACAAAAGAACTCACAAAAGAACAAGAGTAAGGTCTGCAGTTTCCAAGATGGCTGCTCTCAACTTTCCGCAACCCAGCTGAGATCATGTTGCGACCCACCAAGTGGGTCCCGGCCCACAGGCTGAATAACACTGTACTAAAGAGTTTGCCCCACTGAAGACAATTGGATGTACTTCCCAGCGTACACACTCAGAATTAAATTGCAAATCTTACATTTTTCAAGTTAAATGGAAGATTTCACAAATGCAAAATCTTCCCTACACATTGGTACTAAGCTGACATAAGATGAGTTAGGCTTAGTTTCAATGTCTGCTTAGAGATTCTGTTTGATTAAGGATGTTCCAGCCTTGATTTTATGGCTGTAGGATGTTTAAAGAACATTCCCACTTTATTACGTCGGATTCATTGAGTTGTTTAATGAAGCCAAAGTGCATTTGATTAATATGCTAAGCTTAAACAAACCCATCGTGTTCCTCTGGCTCATCTAATTTTGCAACTTGCTGCAATAACCAATTCTGGGTTGGAAGAGAAACCAACAGTAAAAATAACAGGGACCAAAGCAAATCAGGCCAAAGGGAAGCATATCTAATGGCCCAATTTCACACACCCATTGCTGACAATACAGCCATGTGGACAGAGGCTGGGGGGAGGTGGCAATCAGGTGGGCTGCCAGTGGTAAACAAACATATTTTCTACTTACCTCTGTATAGGCCTCCTGGTGGTCTATGGGTCTCCTCAGACCTACACTAATATAAAGCCGGAGCAATAGCATAGCTACAGAAGGGCGTTGGCACTTTTGAAAGTGGCGCTCTTTGTCTATTTGGCAGAGAGCAACTGTCCCTCTTTGCTCAAGCTCAGCATCTATTTCAGCAGCTTTGCTGGTGTTTCTTCTGCATCTTTTGTCTTTTTGCCTTTCCACATCTCTAGCAAGTCCCTCAAAAGAGCTGCAGGTTCCAACAAGGCTGACATCATGTTTCGGCTGTGCAAATATTCAATATCAGACCCAGTGAAATTGCCAGCTGACTGGTTTCATCCTAACCCTGGCAAGCCCATGAGAGATGGAGGAGGGAGATGCCTACTAGCAGTGATGTCATTCAGGGGGAACGGACCAGAATGGGTGTTCCGGATCCTAACGGGCTCCATGGCTGCTTCCGGGTTGTTGTTTTTTTGGTATTTTTTTTCAACATTTGGATTTGAACTCAAAAGTGAGTTCCTGTTCCTAAATCATTTGAATGACACCACTGCCTACTAGGGAACATAGATCCCGTGCTATGTAAGATTCCTCCTGGACATGAATCAGTATCCCGGGCAGTGAGAAAGTCAATTGGATTTGGACTATCCAGAATCCTGCGGACGCAACATAGGAAACTGCCATCTACAGAACCAGATTGAGGGCCCAATCCTATCCAGCTTTCCAGCACCGATGCAACCTGAAGATACGGGAACAAATGGTCCCTTTGCCCAAGGAAGCCTCTGTGACTGCCCTCTCCCCAACTGCAAGATGCAGTACATGCCCCATAAGCATGGCTGCATCAGTGCTGGAAAGTTGCATAGAACAGGGCCCCCAATTCTCCATTTGACACCTCTTGCCTTTTCCTTTCAGCTGCCTGTTTATAGTCCCCACTTTTGAAGTCAAAAGACACAACATTCCCACCTGGTTTTAATCGTCTTCAGCTTGGAAGCCTTCAAGGAGCTGAAAATTACTTTCCCCTCTTCCCGATCTCCAATTTACAGCATTAGCATCTCCTATTCCCATCTCTACACTTCTGGTGCGTTGATGCTTGGCACTCAGAGAGCTCTAACGCTTATTAAATATTTTCAGAGTGTTTTTGCTTTTTTGTCACACTTTATCTCCTGCTGAGCACCTACGCTAAACCGTGGAGCACGTTGGCAAAAAAAAATCCTTCTGTGTTTCATTAAAAGTTAAGTTTAAGGACATAAGAAGAGCTCCACTGGATCAGGCCAAAGGCTCATCTAGTCCAGCTTCCTGTATCTCACAGCGACCCACCAGATGCCTCAGGGAGCACACAACAAGATGCTTTCTTCTTGTTTCCAGTCCCTTGCTTCTGGCATTCTGAGGTATCCTACTTTTAAAATGAGATCGCACCACCCATCATGGCCTGTGGCTTCTGATTGACTTTTCCTCCAGAAATCTGTCCAGTCCCCTTTGAAAGGCGCCTGGGCCAGACGCCATCACCACCTCCTGTGGCAAGGAGTTCCACAGATTAATTACCCACTGGGTAAAAGAAAAGAAATATTTTCTTTTATCTAATCTAACTCTCGCAACACTCAATTTTAGTGGATATAGCAAGCGCAGGTCCAAGGACCCATTGAGGCAGTTGGCGCCTACATCGGGGTAAGGGTACAAACCTAGAGCAACCTCAGTGAGCTTTGCAAAAGCTCAGAGCAAATGATCACTAATGGTAGGAGTTTTCTCAGCTGGCAAGAAAAATTATTTTATATTTGGGGGGAGGTAGCCAGTGGCCAGAACAGCAGCAACAGTTTTGCCATCGCTGCCCCGAATGGCTCTGATGCCTAGTGGGAAGGGCTGCTTAAAAGACTACCGTATTTTCCATGCTGTCCCCTCTAGCTACACTTCTAGCCTGACTACAGCCAGTCTGCCACCACCACCACCTCACTTTACACTCCATACCGAAAATCCCTGCCATGCTGCAGGCTGCCCATTTTGGCTGTTAAGTGTCCACTCTGTGATTTTGATGATGGCAAAAAACAAAACGCAAGCCATCGCCCGAGATCCTGGGGAACAACGAAGACTCAGAAGTGTATTTCAGTCTGCAAAACATTCCCTGCATTAACAATAACGGCCTCTTAATAACACCCCCCACCCACCCGCGCGCGTATAAATCAGGCGCGTATTATTCCCGGCCAAGAAGGGGGCCGCTATTATGCCGACGACTTCACGAACCGACTTCATAAACTGCATCAGCCCATTACAGTCTTACCAACAAGAGCCCATCGCATGGAGTTGCGCAAGGCTGGCCATTCAGGCCAAGCAAGGAGATTAGGTTAGTTCCTGGAAGGCCCGGCGCTCTTTTAATAGGCTCATTGATCTGATCTTCCCAGCGCTCTCTCGTATCCAGACTGAACCTAGACAGGCTTCTGCAGACGCCTGAGTGGATAATGAAATTGGCACTTGGGCTCAACTTCAGTTCAACCTCAGAACGGGAAGTCAACAAAGAGAGCCCTTCTTGGCCTGCACCAAGTGCCTCCCTTCCAGTGGGTGCAGCTGGCACCAAAGCTGGGACGCTGTGCCTTGAGTCTTGGCACTCATCATTTTAGAAACCAAGGGGCAGGGATGAGGTGGGGTCTCCACCACCAGGAGCCCAGAGCGGCAGCCATTGCTCTGGCACATTGGTTTCCCCAGAGAATTCTCCAGAAAAAGAAGCCATCTCTAATGGAAGCTGTTGTTTTTTTTTCCAATGTGATGTTGTAACATTGGACTTTCCTGGAGGGTCCCTGTTAACATCTCAGAGGTTATGTCATGCCTTTCGAAAAAAGGCCAGGCAGCAAGGCGCACTGATGCTTGAAGGCTTCTGGCAAGGGAGGAAATAATGTATCCGTTCCTCCCAGCCAGAGAAAACTTGAAGATGCATTGGAAACCTGAAGATGTAATGGGAAATGTGGAAGATTCCCGCAAGGAGATCGGTGGATGGTATCAGCAGTGGCCCCTTGTCTGTGCAAGCCCAGGAATCACAGGGTTAACTCCAGGGTCTTTGCCTGCCACAGGTGTAGTTGATGCAGGTGCTGCAGCCAATTAGAGGTAACAAGGGCCCTGGGGTTAAAAGCAGCACCTGGAAGGGGCAGAGGTGTGGGTGTAGAGAGGTGGAAAAGGAGTGTGGAGAGCCTGGAAGGATGGAGTTTGGAGACTGATGGAGGACACTTGAGACTGCTGGAACTGAGATAGCTGTTAGAACTATGGTTGCTGGAGACTAGTGTGTGACTGCCTTGCCCAGGAATGAGGGAGGACCTCTGCAACCTGGGCAGGCAAGCTAGCTGCTGGGGTCCTTCACACAAGTGGTGGGGTACAGTGGTGTTTTGTGCAAGACTGGGGCTGTTGTTTGGGGAAGGAGGGAGGCTAATTAGTCTACTATGGGCATAAGACTTCAGAAAGGAAATCTGATGGGACAATTTGTATGGGGAGCATTGGAAGGTGCAAGCTTGGGGTGGTGGGAAGATGACAATGAAAAGGCCTGAGATGGAACCAGGTCAACAAAAGATGGGCCACCATGAGTCAGTTGTGTAGCTATGTGGTGAGTGCGGTAAGTACTACAGGTGCTGCAATGCACCATGCAAGTAGCCCCTCCCACTTGCTGTTGGAGCCATTCTGGGCAATAATGGCAAGGTGTAGGAATGTTCTGCTGAAGTGCACTTCGAAGTGCAGTCCATTGTAGTGAAGTGGGGAAGGTTCTGCATGGAGAATCCTGGTTTTAATCTTGCTTTTTGCCTTCCAGCTTGAGGTCGAAGTGCCTCATAGCCCCGGAGCTGAACCTTTCTCAACAACACTTCCAAAGCTTTGTGCATCTTTCAAAATATGACGCTTGCATCCTCCACTCGGAGCGAAACAACTTGGCTCCCCGGCAGCTCGAAGATGCGTCTCCTGAGAGTCATGAAATGCGCTGAGATCTCTTGATGGATGCCTGCTAGTTATTAAAAATGTTTATCTTCTGCCATCCCCCGTAAGCCACCACCAAGCCGATTTCTCAGTGAATCAGCCTGCATTTATTCCCACCAGGTACGTCAATATGGAAAACTGGTGATGCATCCATAGCTTTAGGAATTAATTTCTGGTAAGTGGGGTGGATGGTGTCTTTGGAGAGCACATAAAAATCCAATATAATAGATCAGTTTTGACATTTTACTGCTTTACTAGTGAAAGTGTATGGTCCTCTTTATGCTACTATTCATACCCTTTGCTTCCAAACCTGTAAAGTAAAGCAGGCTTTACTTCCTTTCCTTGGTGTGAGATATTATGCAGGGGGTAAGAGTGGATAGAGGGATGCCCTTTTCCCTCTCACATAAACCAGGGACATCCACGAAAATTGAGTGTTGGGAGAGTTAGAACAGACAAAAGACAATACTGTTTTACCTTGCATGGAATTAGTCTGTGGAACTCCTTGCTACAGGATGTGGTAATAGCATCTGGCCTAGATGCCTACAACAGCCAGTATTTATACTGGTTTCTTTTGTCATCGAATTTCTCCTCTGACTTTAACTCAAGGCAGGTTACACAGGTAGCTTTTTCTAAACCCTGGCAGGGATTTGTACAATGCAGTAAGTTCTACTATTTCATAGAATAGTATGACGTTCTAGTTCTTCTCTGGCTTGTTGGGTAAAACCAGATTCTGTGCGTGTGTGGTCAGGATTCAGTACTGCCTGCACCGAAGGGCTTTAATGTTAACCCCTTGCTCTCACCAAACAAGCATGATAAAACAAACTTTGAGTTTGGCAGCCTCTCCCCTACTGGAGTCAGTTTTTTTGATCTTTCCCAATGCTTTTTGTGGGGTTGCCCTACATCCAAATATATAACCCTCTCTTTTTTTCCTGGGTGTGTTTTGGGGAAAATGTTACGAGCAGCAACATTACTGGGGCGGATTCTTGGAAAACCATTCTTGCTAACCAGCAAAATGTGGAAATAGCAGCAAGCCAATTCTGAATGGAACTGACAAGGTTTCACCTATACTTTATCAATATCAGAATCTGCCACACAGACTAGAGAAAATACACTTCCTACCGAACCAAGCTAGACAGGCTGTTCCAAAGACCAATTCTATGTATTGCTGAATTATTCTTTTGCATTTTTTTTTCCAGTTCCCAGGCTGGTTATCTCGGATGTTCAGGCAGTGGTCTCGTTTGCTAATGAGATGGGTGTCCCTCACAGAGAAACCGCCTGCTAATCTGCCTTCAGTTTCGTGTCTGTTTCCTTTCACTGAGGCAGGACAGGTGAAATGAAGAGTGTAATTGGAAAGCAACAAGGACACTCGACTCGAGTGTTACCAAGGCAAGCTTTTACTTGCCAGTGATGTTGCCAGCTCAGAATTGCTCAAGGAGAATTCCTGATCTTTGGCGCACAACCCAATACTCTAAATGTGTTTCTGCTTTGAATTTTAGAAAAGTGGTATATAAATCCAATAAATAAACTTAGGGGGGAAATCCAATAAGTAAAGCAGTAGATCCCAAACAGTAGATCCCCACCCAGTTTTTGGTGAGTCACAAAACTTACAAGCTGATAGCTAACAAGGAAAATGTATTGCAGGAGGGACAGGAGCTGTAGACTGATGGTTGAGCTGCTGGTACGGCCGGAAGCTAAGCAGGAGTATTTGTAATCTTGTTTTTGGGTCGGAGACAGAGTATCGGGTTGTGAAAAGCTGCAGTACCCCTTGTGACAGAATGGAGCCACTGTGGAGCTGGTTAGGCAGTGTGGGAATGTGTGAGAAGGCCAGCCAGCAAAAGAACAGAGTACGACCTTAAGGACCTGTCCAGGCTGGACTTACTATCGCCTGCTGAAGCTCAATGGCCTGCAGCTGGAGGAGAGAACCACACTGGGAAGGCTACATCTGGGACTGAGGATTCGATGAATCACAGAATATTGTATACTTGTAAAAACCCCATTGACAAATGGTGGTTTAGACCAGCCTGCCCATGAAAGCCGCCTTGGACATTTGCTTTGGCACGGGAAAGGCGGGATATACATTCTCCAACTAAAAATAAATACTGAGCCCTGTGGAAACCAAAAACGAAGCAGCTCGTGCCTGTTGATTTGCAAATGGGTGAACCTGCCTCAATTCACTTCAAAGGGAGGGGAACAAAGCACCGCCAGAACACTCTTGAGAAGGAAGTATCTGTTCACAGGTCCTATTCCACTGAATTCCAAATATTGGGAACAAACGGGAGAGTTGTGGTTTTTTTCACACCATGCTTGTTGGTTGCCCAGAAGCACCTGGTAGAAACAGGATATTGGGCTGAGTGGTCCTTTGGTCTGATCCAACAAAACCCATCTCAGGTGCTTACCTTATGTTTCTTTGAGTTCTCTTCAGCGACTCCATCCTTCCAGTCCTCCAAGACTGCCTGCTATAAATATTTGGGGCCAGATGGGCTCCGCGTTCTATGCTTGGCAGGTCATTACTGAATTTCACGCCTTCTAAGTATCAGTGCCCAAATCCGGGTCTCAGAAGTCCATTTTGCACCACAGAAGCCAGAAGGTCATTGGGACCCGACATTACACAGCCATCTCAAAGACCTGCTGGTAAAGCACCAGATCAGCATGTTGATTTTTGCCTCCCCGTGGACTCACTGCCTGCCAGCCCATCTGTCTTAGCATCCTAATTTGCTGTCAGGCCAACATGTTCTGAGTGTTTTATTGATCACACCAAAACCATTTGGAACACAATTAGCATTTCTATCCATGCCGCCTCCTGTTTGCACTTCCACGAAGCGTCAAGATCCTGGTTGAGTTTGTTATTTATATTTATTTATCACTGATAGTTGAAATATGGAATGCCCTTGAGCAAGGTCACCACAGGCATGATCTGTGTGCCTGCATATTGCAGTGCTCAAGCAGAGCGGTCTTCCCCACTAGTCATCCATGGGCCACACAATCTTGACCCACTGAATCATTGGTGAGCCTTGGTGATGTTAACTTCCATCAACATCCCTGGCTCAGAACATTCCTCATCATTCCCGACTTTGACCAGGTGGGGTGACACAGCAGTTTAGCCATGGTGATTTCCCTTTGCTTGAGGCTATGGGTTAAAGGCCAAGGTCTGGAGTCCTGCCAAGGAGTCATTTCTATCCATGCCGCCTCCTGTTTGCACTTCCACAAAACGCCTTGAGGGCCTTTGTGGCGGAAAGGCGGGGTATAAATCAAATAAATAAATAAATAAATAAATAAATAAGATCCTGGTTGAGTTCTGGAGTCAGCCAAGGTCTGTATTGGTGCTAAAAAAAAGAGGTTTGGGGGGGAAGGACTTGGTTTTGCACACATAAAATCTCCAATTCAGTCTTCAGCATCTCCATTCAGTGAGTATCCAAGCTGCAGAAAGCTGATGGGAGTGATGGGGAAGAGAGGGAAGGTGAGAGGAGGAGCAGAGAGGGAAGATGAGGAAGAAGGAGATTGGAAGAAGAAAGGGATGAAGGAGATTGAGACTGGCGAGATCTTCCTGAAGAGGACCAGGAAGCATCTCTAGCTCTTTGGGTTAGCTGGGCCCTGCCATGCCCCCTACTCTTTCCAACATATTGGACCACGCTGGGAATCCACCTGCCTGAATGAATGATGGCTTGCTCAAAGTGAGGGACCTGCTGGGCACTGTGACTGTTTTCGGGATCCACAATCCTGCTTCTGATATCAGGCAATCAGGGCTGGACTTAAGCCAATGTCACAGATGCGGTGACATCGGGCCTCATGCCGGGAGTGGGGGGCTGGATCAACATGACGAGCAGACAGACCACTGCTGCACCTGAGATCTCCATGCAGGGGGTACAAGCATGGCATCTCCAGTCAGTGGGGCAAGCAGAGCCCCTTCACATTGGGCCACCCACCCCTGTGAACGGGCCAAAATGGGCCTCCTGAAAGCGTTTGGTGGTAGCATCATGACCAACCGTACCACAAGCACTCTTCTTGCCACCATGACTGTATGGTGAGTGGGGGACCCCATGGGGAGGGTGGGGGCCTACAGGAATGCCCCAAATTGGGCCCCGCCACTCCTGGGGCCAGCCTTGGGTGCAATGGAAGGGATAGAGTTGATAAAGGGATGTTCTTTTCCCTCTCTCAAAACACCAGAACCAGGGGGCATCCGCTAAAACTGAGGGTTGGGAGAGTTAAAACAGATAAAAGGAAGTACTTTTTTACCCAGCAGGTAGTTAATCTGTGGAACTCTTTGCCACAGGAGGTGCTGATGGCATCTGGTCTTGATGCCTTTAAGAGGGGATTGGACGGATTTCTGGAGGAAAGGTCATTGGGGGCTATAGGCAATGATGGGTTGTAGCCTCCTTACATTAGTAGGAGGCTACTTCAGAGTACTGGGTGCAAGGGAGTGGCAACAGGATGCAAGCATCTTGTTGTCTTGTGCCTCCCTGGGGCACCTGGTGGGCCGCTGTGAGATACAGGAAGCTGGACTAGATGGGCCTTTGGCCTGATCCAGCAGGGCTCTTCTTATGTTCTTAATGTTCATCAAGAGTTCCTTTGAGCCTGCACAAGACAGCTCTATGATTGCTGAGAGAACAGCAGAACCACTTTCATTCAGCGAGAATTGTTTGGCCTAACAGCCCTTGCAACCATATGTTTGTCTCTGAGAGAGGCTCACTCCTTGCCTTCCAGAAAGCGTTCTATTGGCATTCTTTTCAGCAACCTTCCTCCTTTTACTCTCCCAAGTAAACATTAGAGGCAATTTTTTCCCTTCTTCCTTTTAAATAAAAAAAGCGTTTTTTTTCATTTGGTAGAATTTCCAAGGTAGCAATTATGGGCTTAAATTTATAGTGCTGTTGCTGAAAACATTGTTATTTCGGGTTTAGAGGAATTGACACTGGCCCACGACAGCATTAAGAGTGGTACAGACAAAAAGAGAGATTGATGTGGCCCAACTCAGTCCATTGATTTGAAACGATGTACCTGGTGGTGGTTCAGTGCAGCAACTGATTTGTCGGAACCCTCCTGAGCGCTATTGTTCTCAAATTCCTGCTGGGAGATGTTTCCTCCATTTGTTCGCATTTCAAGGCTCATCAGTTGACATATAATTTGTGTCGGTTTAAAAAAACACCTTAACTGCAGCCTCCAAAGCGTTGTTTTATTCATCACTTATGGTCCAATCTTGTCTGGGTTTTGCACAGCCAGAACTTGAACATAACATAAGAAGAACCCTGCTGGATCAGACCAAAGGCCCATCTAATCCAGCTTCCTGTATCTCACAGTGGCCCACCAGATGCTTCAGAGAGCACATGAGACAACAAGATGCCTGCATCCTGTGGCCACTCCCTTGTATCTGGTATTTTGAGGTAAGTTTCTGAGGTAAAATTATGAGGTAAATATGAGATAAATAAAACAGAATTTGCTATCCAGTCTGTGGGGAGGGAGCTATAATAACTTGCAACCCAACTTGAGCCTTAAGAAGAGCCCCGCTGGATCAGGCCAAAGGCCCATCTAGTCCAGCTTCCTGTATCTCACAGTGGCCCACCAGATGCCTCAGGGAGCACACGAGACAACAAGATGCCTGCTTCCTGTTGTCACACCATTCTTTCTGGCATTCTGAGGTAAATGTCTGAAGTAAAATTCTGAGGTAAATAAAATAAAATTTGCTATCCTGTCTGTGGGGAGGAAGCTATAACAATTGGCAACTCAACCTGGACCTTAAGAACATAAGAAGAGCCCCCTGGAGCAGGCCAAAGGCCCATTGAGTCCAGCTTCCTGTATCTCACAGTGGCCCACCAGATGCCTCAGGGAGCACATGAGAAAACAGGATACTTGCATCTCATTGCCACTCCCCTGCAGGGATACCCTACAGGAGAGACTTTCTCCTGCAGATTGCTGCTTGGGACGCTGTCTGTCTGCATCGTGACAAATTATTTGAACTGCTGCTAGACTGTAATTGAATATTTTATGTTGTGCTCCACTTTAAATGTTCCATGGAAAGGCAACTGACAGACATGTTTAAATAAATACAAAATGTGAGAAAGAGGGAGCACTACTGACTGATGGCACTGTTGCCAACTTGCCTGTTTCCTGACTCTGAAATGCTGGTGTTGGCAGCTCTTGATGCTCATCTCAAACACAAGGTAAGCAATGAAGCCCCTGAAGATCTTCTCTGGCCCAGGTTTTAAGGTGGGCTGAAGAAGAGCTCAAGGCTGCCATCAACTCACTTCCAGCACCAATGTGGAGGAAGGTCTCTCTTTCCCTCCTCTGTTGCCTGATGTGCTGCCACAGTTATGATCTAGGAGCCCAATGAAGTGTAAGAGACTCATGGGGTAGGGCAAGGCAGTGCTCCTGGAGGGGGAACAAAATGCTAAGTGTTGCAGGAGCCTGAGCTCCTGGGTAATATGGCCCCTCCCCCTCGCCTTCAGGGCCATTCGTGGCTTCAAGAGCTGGTTGGGAGGCTTTGCTTTCACACTCGCGAATGGCTCTGGAGGCGAGGGGGAGTGGCCACATTGCACACAAGTTTAGGCTCCTGCAGAACTTAGTGTGTGTCCCCCCCCCCCCGGTAGGAAAACCACCGGGGCAGAGATTGGATGGGATCCCAGTGACAAAATTGGGGGCACAAAATGTTCTTATAATCTTAATTGTCCTGACAGTTTTGTTTTCCCTGGGGGGTTCTTAGGGTTGGGTCTGCGATTAGGAGCAAAAGGCAGGAGGTGTAATCCTAGCCTGTAGTTATGCCGGCACAGTTAGGCCAGCAAAGTTTGGCCGGCACAAGGGACACCGTAAAGTATGTTTGGACCACTCTCGGAGTCAGAGAGGCCAGACACAGATGTGCACCATCCTCCCTGACTCCAAGAGTGCTCCAAACATGCTTTACGGTGTGCTGGCCAAACTTTGCTGGCCTAACTGTGCCCGCCTTACTCCAGGTTAGGGTTGCGCTCTAAGTAACCTTTTACACTTGTGCCATTTGTCTGCTCGAAAGCAGCTCTCCGCTTGCAGACGGCTGACACAAGAATCCTATTATATAACTTTTAACCTGAGGGGATAAAAACAGCCCAGGGGAGGTGGTTTTATGGTAAGGGATGGCGGGAGGGAGAAGGGTTAAGCAGACGCTCTTCCCCCATCACTCTTCCATAGAAACTGCCAAACTACCAACGGTGTTTCAGTTTGGAAAAACAAGTTGAGGGGCTCTTCACGCCCCCTGATGAGCTGCAATTATTTTGGCTTTAAGCGTTTTGCCTGCTCCGTACACACTATGACTAAAAGCTTAATTAGAATCTGTGAAGAAATTAGCGCAGTTCCTCTCCTTATTACTGCATTTTATCAATGTAGCTATGATGGAACATGGTGGCTTCCTTCCAGGTGCCACTCTTATTGCTGTGAGGCAACGAGGAGATATAAAAATGCTGACTCACCTCATGAGAGACTTTTCAGCAATTTCCTGAGACTCACATTCAAGAGCTAACAGCAACTGATACTATTCTTCCTCTGGCTTTGTATATGCCACAGCCCAAAGAACCTCCAGATGATATGAGGCCTCTCTTTCTCTTTTGTAAGAAGAGCCCCGCTGGATCAGGCCAAAGACCCATCTAGTGCAGCTTCCTGTAACTCCCAGTGGCCCACCAGACGCCTCAGGGAGCACATATGACAACAAGATGCCTACAACCTGTTGCCACTCCCTTGCACCTGGAATTTTGAGGTAGCCTTCTTCTAAAACAAGGTTGCACCATCCATCATGGCCTGTAGCCCGCAATGGACTTTTCCTCCAGAAATCTGTCCAATCCCCTTTTAAAGGCACCATCACCACCTCCTATGGCAAGGAGTTCTACAGATTAATTACCTGCTGGGGGGGGAAGTATTTCCTTTTATCTGTTCTCACTCTCCCAACACTCAGTTTTAGTGGACATCCCCTGGTTCTGGTGTTGTGAAAGAGGGAAAAGAACATCCCTCTATTGACTCTATCCCTTCCATCCTATGCATAATTTTGTACGTCTCAATCACAAACACAGCATATGCTAACTGCAAAAGTAATTTCAGTCTTTAAAATGTATGTGTTTTGGAAAGACAGAATGAGATTATATTTTTAGTCAGGGCGTGAAAACGAATAGTTTTTTTATTCTCATTACTGTGTTGTGATTCCTATCGAAGGCCGCTGAGAAAAATTGCATTACTGTAAAAGGTCAAGGATTCTTCATTAGAAAAATCCTTTTTCTGTGATAAGTAAACCCTATGTTTTTGGTGCAGAACAAATGACTGAGATCCTTGTACATTTCACTCTTTTTCCCAGGTGGTATTTACGGGTTGTGAACGATTCGGCTGCACAGCACCATCGGTATAGCAAGTGATTGAGCTGTTGTGCCCAGCATAGGATGCTGTGATGGCCATTCATTTTGATGGCTTGACCTGAACACAGAGACCCTTGATTCTCTCCCCTTGTGGCAGACACTTCTCCAGACGTTGTTCCTGCAGAGTTGAATTTTTTATTGTGCCGTGTGATTTTTATTTTTTATTTTTCCTGTTAGCCTCCTGGGCAGCTAACCCAATCCTACCCTTGGGGGCATCCAGAGACCACCTGGGGCACCACTGGGGTCTCCTTGGGGTGAGGGAGTATTTGTGCAGGTACTGAGTCAAGGAGTCCCACTGGCATTTGTTCCAGGCTGTCACAGCAGGCTGGAGGTTCTCCGTAATCTGAGGAAGAGTCCAAGGCTGAGGGGTCGGACAGTTTATTGCACGACAGACAAAGTGAGACGAACAAAAGGAAACTTACAGAGTGCTGCTGGATGGCGTGAAGTGGTCGAGGGTCGGGGCGTGCCGGTACTGTGAGGTTAAAGGTAAAGGTTTCCCCACGACTGAATGGTCTGGTCGTGACTGGCTGTAGGGGGCGGTGCTCATCTCCGTTTCAAAGCCTGTAGAGCCGGCATTTTTGTCTGAGGACAAGCTTCCGTGGTCATGTGGCCGGCATGACTATACGCCGTAGCGCACGGAACACTGTTACCTTCCCACCAAAGTGGCCCCTATTTATCTACTTGCATGTAGGTGCTTTCAAACTGCTAGGTTGGCAGGAGCTGGGACAAGCAACGGGAGCTCACTCCCGTTGCGCAGTCTTGAACTCCCAACCTTCTGGTCGGAAAGCCCAGCGGCAGCGGTTTAACCCGCTGCGCCACCACGTCACCACTGTGAGGTTAGTGCCAGGCTATATGGGAAAGTGCTGTCTCAACTGGTGCCTTATTGGAGCAGATTCGACGAATGGTGGGGGAGTAGGGCTGTTGCGGGGGTGATTTAGCATGTGCACAGGTAGCAACCAGGAGAGTCCCGCGGCCAGGGGGAGTGGGCCTTCGCTGCAGGTGCTAGCAATCAGGCCCAGGATGGCCTTGTCCAACCAGCGGTGGACAGGTCCCTTGGCTTGTGCCCAAGTCTCTGCTCCCTCCCATAGCAACGGAGCTAGCAAGGACTCTGGGCTGCTGGGAGGCAGACAGACAGCTTCTGTGAGTTGCACAGCATTGCGCTGTGGCATTGCTCAGGTAAGGAAGCAAACTCTCCCTTGCCCCAAGGAGACCCCAACTATTGAGCTCACACTGAGTCGAGGAGACCCACGTTGGGCCACCTGGCTCACGCGGGGTTGGTAGTGGTGGTGGTAGGATCCACCGGAAGAGGCTGCTGCCATCCCCACCCACCCCCTGCATGGGTCTGATCCTCCCCTTCCTCCGCTCTCCCTCCACCCCATTCTGCCCACTCCTCACCTCCACCCTTGTCCCAATACAGGTTACCATTGGACATCACTGCCACGGCACTGATCCATCCTTCTTGCAGCACTGAGGGTCAGCAACAACTGGTGCAGCGCTATCCCAGCACCTGCATACCTGCCCCCCGGGTGCTGTAAATGTGCTTTACGGCACGTTCATGACACCTGGAGCTGGTGGTACAAGCATCCTGCTGGCACCAGAGTCCCTAGGATGGAACTCTAGAAGATGTTAGCAGAGCACTGAAGGTGTGTTCTATTCCAGTACAGCCATCATCTCATCTGCTCCCTGGACCTGCCCTCCCGTTCTATCCAAAGGACCCCTTGCACCGGATCCTACATGCCCCACACAGATGGAGGGCTGCTACAGAACTGAGGGACTCTTCAGTGGGAGGAAAAAAGAATACCTTATGCTAAATTGATCAACCCAAGCCAAGAAAGTTGTATACTTCACTATGACTGATTAAATTTTCAAAATTCAATTAGATGCAAGAGGGATGAGCTGCAGGTTTTTTTTTTTCTTTGCAGAAATAAAAAGCCTGGCTATGAAGAAAGAAAGAGTGATGACTAATCACATTTCCTAAATCGCTTTACAAGGTTACAGGCAAGTCATGAATGCTTCATTTTGCACTGCAGTACAACATGTTTCTTTCTGAGACTTTCTTTTTTCTTGTCTTCCTCCTTACTCTTCCCCCTTTAACTTGGATGTAAAAGGTAAAGGTGAAGGTCTCCCCACAACTGAATGGTCTAGTCGTGACCGACTGTAGGGGGCGGTGCTCATCTCCATTTCAAAGCCTGTAGAGCCGGCGTTTTGTCCGAGGACAAGCTTCCATGGTCATGTGGCTGGCATGACTCTACTCCGTAGCGCACGGAACGCCGTAACCTTCCCACTGAAGGTATTCCCTATTTATCCTTCCCTATTTATCTACTTGCATTTTTAGGTGCTTTCGAACTGCTAGGTTGGCAGGAGCTGGGCCAAGCAACTGGAGCTCACTTCGTCGCGCAGTCTTGAACTCCCAGCCTTCCGGTCAGAAAGCCCAACAGCAGCGGTTTAACGTGCTGCATCACTACATCCCTGGGATGTAGTGATCCCATATTTAGAAAATGCTTTTAATGAGGGCAAATAACGTCGGATATATTAACAAGTGCAATCCTAACTCCGAGCTAGAATAGGCAAGCCAACACACCTGCTCCATATCCAGCCCAGGGTTGAGACTGGCTGTGGGGCAATCCCGGGAAAGGGGAAAACATTTCCCCTCTCTTGGATATTGTACAACGGCCTGGATAGGGGTACTCAGAGCTGTGCCAGCAAAATCGCTGGTACACCTCCGAGCATCCTGTGTTTGGGTCAACCACGCCGGGGATGAGGATGAGGATCTGGCCAAAGTGCCAGACTCCGGCTCCACCCCCCTCTCCAGGTCAGGCCACCCCTGGTTCGGCCCATTTCCTGTCTTTCCCCTGCCCTGTTCCTCCTCCCCCCTGCCTTCCATGCTGGCTGAGCAAGGCCAGCCTTCCTTTTCATTGGCCGGGCCTGGGTGTCGGCACACCGAGGCCAGCACACATCCGGGCGCTGGCCTTTCCCTTTTGACGTTGGTGCAAATGTGCTTTATGGTGCATTTGTGACCCAACTGGGCCGGCACAAGGGCTTAGACTGTAACCTGTATTGGCGCTATATTGTTTAACCCAGCCATTTTCAGCCAGAATGCTGTGGCGCGTTGGCATGCCGCGAATGGTCCCCAAGTGTGCTGTGAGAATTTGGGAAAGGGTCATTTGTTACTAGAGCCATTGGGAGGGTGAGCCCCCCACCCCAGCCGCACTGGGGGCCTTGTCAATTGCCAAAAAACTGATGGTGTCCCTTGACCATTTTAGTGCCTTGCCAGTGTGCGGTGGCATGACAATGCTGAAAATAACTGGTTTAACCTGTTAGGGAGAGAGGGGGAGAGGGGGAGAGAGAGAGAGAGAGAGAGAGAGAGAGAGAGAGAGAGAGAGAGAGAGAGAG
>JAJKFI010000057.1:304713-353778 GCA_029204185.1 Lerista edwardsae | reverse complement strand
GAGAGAGAGAGAGAGAGAGAGAGAGAGAGAGAGAGAGAGAGAGAGAGTTCTGCTCCTGATTGGCTTCAGGGACTTGTACCCAGCCCCCCCCCAGCCCAAAAAGGTAAAGGTAAAGGTTTCCCCACGACCGAATGGTCTAGTCATGGCTGACTGTAGGGGGCGGGGCTCATCTCCGTTTCAAAGCCTGTAGAGCCGGCGTTTTTGTCCGAGGACAAGCTTCCATGGTCATGTGGCCGGCATGACTCTAAGGAACACCGTTACCTTCCCACCGATGTGTTTCCTATTTATCTACTTGCATTTTAGGTGCTTTCGAACTGCTAGGTTGGCAGGAGCTGGGACAAACAACGGGAGCTCACTCCATCACGCAGTCTCAAACTCCCAACCTTGCGGTCGAAAGCTCAGCAACAGCGGATTAACTCGCTGCGCCACCACATCCCCCCCCCAGCCCAAGATGAACGCTATCCAGAGCACAATCCTAACCTGGAGTTAGGCTGGCACAGTAAGGCCAGCGAAGTTTGGCTGGCGCAAGGGACACTGTAAAGGGAATTTAGACTTCCATGTGCCGGCCTCTCTGACTCAGAGAGTGGTCCAAGCATGCTTTACGGTGTCCCTTGTGCCAATCAAACTTTGCTGGCCTAACTGTGCCGGCCTAAATCTGCGTTAGGATTGTGCTCTCAGCCTGTATCACTGTCTGTGCCACTGCCCTACCAGGCATCTGCTTGACCCCCCAAAGCCAGCAAGGCTTGCATGCAAGGGTTGAAAATTTTGCATGAAGAAGCCTCCGCCGCTTGTAGCTGGAGCAGGGACTGGCTGTACCCTTTTCCATGAACCAAGTTCCACAAGCATAATTGCATCAAGGGAGAACAAACTCAATCAGAACTAGGCCCTGTCTGGCGTAACCAGCATTAAGCAAAATAAAACTACTGTGCGTCTTCGATTTTCATCCATGGAGGATAAACAAAGGCATCAAACCTTCTTAGCACCAGGACAATTTTAATGCAGACCATCAGAAGCAGCTTTAAGAGAGATGCTTAACCTCTCAACCTTCCCAGCCTGCTATCATTCACTTCTTGAATCTGTTCTCGATCAATGAAAGGACTGCTCTGGGGGGGGGGAGTGGGGAGGAGGAAAGGCAGTGAGCTCTACACCTGTGCAGTGGGGAGGAAAAGACTCTCTGGAATCAATGGCTTGGATCCAATGCACACACATTAGGACTCTCCTGCCCCACGTCCTACTGCTGCCTCTCAGACATCTCCCATGGAAGTGAAGTCTTGAGGGCTAGAGGACCTTCCAGGTCCTTCCATCATCATGATGGACCTTCCATCATCACTGACGGTGCCACATCTTGAGTGCCTCCTCCAGTGTGAACCTGCCCATCCACAGAGGTCAACTTGAGAGGACTCATTCAGATGCTTGGGAGAAGATCTTATTGATGGCCCCCACACACACATGCACCACCTGTAGAAAATACATTTCTGAGATATTTGCCAACAGCTACTTGGATGTCTCTCTAGCGGCAGGCAAAGCTCAGGCCTTGGTTTCAATCGTTGTTGAGACTCTTTCAATGCAGCCTTTTAGCTGGGGTTTTATTCTTGCATGGTTAATGGGCCGATCCTATGGACCATTTCGGACAGCAAATCCGGTGACCTCTGCATCACTCTCACCACCTGGTATGGCTCCTGTAGCAGAAACCAAGTCTCAAAGACTCACATCATGTCCAGTAATGTATGAACCAAGTCTGAGGCTGCAATCTTAATCCACTCTTACCTGGGAGTAAGCCCCATTGACTACAGTGGGATTTACCACTCCCAGTTAATGTTTGGGCTTTCCACTTGTTTTATTGCATGGGAGAGTATTTACAGATTGCCCAGGTAAAGAAAGGCTCTCTTTCCTGCTTTACAATTATCCTAGTAGTCAGAATATCAGGGAGTTTTAGGAATGAAAATCAGTATGTAGAATAGGGTTAACATCCAGATTCCTTCTCTGCTCACATCAGCAAACAGGTAGAGCCATTCTCTTCTAGGTTTCCCCTTGTCTTTCCAGCCCAGTGTATGTTCTGTGATGAACCACCTTGTTATTAATCTGAAAATAGTCTGCTGATAATAATCAAAGAATGGATTTGTCATTGATATCACAGCCACCAACAGTGTGTGACCAGCTTTTCAGACAAGGGATTTGGTGGAGGAGGGTCATTTCTACCAGTAGTGCTTGTCAAGTCCTCATAATAGACTTGAAATCATCACTGGGACATTCTTTTGGAAGTCGCTCCCCTCTCCCTTCAGCCACCAGGAGGAAAAGGAGACAAAAAGCTCAAAGGGCTCTTTAAATCAGTTGTCAGATAAGTAGAGTCTGCATTCACTTACAAAATCCACAGTGGTGTGTATTCATCACGCCCCACATGAATGCTGTTTCCATCAGCAAGTCAGGTCGCTGTTCGTGACCGGTGTTTGTGGGAAATCTCAGCAAGGGAGAGAAAATGAAAAGCTTCCCAAGTAGAGATGAAAGATGAGCTGCCACAGCAGGAATTAATATGTATTACTGCGGGAGTTGCTGAAAGAATTGTCTCAAAATGAGGAATGAGTAGATTTTCCCTATTCCTTTTCTTGATTGTTCCAGGGCAGGGTTTCTCAAACTGTTGGTCAGGACCCACTTGGGGGGTCGCAACCAGTGGTGTCATCTACAAATGAACTAACGGAACGCTGGCGGGACTTACGCGGGGCTTCTGCATGATTGGCTGCCCGCCCGTTTCGTTCCGCAGCTGCCCTGGCCTCGGGGGGTGCCTGCTCGCTGGATGAGATGGGTGGGGGGCGCGCCAGGTTCCTGGGAGAGCAGCGGGGGGTGCGCCAACTGGGAGCAGCCCCCCCCCCGAGGCCAGGGCAGCCACGGAATGAAATGGGCGGGCTGCCAATCACGCGGAAGCCCCGCCCACGTCCCACCCAGCATTCCATTAGTTCATTTGTAGATGACATCACTGGTCGCAACCTGATGTCAGGTGGGTCGTGGAAAGCTGGGAGCTGCCATCTTGGAAGCTGCAGACCTGACTCTTGCTACATTCCTTTTGGGAGCGTTAACAGTTTGAATTTTCAAGTGAGGGTGTGGGGTGTTTTTTTTTAAATGTTTTTAGTTCAGTGCTTTTGCATCATATTTTGTCCTAATCTTGCATTCTGTCAGGGGTGTTTCATGATTGTTGTGCAGCTGCAGCAGTCCAAGAACGCCAGTTTGCATTCCGGAAGTGTCATTTGATTACATCACAATGACAGCGTTTCCTGCTTGATTACTTCCAGCCATGATGTCACTTCTGGTGGGTCCCAACGTGAGGGTCATTCTAAAAGTGGGTCCCAGTGCAAAACATTTGAGAACCACTATTCCAGCGGGTTACTCTGTTCTACATCTTGTGGCTTCTGTTTCTGAGCAGATTTCTAAAAATCGTATCTGGAATGCACCTGTGTGGCTGTAGCTTCCAGTACCTTCCTTCACTTCCAACTTTGTTCCCCTAAAATGACCAATATGCACATCAACAAAACTGCATACAGGGAATGTCTTGTAAAGAGATTCATTCCATTCTCCATTCCATTCTCCATTCTCCACCAGCCACAGTTTGAAGGGTTGCAGTCCAAACAAAACTGTACCTCATCTGCTGTCTGTGAGAACTAGATCTTGACCTAATTTGAGGCAGTTTTACATTCCATGCCTTCCAGCTCTTCAAGGCTGAGCAAACTCAGCAAAACAAGGCCGAGCGAATTCTTGAAGTTCCTGTCTAAGCAGTATCTAAGTGCTGTTGCCGCTTGTTTGTTTGGCTGCCATCCGAAGCTTTGCAATTGACAGCATGTGGGCATCTAGGGAAGGCGGGATGCTGCTGTCCAAGGTACTGAGTTTGGAGCAGGCACATACTGCACTGACAGTAGCAGTCTCCACTTTGGCCACTGTTCATGTCACCACAGTACAGTATATTACTTCTGGCCTTGCAGAGTTGAAATAAACTGCAATTATCCAGTGTGCAAGCTGAAGGTTAATCTTAGTGGAACTTGGAATCAAAGGGTGAATTGAACTTAATTCCATATAAGATCAATGAATTATTTCATTTTATTGTGCAAAATAAAACATAGAATGTTATAATGTTTTATATATTATACAATATATAAAATTGGACGTATGTGTGTGCGTATGTGTGTATGTATGTTCCAGCATAACTCTGGAATGCCTGGAGCGATTTACACCAAACTTGGTACACATATGCCTTAGGTTCTGGAAAGAAATATTGCGGGGGTAAGACACCCCTAGGGGTGGGGGTGGGGTGACATGTAAAAATAATCGAAAACGGCCAACATTAGTGTTGAATCCATAGTTTTTGGGATCGCTGAGATGGTGACACTCCTGATGCAGTTTAAGTCCACATTCAGCCCCCATCAGCATGGGGGGTGAGAAGGGGTGAAAAATAAAATCTCCAAAATGACCAACATTACTGTCAAATCCATAGTTTTCGGGGTCGCTAAGCTAATTGGTGACAGTCCCAATGACATTTAAGCCCAAGTGTAGTCGAATAGAATGCACCCCTAGGGGTGGGAAGGGGGTGACATGTAAAAATAATCGAAAACTACCGATATTAGTGTTGAATCCTTAGTTTTCGGGTCACTGAGATGAATGGTGACACTCCCAATGCCGTTTAAGTCCACGGTCAGCCCCCATCAGCATGGGGGGTGAGAAGGGGTGAAAAATAATATCTCCAAAATGACCAACATTACTGTCAAATCCATAGCTTTCGGGGTCGCTAAGGTGATTGGTGACAGTCCCGATGACATTTAAGCCCCAATGTAGTTGAATCGAACGAAGAGAACTCTGTAGAACCTTCTGGAAATTTTTAGAAATCATTATGCCCCAGTCTCGGACTCCAATCAAATACTTGCCATGTTACCAGGCGTAGTCACTGAATACAAGTCTATCGATACCGTAGTAGATGCCTATGAGGTCGTCAATTTCCCATCAGACTTCCTAAACTCACTTGATCCGGCTGGATTGCCACCACATCATCTTTTACTTACAATGGGATCTCCAATTATTTTACTACAGAACCTCAACCCGCCAAAACTTTGCAACGGCACAAGGCTATGTGTCAAGAAGATGCTGGGTACTGTAATTGAAGCGATTATCTTAACAAGAAAGGGAGAGGGTGAAACAGTTTTTTCCCCACGGATAACACTCATTCCGACGGATCTCCCTTTTAACTTTAAGAGATTGCAATTTCCAGGGAGGCTTGCATTCTCGATCATGATCAACAAGTCACAGGGGCAGTCTATTAAGTACTGCGGAGTGGATTTGAGATTGCCATGTTTCTCCCACGGACAACTTTATGTTGCTTGTTCAAGGGTGGGTTCACCCAAGAATTTATTTATTCTTGCTCCTGGAGGTGAAACTAAAAATGATGTTGATAATCAAGTTTTGAATTGTAATTATAATCAAGTTTTCATTTTAATTACACACATACTCTCAATTTTCCATCTCCCAAAAAGTTTCAAATACAACATTTCTTTGAGAGAGATAAACACATTAATTAAAATCACATCGACTATTCCTCCATTGCTCTGCAAAATTCCTAAGTCCCAAATAAGTCACCGAGTTGGATGCTGATCATAACCTTGGCTTTAATTAGCATTCATTTTTTGCTTCCCTTTAAATATCAGAAGAGAGAACCTGTCAGAGTTGATGACTTATAATGAAGTAGATGTGAAAAAGGGTTACAGTTTGAATTTAGCATGAATTCTTTCAAGCAGTGGTTCCAAAACTCCTACGAGGGAGTCGAGAGCCACATGTTTGCAGGGGCTAGGAAAGTGCAGCAATGCTATCCTCAGGATCACACTGCAGTACTAGGCAAAGAGGCTTGTTTTAGACTTTCTCCTGCAGCACTGGTGTCTGGGGTGTGTGGGAAGCCCTGGGGGACCCCACCACACACACACACACACACACACACGCAGGGCTCCCCAAGCCTCCTAATGTGTTTAAAATGTGATTGCATCCACTTCTGATTTTGTGATCTGATTTTGAGGCTTGGGGAACCCTTGGGGGGCTCCCCACACAGACACCCCAGACACCAGCGCTGCCTTCCCCCTCTCCCCACCCCTTAAAGGCACAAAAGCCCATGCTTCCCAGGCTAGTGGGTCGCGATGAGTGGGTGACGGAGGGGAGCCTCTGCTTTAAAGCACATTGATTGGTTTGATATTGAATGCATTTCGATGACGTTGATTGAATGGAATGATTTCAGTGTATGCTGGTTACTTCTGCATTTTGACTTGTTTTCACAGTTAATTTTCTTTTTCCTTTGAAGAAATGTTTTGAAAGCATTTTTGGGACCACTAAGAATTTGTGCATCTGTCTTTGCTTGTTTGGGAAAAAGTTGTCCCAGCTGGTTTTGATTTCCTCTTGGGAAGAGCTACACCAGGGTTCCTTCCCATCACAGTGGGTTAGTAAAATGTCCCGGAGCATTAGAGGAGGATCCCGTGTTGTGACTGCTCCTATAATTTCCTTCCAGTAACGGCAAAGTAAAAAAGCAAAGCCAAGAATTCTACTGTCACAACCTCCTGACTGAGCAATAACAGAGTCCAGTACTGATGTGGGGGGGATGGATGAGATCATGAGAATCAACCCTGGACCCAAACATTAACATCAAACTAGAGATTGAGGACACAATCCTAATCAATTTTCCAGCACTGACATAGCTGTGCCAATGAGGAACTGCATCCTGCAGTTGGCGGGTAGTCACAGAGTCCTCCTCAAGGTCAGGGAATGCTTGTTCCCTTTCCTCAGACCTGCACTGCCTTTACCTCAGTGCAGGAAAGTTGTTTAGGATTGTTCCAGGAAATCCATAAGAACATAAGAAGAGCCCTGCTGGACCAGGCCAAAGGCCCATCTAGTCCAGCTTCCTGTATCTCACAGCGGCCCACCAGGTGCCCCAGGGAGGCACAAGACAACAAGATGCTTGCATCCTGTTGCCACTCCCTTGCATCTGGCACTCTGAAGTAGTCCACTGCTAATGTAAGGAGGTTGTACAACCCATCATGGCCCATAGCCCACAATGGACTTTTCTTCCAGAAATCTGTCCAATCCCCTCTTAAAGGCATCTAGACCAGATGCCATCACTACCTCCTGTGGCAAAGAGTTCCACGGATTAACTACCTGCTGGGTAAAAAAGTATTTCCTTTTATCTGTTTTAACTCTCCCAACCCTCAGATTTAGCAGATGTCCCCTGGTTCTGGTGTTGTGAGAGAGGGAAAAGGACATCCCTCTATTGACTCTATCCCTTCCGTGCAAAAAGACCCCAGAGATAGGTCCCCCCAGAAGCAGTAACCTCTGAGCCTCAAACCAAGTCCCTTGAAGATCTAGCACCTTCCAAGCCCCTTTAGAACTATGGTGTGTGCAGTCCAGACCAGCATTTCAGCAGGCGCATGTCATTTGCACTGGCTGAAGAGTGTTGCAATCATGCCATGAGGTAAGGCAAAAATACCCGTCAGTGGCCTCCAACTGTAGGCCTGCCTGCCTGTTCCAGCACAGTATAGGATTGGGCTGTGTTGTACTCCTATGTACAGTTATGCCAAATCAATCAATTTTCTAACGCCTGGTGGTTTTTCATTTGTTAATGAGCAAACTGTGCACTCATAAAGGAATGTTTACTCAGAATAAAGTCCCACAGAGCAATGAATGAATTTGTTAGCACCGTCCATGGACGTAACACAATAGAACAGATGTTAAGACGGCTTCCTTCCTCTATGGGCTCTCAGTCGGAACTCAGAGACAAAGGAGGCAACAAACAAAGGGGAAGGGAGCAAAAGGAGAGAAAAGGAGGACGCATTTCTGGTGATTCCATGCGCATGTAGCTGGGGGCCCAGTTCTCACATTCCAGCAGCACAAGGCCTCTTACGGTGGCACAAAAACAGGGCCACTGTGGCGCACTTCCAGAGCACTGCTGCAAATGGCGAAAGGTACAGGGCACCACAGCAGTAGCTCCACCACTCTAAGAACATAAGAAGAGCCCCACTGGGTCAGGCCAAAGGCCCATCTAGTCCAGCTTCCTGCATCTCACAGTGGCCCACCACAAGAGACCTGCATCCTGTTGCCACTCCCTTGTGCCTGGCATTCTGAGGTAAATTTCTGAGGTAAAATTCTGAGGTAAATGTGAGGTCAATAAAACAGAATTTGCTATCCTGTCTGTGGGGAGGGACCTATAATAACTTGCAACCCAACCTGGGCCTTAGGAACATAAGAAGAGCCCCACTGGATCAGTCCAAAGGCCCATCTAGTCCACCTTCCTGTATCTCACAATGGCCCACCAGATGCTTCAGGGAGTCCTCCTCCTCCTCTCATCTGCCCCCTGACTCACCTGCCTTGTTAGGATTAGGCCATAAAAATCATAAGAACAGAAGAGGAATAGTGCTGGATCAGACCAAAGATCCTGTTTCCAGCCATGGCCAGCCGGCACCCCCACGTCAGCGCTAAGTGTGCAGCGTCAACACAACCCCATTGCGTGGGTGCTGCGCGCTTCCTTGGCTTGCACTGTCAGTTTACTCCTGTAAAAATGTTTGACTCAATGCTTGAGAGATTCATCCCAGCTCCCCTTCCTTCTTTACCATCACCTCCCGTTCCACAGTTGGCTGCCTTCTCCCTGGTGGTGGAAGAAGCTGCATTTTTCTGGTTGGTTGGCAACCACTCTTTTTACCCCAGAGATCCCCAAGGAATCCCCTAGAGAGTTATTCCAAAACTATGGGTTGGGACCTACCAGTGGGTCACGAGCCAATTTCAGGTGGGTCACAAAGCAGCTAAAGCAGTCATATGGGAAGTTGGGATGCTGGAAAGGGGAAGAACTGTGTGGTTGTTTTGCTTTGTGTGTGTGTGTGTCTGTGTGTCTGTGTGTCTGTGTGTGTGCGTGCGTGCTGTGGGTATAGCAGGAGAACAAAATATTTGCATTGATAAACTGGTTAATTTGCATTGGTCTCCATAGTCAAACTTGATTTATCTTGATTAAGAAAACCAATAACTCGTCCTTTGCATGGGGCTACGTGAGGCTGTGCTTTTTCCCATTGTACATCCTGAACCCAAATTAATCCTGCAGACAATGGGATTTTTCAAGTGCTCGTTTGGAAGTGTGCACAGGGCCAAAATATACTGCACAGCCCATCAAGTGAGAGAGGCAAAGCCTGTAGGGAACCTTTGCTCAGCGTGTGTGAGGCCGGTCTTGCCACCAAGGCAACTTCTAAACAAGAGCTGCCACAAAACTGCATTATAGCTCTGCCTTTTTTTGCTGTGCCTTTAAACATGGGGAAATCCAGTTCACGTCCCAGAATTCTGTGCAATGATCAATGGCACAGCTCAATGGTTTGGCAGGATGTAAAAAAAAAAAATGAAGAAGCTCACCAGGCAACAACTTTGCTGATCACGAAGCTCATAGCTCAGGGATGGGGGGGATGCTTGGTTCTGCCCATGAGCTCAAAAGACACCCCACTTCCATGATGAAGGGTTGGCTGCCAGTGAGAGTAGGGGGTGGGGCTTGAAGGAATTTAAGGGGCCCGTGCTCTATGCCCCCCCTTGCATGCTTGAGGCATGCTATTACTGATGTCCACCTGCTCTTTGAACAGTTTTCCTGGTCACCTGTTGGGGTCAGGTAGGAATTTTTCTATTCACCTGATTGGCTTTGGTGGATAGCTTTTTTGCCTACCCCACACTGTCAGGGCTGTGTGGTTGCTTCTCCTGGAGCAAAATCCTCACCTGGAGTGAGGCTGGCACAGTTAGACTAGCAAAGTTTGGTTGGCACAAGGGACACCGTAAAGCACATTTGGACCACTTTCGGAGTCAGGGAGGATGACACACATCTGTATACTGGCCTCTCTGACTCTGAAAGTAGTCCAAACCTACTTTACGGTGTCCCTTGTGCTGGCCAAACTTTGCTGGCCTAACTGTGCCGGCCTCACTCCAGGTTAGGATTGTTCCCTTAATTTCATTAACATCTTGGTGACTTGGCAGGTAGCATAGGTTCGAAGGCAGGAGCAGGCCCCCCCTGCTCCTCGAGGTGAGCAAGGGCAGGGTAAGCCACTTCCGCTCCTCCGTGGCCCAGCGGCACATGGGAAGGGAGTTAGTCCCATTGACTTCAGTGAGACTGACCTCCGAGCAAATATGCACAGGATATTGACTGACTCTACCCATTCATCCTTGCTGCCCCTAATGCCTGAATCCTCCTTCTGGAACAGCTGCATGATGTGTCTTCTCTCCTGATTAAAGTCCTCCCAATCACAGGATAAATGGATCATATACCCTATACGTCCTTGGTTCTGGTAATAAGATGCAACACCTAGCCACATTTATCCTGAAACCCATCTGTTGATCCTCTCCTATCCAAACATCTGAAGTCACCACCCTCCTTTTATCGTAATATTATGATGTTTGCAAAGAATTTGGATCATCTGACGAGGCAAACATTTTCATGATTCACTTGTGCCTGGCAGGCGCGTGTTTCCCTACAGGAAAACAGTAACATTTTTCATAGGGCCATCTCATCTACTTGGAATTTTACTGTGAGCCTTGCTGTGCAGGATTTGCTACAATTTGTCAATCCTTGTGAACTTGAATCATAGATTTGGACAAATTAGACTGGAAGCAGCTAACTTTTTAACATCAGCCAAAACCTCTCCAAAGATGTCCTGTAGATCTGGTTTGGTTTTTGGAACCCTCATGACACCACCAGGGATTCTGGATCATGTTTGAGGCCAACATTCAGCTGACTTCAGTTTTTCATGGTCTATTACTCCCCCCCCCCCAGAATCCAGAACACCCCACTTCTGGATTTAGGTGCAACTATCCACAGTCCTGGACATAAGAAGAGCCCCACTGGATCAGGCCAAACGCCCATCTAGTTCAGCTTCCTGTATCTCACAGTAGTCCACCAGGTATCTCAGGAAGCATACAAGACAACAAGTTGCCTGCATCCTGTTGCCACTCTCTTGTATCTGGCATTCTGAGGTAAATTTCTGAGGTAAAATTCTGAGGTAAATATGAGGTAAATTGCTATCCTGTCTGTGGGAAGGGAACTGTAATAACTTGCAACCCAACCTGGACCTTAAGAACCTAAGACCCCTCTGGATCAGGCCAAAGGCCCATCTAATCCAGCTTCCTGTATCTCACAGTGGCCCATCAGATCCTCAGAGAGCATACGAGACAACAAGATGCCTGCATCTTATTGCCATTCCCCTGCATCTGGCATTCTGAGGTTGCTTACTTCTAAAGTACCTTGGCCTGACATAAAATGTGCTCTGCTTTTCAAGCTGGGTCTGTTGGCTCTCACTTCTGCCCAGTGGGAGTAAAACCTAGATGTCTAGATGGCATAACTGATCAGCTTCTAGGGTTGGAACCAGATGACATCTCCTCATCAGTGAGAATCCCATGGTGGGTTCCAGCATGAACCACTGACCCAGGGGGAGTCAGGGTACCTTCAGGGAATGCCTGAGACCATTCCCCACTACCAGGAAACGTTCAGCATCACGGACACCACATGCCCCAACTAGACTCACTTTCGTGCATGTAGGGATATCATGCAGAAGCAACTAACCATCAAGGAGCACCATATGCCTTAATGAAAAGTAGTAGGTGTGTGGACCTACTTCCCATTTCATAGCTCCATAGAGATCCAGTGAGTTGGGGCTGAGGGATTGTAAACAGCATCCATCATAACGACACTTTGTGTTCATAAATAAAGAATATACTGCACTCTGCATTTTGCCAAAATGGAGATGATTCATCCTGGATTGCAAGCAATTCAACCACCTCTCCAAAGGAAGCAAGATATTGCAACTCTGCTCCCGACGTCATGTTCATAAGCGTTAAAGAGGTTGACATATTAAGTCATATGCCTGAGTATCATTCTGATTGGCTAATCAAGCAGAGCTCTGCAGTGATTTGGCAATAATGCTGCCTCTTTTAATCTCTTACCACCTGAAACTTGGGACCTAGGGATGGTCTTTCAAACTTCCTATTAGGAAGTGTGGAGCCAGCGGCGTTGCTGTAGAAGAGAAGTGCTGTACATAATAATAATAATAATAATAATAATAATAATAATAATAATAATAATGCTAGTATGTATATACCGCCTTTCTTTGGCCATTAGATTGCTCCTCTGGCTTTAATTCAAGGCGGTTTACATGGGCAGACTTTATTTCTCTAAACCAGCAAGGGTTTTTTACAAATTACAGAGAAGTTCTATCTTTCAAGAACTACAACAACATACAGATGGAACTTTCATGGTTTAGTCCTTCTTTCTGGCCACACGCTTGCCTTCCTGCTGGCTGATAGACGGCTTCTCTGCTCCCACCAAAGAAACAGCTGGCCCAGCACAACTCCTCTCTCACAGGCAGCTGGAGACAGCTCTTATCAGTTCTTAAGGTCTGCCACTCACGGAGACTTCCGGTGTTGTCGAACTGGCGACTTTTAGATCTTATCTTCAGGCAAACGTAGGCTTTAACCCTCTCAACTAAACCTCCTGCCCGCGTAACGGCGGCGTAACGTCTAAGCAGGTGGCGTAACGTCTGTGTAAGTGGCGCCTCACGCTCACCATCGGAGCCACTCCGGGCAGTGAAGGCAACACACAGGCACTCGTGAGCATCTGCACATTGCTGTCACTACCTGGAATGGCTGTGACGGTGAGTGGAAAGGGCTGTTTACACAGATGTTGCACCACCTCCAGTACATACCGCAACGACGGCTCCCGCACTGTGTGGAGCAGGACATACTGTTTAAGCTTTGGAATGTTAAGAGTGCTGTGAGAGAAAGAATTCAGTTCTGTTCAGGCTTCAACAAAACTGGAAGATCTTAGTTGGTAGAGTTACGGTGTGCTTATGCAAGATGTAAGCACTCTCTGATTCCTGACTTGGGAGGAACCCGTTGCTCAATATTGGAAGACTTGTTTTGCACATGTAAGACCTCAGTGTCCATTTCTGCCACCTCCAGGTCAAAGAGCTCAGGTGGGAAACTGGATTGAACTTCTATCGGAGCCCTTGGAAAGGCACTGGAAGCAGCATAGAAAACTGAACTTGATGGTGCGACGGCGCAAGAACAAGACTGAAGAGAAACTCTGGCAAGAAGGAAAGGAATCCGTTATTCCGTATTGTTGCAGCCTTGTGACCCAATCCTAACTGGGACTTGTGCTGATAAACCTTGTGTTTTGTTAGTGCAAGGTCCAGATTGCTTGCACATCAGCACTCAGGCCAGGACTGCAAGCACGAATAGCTGGCATTCATGGGTACAACAGTGGTGTCATCTACAAATAAGGAACAGGAATGCTGGGCGGGACTTCCGCGGGACTTCCGCGTGATTGGCTGCCCGCCCGTCCCGTTCCGCGGCTGCCCTGGCCTCGTTGGTGTGTCTGCTCGCCAGGGGAGATGGGTGGGGGGCGCGCTGGAGCCTGGGCGAGCAGTGGTGGGGCGCGCAAACCGGGGGCAGCCCCCCCCAGGCCAGGACAGCCGCGGAACAAAACGGGCAGGCTGCCAATCACGCGGAAGTCCTGCCTACGTCCCGCCCAGCATTCCCGTTACTTATTTGTAGGTGACACTACTGGGTACGCACCAACAAAGCAGGTAAGTCAGCATGGAGATGTGTCAGCTGTCCAAGAGAGCCACCTTCAGAGAGAATGATGGCAGCCTTCCCTGAAGCTGGGACAAGGCGCTTTGAAGCCGGGTTACCCAGAAATATCACTTCCGGGTCACTGTAACATCATGTGTTACACCAGCACAAGATGTCACCGCACATCACTGCAGCTGTCCAGCCACCGCAAGGCCTGGGAAGATGCTGCTTGTTTGGCAGCAGAAGGGGAAGCCACAGCCCAACAAGGCATGAAGACAGTGATGTCATCTGGGCGCGCCAACTACCGGAACGCTCGGATGATTGACAGCCCTCCGCCCCTATGGCGGAGGGCTGCCACGCCTCCCCAAGCCTCACTGCACCAGAATCGCTCCATTTTAGAGCGATTCCGGACGCAAGGGAGGGCAGGCGGGCCCAGCAGCAGCTCGCCCGTCCTCCAGAGAGGCGGCGCGGCCAGGGCCCTCCGCAGAACTAGTGGAACGGAGTACCGGGCCGTTCCGCCTGAATGACGCCTCTGCATGAAGAGGAACTAGACCAGCCGTCTCAGCTCTCACGTGGCAATGCAAGAGGCCAAGGAAGTCAGAAGTGGCTCAGGTCACGGTAGATTAATGGCCTTCACTGTCTGGGGTCCTGTAGCACAGTGGTTCCCAAACTGTGGGTCACAACCTGATGTTTGGTGGGTCACCAAAGGAAAAATCAGATAACTAATTTCCTCAAGCCCTGAGGGCTACTCAAAAAATCAGAGAAAGTAGCTGCTAATTACTTTTCAAAGAGCTCAGCTAGTGCAGTTTGCAAGGTAGTTGCTAATTGCCCAGCAAGGAGCTGAGCTCCTGCAGTTTGCAAGCATCTAAAAATATTGGAACATAAATGTTTGTAGGGGTTTTTTTTTGGGGGGGGGTGTATTATTACTTATAAATACTAAATTTCTAAATCTCTTTTTTTTTAAGTCTGGTAAACCTAGGTGGGTCCTAGGCAGAGTCTCGTTTCAAGAAGTGGGTCGTGATGCTAAAACATTTGGGAACCATTCCTGTAGCATATTGAACCCAACCACCCCCACTCACCCCCAGGGCTTTAAAGCATGCAGCACAGACCTACAGATACCTGCACAGGTATTTTGCTGCTAGCCAATCCACACTGCAGCCACCTTGATCGAGGTGCTGCCGTTCACCCTCTCTTCCTTCATGGACAACAAAGATCGGGGGAAGAGAGCAAGAGGACTTTGCCAACGGGAAACAAGCCCGTTCCTGATAACACCTCTTTGTTGGCATGTTGATCTTTCCTCTGTTTGCCTAGTTGCGGGTAGTTGGTGTTTGCTAGTCAAACCTGTTGTTCAGAAAGACTCTTCCCCCTTTCAGCAGCTAAGAGGGACTTCAGCTTCTCTCCTTGTCTTCCAAAAAAAACGTGGCATGCAAAAAAAGAAAGATTGTGATCAGGCATGGAATTCAAAACATTGGGCAGAACAGTTGGGATGCAAATGAAAGGCATGTGAAGTTGATGAATGTGGGGAGCTCCTTCATACCAAGCTGGATCTTAAAGTTCTACTGAACCCTATACTATTATTTTTCCAGCTGCTCTCAGTCTGAATGTCTTTCTCCCCAACATTGAGACTCAGAACGCAATCCTAAATTGCGCTGGATTAGCAAAGCCAGCGGGCCTGCACACCTCAGATGCCTCAGGGAGCCCACAAGACAACGAGATGCCTGCATCCTGTTGCCACTCCCCTGCACCTGGCATTCTGAAGCAGCCTACTACTAACATGAGGAGGTTGCACAGCCTATCATGACCTATATCCCACGATATAGGCCATGATACAGGCATCTTGTATCATGGCCTATATCCCACAATGGACCTTTCCTCCAGAAATCTTAGGCACCTAAGCCAGATGCCATCACCACCTCCTGTGGCAGGGAGTTCCACAAATTACTTACCCGCTGGGTAAAACAGTATTTCATTTTATTCGTTCTAACTCTCCCAACACTCAATTTTAGTGAATGTCCCCTGGTTCTGGTGCTGTGAGAGAGGGAGGAGAACATCCCAGGTGAGCAAAAAGGCAAGAAGCAGCAGATCTGGGGTGAGGTCTCATTGGTTGACCCCTTGCCAAGGTGAGAGCCTCAGTGGGTTTCTGGTTGTGCTGATTCCTGATGCTGGCCCTGGAACACCAAATGTTTGGCCCTTCCTAGTCTCCCATCCGTACAGGAGGAAAAAAAAACAGGCCACCTGTTCCAATCCAGGCTTATGCCATCAGTTTCTCAATGAACTGTGATGAAGCTGAGAGCGAGGAAGTTATGCTGGTGTATGCAATCCTTCCTGTTGGCTGGGGATGGAGCCAGTAGCTATTTTTAAAGTGCTGCAGAATGAAACAACCATTCTATGCCAGCACTGGGGCCCTCGGTGTACCACTACGGCAGTGTTTTATTTGCAGTTTGTACCTGTAAGGTATGCTATCAAACATATACAGCAAGCATAAGCATACTGTATATAAAAAACATGTGCCCACATCATGTGTCTAAATAAAATAAATGGCAACAGCTAGAATAAGGAAGGAAAAAACAAACAGCCTGTGTTGACAGGGGTTTAGACTCAGGGCACAATCCTAACCTTGAGTTAGGCCAGCAGAGTTTGGCGGGCACAAGGACCACTGTAAAGCACATTTGGACCACTCTCAGAGTCAGGTGGGATGGTGCACATCTGTGTGCTGGTCTGTCTGACTCAGAGAATGGTCCAAACATACTTTATGGTGTCCTTTGTGCCGACCAAACGTTGCTGGCCTAACTGTGCCAGCCTAAGTCCAGGTTAGGATTGCGCTCTCAATTGTTTTAGAAGTCCCTAACTCCAGTTTCTGTGATTCTTAAATCACTAAGTGCATCACTGGGGTTTCCCATTTTATGTGGTGGCTTTTCAGAAGCACCTTGAGTTTCGGGAGCACAGTTGCAAATCTGCTGCAGGGATGGAGAGGGGTTACTGACATCATAAGGCACTGGCCAATTGGGGTCCTCCAGGGGCAGATCTCCTCCATTCATGTTGAGGTGTGTTGAACATCTCAACTGTTTGTTTTTTTTAAAAAATTGGGCTAAGATAGAAGTTCTCCTCCCAGAACCATTTCTTCAAAGCTGGGATAATAGGGACTGAATCCTGCCTCAATTTGGGTGTGGGAAGGGATCAAAAAAATTGGTGGGGCAAAACTCATCTGCATCAGAAGCTCTTCTCCTGATAACCACTAGGGGGCATGTCCCAACCCTGTTGCCAGTGCAGTGCAATAACCTCTAAACTTCTAGAGGGGCATAGAAATAAAATAATAACTTTAAATACATCCTCCACCATACCAGCCATGGAAACAGCATTGCGTGGTGGTCTGAAGGCTGGGTCATTCCATTCTGTCTAGTTGAGCCTAGAGAAAGAACTGCCTTGTTCCAGTGACCATGGTTGACTGCCAGTGCTGTCGGTTGCAGTGCTGGCTGCTCGTAACCTTCGTCAGTCATGAGGTGTCAGCAATGAGCTGGGGAAGATCTTGTGGCACTAAACTGATCCCAGGCAGGAAGGTTTATGAGCAAAGCCAGAAGGGCAGGCTGAACTTGTGAGCTCAAGGCTGGCAGGGCAGCAGAGCCGAGATTCTCCTAGTCACAAGAAGCCTGGCAGGATACGATTGATGTTCACACAGAAGCAAGGGCGTAGCTAAAGAGGTGCAGGGGGGGTGCAATTAAGAACATAAGAACATAAGAACATAAGAAGAGCCCTGCTGGATCAGGCCAAAGGCCCATCTAGTCCAGCTTCCTGTATCTCACAGCGGCCCACCAGGTGCCCCAGGGAATAGGTGCCCCAGGGAGGCATGAGACAACAAGATGCTTGGATCCTGTTGCCACTCCCTTGCACCCGATACCAGTAGCCCACCACCTTTGTAAGGAGGTTGCACAATCCATCATTGCTTATAGCCCACGATGGACCTTTCCTCCAGAAATCTGTCGAATCCCCTCTTAAAGGCATCAAGACCAGATGCCATCACCACCTCCTGTGGCAAAGAGTTCCACAGATTAACTACCTGCTGGGTAAAAAAGTACTTCCTTTTATCTGTTTTAACTCTCCCAACCCTTGTTGCACCGGGCAACAAGCTTTAGGGGGCAACAAGCTGAGCTTGGCATTAGTGGCCCAAATGGTGAAAACCATGGTGTGTATGAATGCCATCATGTTATAGATCATTGGAAAGGGAATTTAAGGCAGAATGCAACGAAACAAACCAGTGTGCGATTTTAATCTTTATTAAAAGTTATGGCCCCAAATCCAGAGAAAATGAAAATGCAGCTGTGATGTCACTTCCTGTTGTGACGCCGCTTCCGAAGCAACAATTTGCCCTGTGCACTGGGCTACCCTAAGCTGCGCCCCTGCCCAGAAGCTGTGGCTGGCAGCCTGCTGACCCTGAAGCAAGCCCCACTGAGTTCAATGACAGCCACCTCCGAGTAAGCATGCTCAGCGTTACAGTCTCCGCTGGGCTCCAGACATGACTCGCCGCTCAACTCAACACAGCAGGTTGGCACCCAGCAGGGAAATTTAATCAACTCAGGTATTCGAGGCTGTGGCTCCGTAGATGAAATTTGCCTACATTTGCACAAATGTGCACATTCAAATGTGCTTATGAATAAAACAGTTCAAATAAAAAACAGACTTTGGGAAATGCGGGAAGACTTTGGAAATCTCCCAGAGCCTGTGCGTGCCTCTGCATTTTGTCTCTGCACTTGTCACCTAAGCCTGCCAGTCTGTCATCTCTCAGTCTAAATCTGGTGCCGTTACAAGCAGAGTTCCCTTCTGCGCCCTGTACTTGAAACAATTGAGAACCTTACCACTCTCGTTATGTTGCTTGTCAGGCTGCTAAAATAACTTTATTAAAACCTACCTGCAGAGGGTGGAAGACACATTTGTTGCTGTCAACCTTTGATTTCCCAATGGATAGGAAAAAAAAATTACTGGCATCGCCTGTATATTTCACCAGCATGTTATCAGTTTCTCCCACATATGCAACTGACATATGTCAAACACTGCAGCGCAAACCTTAGCAGCGGGTCTTTCCATCACTTTCTTTGCCTGAAATGTTGCACTGTGGAACTCCAGGTTACTAGACGGTGCAAGTTATCGTAAGTTTACAGTTCCAGAAGTTCTGGAAGTTTATTGGGGATTTAGAGAACATAAGAATATAAGAGCCCAGCCGGATCAGGCCAAGGGCCCATCTAGTCCAGTATCCTGCATCTCATAGTGGCCTAGGGAGCACACAACAAGATGCCTACATCCTGCTGCCTCTCCCTAGCACCTGCCCTGAGGCATCCTATATCAAAAGCCAGGAGGTTAACCAGGCTACTGCCTGTAGCGTGTGATGGACTTTTCCTCCATGAATCTGTCCAATCCCCTTTTAAAGGCACCAAGGCCAGATGCCATCACCACCTCCTGTGGCAAGGAGTTCCACAGGTTAATTACCCGCTGGGTAAAAAGGTGTTTCCTTTTATCTGTTCCCACTCTCCCAACACTCAATTTTAGTGGATGTCCCCTGGTTCTGGTGTTGTGAGAGAGGGAAAAGAACATCCCTCTGTCTACTCTACCCATCCCATGGGTATGAGACATTTTGTATGTCTCAATCACATCCCCGCTCAGGTGCCTCTTTTCCAGACTGAAGAGACCCAGACACTGCCATGAGAATCTTCTACAGTCTTCTCATGCAGTAAGGTAAAGGTAAAGGTTTCTCCACGACCATATGGTCTAGTCGTGACCGACTGTAGGGGGCGGTGCTCATCTCTAAGCCTGTAGAGCCGGCATTTTGTCCAAGGACAAGCTTCCGTGGTCATGTGGCCGGCATGACTCCACGGAACGCTGTTACCTTCCCACCGAAATGGTCCCTATTTATCTACTTGCATTTTAGGTGCTTTTGAACTGCTAGGTTGGCAGGAGCTGGGACAAGCAATGGGAGCTCACTCCGTCGCGCAGTCTCGAACTCCCAACCTTGCGGTCAAAAGCCCAGCAACAGTGGATTAACTCGCTGCGCCACCACGTCCCTTGCAGTCTCATGCAGTGCTGGATCCCAATTGCCTCTTCCCTCTGGCTCCTTTGGAGAAAAGAAACAAAGAGCCCCAAACATGGAACCCTTAAAGAGTTTGGCCCACAGGTTGAGGTGAAATTGACAAAGGGTTCCTCCAAGAACTTTCAACAGGAACACACAAGATTGCGAGAGAGAGGGAATTGCAAGGGTAATGGACAGGATGGATGTGAGGTGCTTGAAAGAAATGCGTTAAGAAGCAGAACCTCCAATGCCCCATTTGAGGGGAAAAGGGAGGGGTAAAACTAGAGAAGAGGGATGTGGTGGTGCAGCGGGTCAAACTGCTGCTGCTGGACTTTCCGACTGGAAGGTTGGGAGTTCAAGACTGCGCAATGGAGTGAGCTCCCGTCGCTTGTCCCAGCTCCTGCCAACCTAGCAGTTCGAAAGCACCTAAATGCAAGTAGATAAATAGGGACCACTTTGGTGGGCAGGTAACGGCATTCTGTGCACTACGGCGTAGAGTCATGCCGGCCACATGACCACGGAAGCTTGTCCTCGGACAAACACCGGCTCTACAAGCTTTGAAACGGAGATGAGCACCGCCCCCTACAGTCGGTCATGACTAGACCATTCGGTCGTGGGGAAACCTTTACCTTTTAACTAGAGAGGGATAGAGAGGCATTTCCTTCTCTGACCATAGAGAAGGTTAAGATTTGTCCGGCTCTGATTTGTCTGACCATAGAGGGGGTAAGAAAGGAGCAGCTCTCCAGGGTTATGAAATGTGCAGCATGCTGTTTGCCAGGCTCTGTGCTTGGTTTAATGAAGAGTGTGCACTCTGGATCAATCACGCACGCACATTGTTAAAGTATGGCAGATTTTTTTTTTGTCCTACGGATCAACTATTTTTAGACCCTGAAATAAAAATTCAATAATAGTAGCAAACCCAGGGCCAGACCTTTTGCTTTTAAACAGCTCTCCTTCTCTTCAGACCACCTTCCCTGATTCCAGCCACATCTGAAATACCCACTCCCCCAGGGTGATGTGTAACAAGCACAGGTTGCAGGTGAGGTTGTCATCTCTCTCTCTCTCTCTCTCTCTCTCTCTCTCTCTCTCTCTCTTACACACACACACACACACACACACACACACACCCTATGCATCCTCCTTCACTCATTCCTTGAGTCATCACAGTTTTGCCCTGCAGAGCTCCAGCCAGAGGAAAACTTCACCACTGAGACTTCTGCCTGTCACACCGTTGTTTCTTGGCCTGGAAGCCAGCAGGCATTTCCTTTGCCCTTTTTGTTTTGTGTACACCAGTGGTTCCCAAACTGTGGGTCAGTACCCACCAGTGGGTCACGAGCCACTTTCAGGTGGGTCACAAAGCACCTAGAGCAGTCATCTTGAAAATACGGGAAGATGGGACGCTGGAAAGGGGGGAGGGCTGTGTGGTTGTTTCGCTTTACAACCTTGACATAAGCAAAAAAAAAAAGAGGTTTTTTTTTTCTTTCTGATTCACTTTGCTATAGGAGAATGGCTGAAAAATAATCCAACTTCTTGCTGCACTCTCAGGAAAGCAGCGGGCTCTGGCGCCATAAAGACGGCACTTCCAGCCATAGCATCACTTCTGGTGGGTCCTGGACAGGTTAGGTCGTCATTCTAAAAAGTGGGTCCCGGCGCTAAAAGGTTTGAGAGCCACTGGTGCACGCTGTTTTGAGTTGCGTTAGGTAGGCTCACAACCCGTTGCGAACAATTTGGCCCTTGTATTAGAACAATAATAATCAAAAATGATAATGTTAAAGTCACAGTAGCGCTCAATGAGAAACGACGACGGCGTTTCTTTCTTTCCAAGCATCGCCTTCGCCCCCAACCAGCTTCTCCATCCTCCGGTACCTGCCCGGACCCGACGCAGCCTCGCCCCTTGCCATTGGCCGCCCGGGCAAGCTCCGCCTCCTGGCAAGCACCGCCCTCGGGGCGGAGCCAAGACGAGGGAAGCCCAGCCGGGCAGCGCGTGCGAAAGAGCTTCAGTCTGGTGCCTCCGCTCGGTTCGTGGGCTGGAGCGAGTGGCTCGAAGACCTGCCGCAAAGCCCGGCGCGGCTGGAGGCTCCTTCCGAGCGAGGAGCTGCTTTTGTCCCGGGGCATCCTCCGCCTCCTCCCTGGTCCAGTGCCCCAGCCCCGCCGAGATGCAGCGGGCGCGTCCCTGGGCGCTCCCTTGACGCGCGGGGCAGGCGGGACGTCGCTGCGGGTTGCCGGAGCGGAGCTTGCACCGGAGGAGTCGCTGCCGGGGCTGGGTTCTCGCCTTCCGACGACGCCGTCCTCGCGGCCCGATGGAGTACCCGCTGCAGCTGGGGGTCTGGCTGGCCCTCTCCAGCCAGCTGCTGCGCGAGGTGAGCGAGTCCCGATTTGGGGCGCCCTCCGTCCCTTCTCACGTTCGCGTGCAGGCTCCGGAGGGCGGGCTGTGGAAGAGCCCCGGGCTGGGAGCGCGCACGCGGGTCTTACCAGGAAGCTGCGGCGCCTCGGCGGCCGACACGTGTCTTTCAGCAGGAACTTTTCGAGGCCGCCGCCGCCCGCTTGCTCAGGTGCTTGGAGGGAAATCCTCAGCAGGCAGCAGTGGCGTTCCGGGGCCGGGGGGAACAAAACGCGAGCCAGAGCTCCTGTGTAACGCAGCCCCTCCCCCTCGCCTCCAGAGCCATTCGCGGCTCGCAGAGCTGGCTCAGAGGCTTGGCTGTCCATACCGTTAATGGCTCTGGAGGGAGAGGGGCCAAGTTACAGAGGAGCCCAGGCTCCGGCAAAACTTTGCGTTTTGCCCCCCCCCCACCATAGGAATGCTACTCCCATTAGCAGAAGTGTGTGTACTGTGCACAGAGAGAGGGGGGAGAATAACTTGGGAACTTGCAGGAGGGAATGAAACAAGGCTGATCTGTAACAAGCTCAAAATTGGGCAAGACCAGTAAGGTCCCAATTGGCCCGAACGGCCTTCTAGGCATTCCACAAACCAGTTAACCCTGCCCTGTAGGCAGAACACCTCTGTGAGATTCAAGCCCTCTCCTGCAAGGGTGCCAAGTTGTGTAAAAAGGTAAATGTTTCCCCACGACCGATTGGTCTAGTCGTGACCGACTGTAGGGGGCGGTGCTCATCTCCGTTTCAAAGCCTGTAGAGCTGGCATTTTGTCCAAGGACAAGCTTCCGTGGTCATGTGGCCAGCATGACTTTACGCCGTAGCGCACGAAACGCCGTTACCTTCCCCCCGAAGTGGTCCCTATTTATCTACTTGCATTTAGGTGCTTTTGAACTGCTAGGTTGGTAGGAGCTGAGACAAGCCACGGGAGCTCACTCCGTCATGCAGTCTTGAACTCCCAACCTTCTGGTTGGAAAGCCCAGCAGCAGCGGTTTAACCCACTGCGCCACCACATCCCCTTGGTTGCGCCAAGTTGTGTACATAATACCATAATAATAAGGATTTTAAAAGTATAGGCATGCCCCCGTATCCACTTTCAGTGTCCACTGTTTCAGTTATCCACAGATACCATGGATACTGGGATGCCTATTAAAAAGATACGGGAACACTAAACACATCCTTTTTTTACTTGGTTGCAGCAAAACACGGGTGTTCCCCTATCTTTAATCAGGTGCCCCCAGTATCCACGGTTTCAGGTATCCACGGTGGGGTCTGGAACAGGACCCCAGCGGATACCGGGACATGCCTGTAAAAGCATAGTTAATAACAGTGTGTTTCGGACTGCAGCCTGAAGTGTCAGGATGCAAATCTGCGATTTCTCTCCTATCCTTGTCTGGTCTGGTTTGAAATAGTTCAGGACGAGACAGAAATGGGCTATGTCTCCTTCCGTTTGAAAGTTGTTGTGTAGATGGATGCTGTGTTGCCTCCGAAGTTTGACAGCGCCTTGCACATTGCCGGCCAGCACTAGTTCCAGGGTGGCAGCAGGAGGCAAGTGCGAGAGCAGATTCTGTGAGCAGCGCTTGCTTGACCCTCCTTCCTGTCCATCTGCATCCCATTCGGCACTCCTGCTTTTTCTCCTTATCAGCGCTTGATTTCTCTCCAGGCAGGTGTTCAGGCTCAAATCTGGCTAAGCCTGGAAGCCTCCCTAATCTTTGGCAAGTGGTCTCCCTCTGGAGTGGGGAAAATGCTTTCTGCCCGTGCTTAAGGGCATGTTTGTTCTTTCTTTGGTTCCTGGCTCAGGAAAACGGGAGATTTTTGTGCCAGTGGACTTGTGCATTCCTTTCATCTTTGCCATTTTGATTGGGTTCTAGAGGACTCGATTTCAGATTTTCCTCCACATAATGTTAAAATGAAGAATGCATTCTGTTTGTGCGGGACACACACCTGCTAATTGTACAAGGAGGAACTTTTTTAAAAAGATGCTCCTATATAGCAGGTACAATCTGTCTTTCTTTGTTTCAGCATAGCTGCAGTGTCACATTTACATGTTTGCTGGTGTAAATTCTCCATCTTTTTATATTGTGAGCCTGTTTTGGGGCAGGGAACCATTTCTTTATGCATTTCCTAGGCCAACAGCTTTGACAGTGTTTTTGTTGTTGCTGAAAAGCAGTATATCAATATTCTTAATAATACCTGTTCACTTTCCGTGGCGTCTCTCTGTAAAAAAGGTTGCTCATATCTTGAGTGTAGATCGTAAGAGTAGTGGCTGTGGGAATGGGGGGGCCGTTCATTCTTGGCTGTTTTCCAGCTCCAACTCAACCTCCCCTCCCCCCCGGGCTGCTATTAATTCTATAATGAGAAAAATGCAATCATTTTTCTTTATACGAATAAATCTTTAAAAGTTACATCTGTACATATTCAGGAGCTTCAGTTAGACTCTGTGGCCCCGATCCAGTCAAAACCGAGCACTTCCATTGATATCAACAGGGAAGTCGAGCAAGTGCTTAGCTCTGTTTCTCATTGAAATTGGGAGGACTTAAAACCGCTCAGTTTTGGCTGGAATATTGTGTCCAGTATTTTGATTGCTGCCCATGAAAAGAACAGGACAATTCACTTGGAAGCCTTCCTGGGCAAGCCCCATTGAAGTGAAGGGGACGTGCACAGGAGCACGACAACGGGATGTTCTCTGTTGTTACAGCCTTGTAACCTAATCCTATGTAACTCCCTGCACGGCGATGTAGCGGCACCAGTGTGGTTTCCGCTGTGTCCCACGGGGGAGTGTTGGCGTGTTGAGGCCTCCTTGGGGTTTTCACAAGAACCCTGTGAGGTAGCAGCCTAATCAGGGCTCGCCTTAGGAGCTGCAGGGCAAGACAGCAAGAAAGGCTGTGCAGGATTATATCAGGAACTCAGTTTTGATAAGGCAGGACCATGATTGGATTGCATCCAAGCCCTCATTTGCACAGTTTGTGAAAGGTTGCTGTAACCCCCCCCCCCCAAAAAAATGTGGCTTTGCGACCCCATTGGGATCCCGCCAGTGGTGTCATTCAAATGATTTAGGAACAGGAACTCACTTTTGATTGGCACTTGTCGGGAACCTGGAACCAGCCACGGAGCCCGTTAGGATCCGGAACGCCCGTTCTGGTCCGTTCCCCCTGAATGACATCACTGCCTTCACCCCCCTAGGAATCCAGAGTCACTCCCTTTAACCCTCTGAGTGCCGGCCAACCAAGAAGAAAAGCTCTTTGCAGAGGAATTGGGAGGGGGGAGGAGGGAGAGTGAAGTGGGCGGAGTCAGCCCTAATTTTAACTAGTGGAACTGAGTTCCCCCGCATTCCCCCTGCATGACATCACTGGATCCTCCCCCACAGGTTCAAGAACACTGTCCTGGAGTGTAGTTGTGGGATGTCCTGCAGCAATATTTGCCCCTGATGCCCCGGATGGTTGAGCTTGTGAAGCGGACTTGCGCGGAGGGTCAAGTAGGAGGTTACGTCAGTGATTTTCAACCAGCGTGGCACATTGGTGTGCCGTGAAAGGTCCACAGGGGTACTGCGGGAGTTTAGTCCAAAGCTAGTGCACGCACTTAAAGGAATTAAATACCTAAGGTGGTTCGGCTGCCCAAATGTGCCCAGTGGTCTTTGGCTGCAGTCCTGGAAAACCTGTTCCAAAGCTCTCTGAAAAACCGGCGAGATACTTGATGGGGGCAGACCCTCCGCCTGGTACTGTGCGATCTCTTGCACTCAAGAACAGCCTCCCCAGAGAACATGATGAGAGGCTGCAGGAATGTAAACCTACTTGGGATGAAATGCGTGGCGATGTAGCTGGGGAAACGCACATCTTGACTTTTCTACGCACTTGCTGCTGGTGAAAGCTGGGAAGCTCATGCCACAGGGAGCTCCTTTTTCCTCTCTGCAGAGGAGAACAAGGACCAGGAAAAAATGCGGGTGTTTGTTCTTTTCGCCTTGCGTAATCGACCCAATTGAAGGGGATCGTTTGATCTTCCTGTGAGTTTCCCAGCAATTCATTATTCAGAGCATTCGGTAAATTGGGCCGTGTCACCTCTGCTCCACTTTTCCTCTAAGCTCTTGATAATGGGGGGGGGGGACTCTGTACACGCTCAGAAACTCTCTTGCTTAGCATTTCTCAGGGTGGCATTCTAAGCAGATCTTGGGGCTAAGCATGAAGGTTGGTGTGGGGGTCACTCGATGGGAAGTAGACGGCACTCTGCCCATGGTCAGTAGGGCTCTTTCCTTTTATGATGGCTTGAGGCTGAGCACTGCTGTACAGCCGAGTTCAGCCAGGCTGTGCCCTGGCTTGAATGGTGCCCTGCAGCTTACCAAGTGACTGCCCTCTTCTTTCTCTCCAGAACTGAGATATTTCACAGAACTCCACAGTGGGCATTGACTGCATGCCAGTAGCAGACCTTTGGTGGAACAGGGCTAGCTTCCCACTCCATGATCTCCCCTTCTCTGCTTGGGCAGAGGTGCAAGTTTAGTGCTTGCCATGAGCCCCATTTTCCCTAGATACGCCTCTGCTGGGAGCAAGCCCCATTGAGAAGTGGAGCTTACTTCTGAGGAAGCATGCACAGGATTGGGCTTAATGATGCCAATCCAGAACTCTGGGCAATGTGTTTTCCTAATGTCTGCTCCATGTTGGCGATGCCACCACCTCCATCTGCTTTCTGAATTGTTGATGGCATATGAGGATGGCAGGAGAACATCCTGCTAAAGTTTTCTTCTGCAGCAATAGTAAAGAAACAAGCCCCTGCAGGAGGGAATGATCTAAAGCAGTGGTATTAAAACTTTTTAGACCAGGACCCGCTTTTTAGAATGACACTTGTGTTGGGACCCACCGGAAGTGATGTCATTAACCTGGAAGTGATGTTGTGGCAGGAAGTGACATCATCAAGCAGGAAGTGCTGTCATGGTAACATAATAAAATGACGCTCCTGAAATGCAAACTGGCCTTCTTGGACTGCAGCAATTGCACAGCCATGAGACATCCCTGACAGAAAGCAAAATTAGGACAAAATATGATGTAAAAGCACTGAACTGCAAACAGAATTTTAAAAAACCCTCACTTGAAAATTGGACCTCATAAAAGGAATATAACAAGAGTAAGGTCTGCAGTTTCCAAGATGGCTGCTCCCAGCTTTCCATGGCCCACCTGACATCAGGTCGCGACCCACCAATGGGTCCCGACCCACAGTTTGCATATCACTGATCTAAAGGAACATCAGAAGAAAGCTTCTGTACTCCCAATTATGGGGCAGGTGGGCATGCAACCCTCAACGGCATTTCTCCCTGCTGTTTTCCAAACATGAGCGAAATCCTCTTTGGAACCCTATTGAGGAAAGGCAGCTGGGAGTTCAGCACATTCGAGGAGCCCTGCTAGATCACAGCGAGGGTCCATTGAGGCTGCGTCCGGTTTCCCACAGCAGCTGACGAGACGGCTCTGAGAAGCTCACCAGCAGGGCATGAGGACTACAGCCTGCCCCTGTTGTTTGGTTGCTGTTTTTTCCCCCCAGAGAAATCCTGTCTTTTGGATCTGAAGGATTCATTGAGCTTTCCTTCCCTGAATTTGCATCATCCCCCTTTTCAAGCCATCACTGACCATTGCCCCGTTTTGTAGCCGAGAATTCCAAAAGCTCATTATTTGTTTTAGGTGATACTTGCACTTCCTAGAGTTTCATTGCTCATTTAATAAGGCTGGGAAGGTGGTGGGTCTCCCCCCTTCTGCAGTGCATTGGGGCCGAAATGCCTAAACCCATTGCGTCCAAAGTTCATTGCGTTTAAAAAGCTAGCATGCCAGGGCGGAGGGCCTCTGCTAGGTTTCTCCATGCAGAAGTGTCATGGTATGGACTGGAGGATTAGATATGTAGTAACTTCCTCTACTGGCAGTCTGAAATGATAAAAGCCCAAAAGAGTGGTATCACGTCTGAATGCACAGATCAGCACTCTGTGACAACAGTAGAGGAAGAAACAGACATTTGTGAAATTGGGAGCGCAATCTTATCTTATATGTCCACTTAGACATAAGCCCCATTATAGTCAATGGGGCTCATTTTCACATAAGTGTGGCTAGGATTGCAGCCTTGGGATGCAATCCTAACTTGCATAGGAGCAGACAGGCTGGCAGGCCTGCACTGCGTCCCAGCACAGGTTAGGATTGCCCTGGAGCTGACTGCAGGGCAGGGGGAGTATTTCCCCTTGCCCCAGGGTAAGCTCCAGCCAGGCTGCAGGGGCTCCTCAAGTGCAAGCGCCCGGCCGTGGCCCAGATCAGGCCCACATGGTCAAGCAGCATGGGTTAGGCACATTTTGCAACAGCGCTGTTACGCTGCATGTTACGTAACATCTTGCATGTTACGGCACATTTTGCAACAGCGCTGGGCTGACGCAGATGACCCGCGTCGGTCCAATGCAGGTGGGGGTTGGATGGGGCTGTTAAGTGCCTAACTTGCGCTGCCCCTTTGGCAGGGCCCAGAGGCCCGGGGCTTCCACTTGACCCCTCCTCCTGCTGCTGCACAAAGGAAAAAACACACACTCGGGACAATGTTAAGCCAAGAAGTTAACAGGAACTTGGCCGAGTGCCCTATTTCCATCAGGCCTCGGTTTGAGTGCATTGTTGAATGTGAAAATATCACCCAGGCTTTGCCAGTGGAATTACAACCATGTAAATCCAGCCCTGACTGACAGCCAAATTGAACACATTGTCTTTTGGATGCCCAAAGTATACAGTTGGCGAACTCCGCTGTCTCTGAGCATGACAGCTGGTTCTCTCTCACTCTCACTTCTTAAAATTCCACTTTCCAGCCTTCTGCCGGGTGGTGTTCCTTGGCCCAAGAGGATGCTTTTCTGGGGGGGTCCAGCAACCACCACAAATCCGGTAGTCATGGGTAGCAGAACTGGTCATTTGACCAATGAGAAGACTTGATCAGCTGAATATTGGTTCAGTAGTTTATGCATTTAAGAGTGCAATCCTAACCTGGAGTTAGGCCTGCACAGTTAGGATTGTGCTCTTAAGCGGTGGAAGTGTCGCCTCTTAAGGGTGCCCAAGACTTATTCTGTCTTTTCTGTTCAGCTTTGGTGATACCGCCCTTTTCTCTTTGGGTTCCTCTGGAATTCCTTGGGTTTGTTCCCCCACTTTTGACCATCTAACCTTTAATCAGAGGTACACCCCTGACTGCTGTGGAGGGCTAGCCCATCACATAAATAGCTGTGCTCAGAGGAAAGGAAACTAGGAATTTTTTTCCGTCATCCAAATTGGCCAATTATGGATGGCAGTTTTTTTGCCTACCCCAGACTGGCGAGGGAGGGATGGGTGTTCAGTAGGTTACATGATTTACATTGTGCTTAATAAAGTTAAACCCCAACCTCAGTCTGGTGTTTTCCTTGGGGGTGGTGCAAGGGTAATAATAATCTACTTTAAAATGCCAGATGCAGGGGAGTGGCAGCAGGACACAAGTATCATCATGTTGTCTTGTGTGCTCCCTGAGGCATCTGGTGGGCCACCGTGAGATGTAGGAAGCTGGACTAGATGGGCCTTTGGCCTGATCCAGCAGGGCTCTTCTTATGTTCTTGGGATAACAAGTTCTGTTTTATTTACCTCAGAATTTTACCTCAGAAATTTACCTCAGAATGCTAGATACAAGGAAGTGGCACCAGAATGCAGGCAGCCTGTTGTCTTGTGTGCTCCCTGAGGCACCTGGTGGGCCACCGTGAGATGCAGGAAGCTGGACTAGATGGGCCTTTGGCCTGATCCAGCAAAGGCTTGTTCTTATGTTCTTATGCAGCCCTATCCTTGATCTTCTTGCCCCTTCGGAAAGCAGGGACTGCATTGCCACATGCTTGGTGATCATTTGATTTCTGTCCCATTTGATATCAATGTTTCAGCTCAGAGATGGCTACTGAACCACCACCACCCTGCCATGAAGCTTGATGGCATGCTCTACACTCCCCTTTGACTGCATCCGGTGTCCACTGGCTGCAGGGACTTGGCTCGAGAATTCTCTTAGCATTGTTGTCCCTTAACTCCAGGGGTGGGTTTTAATTAAGAAAAGCTATTTCAGTGAAACTTGAACTTTTTGCCAAAGAGGAAACAACACATAATGTTTATGGACTAGACGTAATGAGAGGAAAACAACAGAAAGCCGATCCAAGTTATTCATTCCAGGTGTCCTGCCCTGCTTGGAGCTCCATGGTTCTTTGATTTTTGGCTGTAATCCTAAATCCTTTCCTGGGAGCAAGCCCCATGGAACACAATAGAATTGACTTACGAGTAGAAACGTATAGGATTGCCCTGTTCCTTCAAAACTTGGGCTGTGTGTTGGGGGTGGGGAATTCCTGCATCTGGTAGCCGCAAGTTCAGTGCGTGTAATATCGGTGGTGAGCAAGGGCTTGTTTGGGCTGCATTTGAAATCTGTTTCTTTTCTAAGCGGTGGGAGAGCCCCAAAGCTTTCTAGGGACTTCCTTTGCAATGAAATGTCGATTGACCCCAATGTACAGGTTGAGAAGGTAGCAAGCATGCGTGTGGCCAGGGCCGAAAGCAACACCCCAAGATTCAACAAAGTGGCTTCTGCCAGCCTGAAACCAGCTAGCAGCCTCTAGAAGCCAAACTGTTTCCCCTACCCCAGGCCAAACTCCAATTGTCCCTTGGCTGCTCTTGCGTTACCATGACACTGGAGCCACAAGTTTCCCCCCTTTCAAGTTCCTGGTTGTGCAATCTTGTGATCCTGTTTCTGCAGGAATTGGTGTAGATTCCTTTTCTTGTCTTCTTTTTTAAAAGCATTGGAATATTGCTGACTTCCAAATTTGACTCACTCTCACTCTCACTCTCACTCTCTCTCCAGCTTCTTTTGCTTTTCCCTTTTCTACAATTGTAACTCTGCCCAAAGGAAGCAGAGCTCAACTCAAGTCCTTTGCAATCCTAAAAGGGGTTTGCGCTTTCCCACTTTCTCCCGTCAGCTATTCCAAGATTGCCCAACGAGACGGAGGTGGCAGTGGAATGTGAGGGGTCTTAGCTCAGTGGCCAGGTACGCTACATCCCTTACCTGCAGAGGATCCCAGGTTGAACCCCTGGCAGTTTCCCAAGTACAGTTGGAACAACCTTTTAGAATGACGGTCTGTCCAGGACCCACCAAAAATGATGTCATGGCCAGAAGTGCCGTCATTGTGACGCCAGAGCCTGCTGCTTTCCTGAGAGTGCAGCAATCAGTTGGGTTATTTCTCAGCCATTTTCCAATAGCAAAGTGACTCAGAAAGGAAAAAGCCTCTTTACAATCTTGACACAAGCGAAACAACAGCAGGGCTCTCCCCCTTTCCAGCACCCCATCTTTTCAATATGGCTGCTCCAGGTGCTGCATGACCCACCTGAAATTGGCTTATCACCCACTGGTGGGTCCTGACCCACTTCCCTGGGAGTAAGTCCTATTGTTTCTAATGGGACTTACTCCTGAATAGACATGCGCAGGATCGGGCTGTGAGAGCCGTCAAGCCTTCCTGCAGGATTCTGGGCCGCAAAGTATCCCCATTGAAAAATATGCTATACTCTGTTGGGATGGGCAGGAAACCGAGAGAGCGTTCTGCAACGCGGTCCTTTTTGTTTTGTGGTGGGTAATGATTGTAGCTAGGAATAACGTTCACTTCTCACAAACTGCGTCTGAACTTTGGCTCCTGAGCTGAGAAACCAGCCCTGCAGCAAACCTCCTTGGCGAGTTCACAAGGAACTGGCTTTAATTGAGAACTCTCTGAATCCGTTTGACACGTCGATGACGCTGAACCCGTTGTTTGCCTCTCGACGTGACTCTGGCGCGGAGACAAGTCTAGGCTGCTCTCACTGCCAGGCCTGTGGGAAAGGGATCCCAGATACACAAACTCACTTTTGATCGGAAGTGGTACAGCAGAATCTCCAAGAGGCTGCCAGTGGGAGATTGAACTGTTGGCCAAGAGAATGGAGCCCTTGGCCATAAGGCGACCCACATGAGAGAAGCACTCTCAAACATAGGTCCCGACCCTCACTCTCTGCAGCTTCCTAGCACAGTTAGAGATTTGCATTTCTCTGGTTGCGATTCAGTTTCAGCACCGTGTGTGTTTTCTGGTAGGATTCCTGCGCTTGTAATAACGGCCTGCAAGGCTGAAATCCCACAGGTAATGCTTGTTCCCACATGCAAATACGCTGCTGAGGAAAAACAGCCTTCACTGAATACAATGACGTTGTATTCAAAGAAAGTGGATCCTAACCAGTGATGTCATGCAGGGGGAACGCGGGGGAACTCAGTTCCACTAGTTAAAATTAGGGCTGACTCCGCCCACTTCACTCTCCCTCCTCCCCCTCCCAATTCCTCTGCAAAGAGCTTTTCTTCTTGGTTGGCCGGCACTCAGAGGGTTAAAGGGAGCGACTCCGGATTCCTAGTGGGGCGAAGGCAGTGATGTCATTCAGGGGGAACGGACCAGAACGGGCATTCCGGATCCTAACGGGCTCCGTGGCTGGTTCTGGGTTCCTGACAAGTGCCAATCAAAAGTGAGTTCCAGTTCCTAAATCATTTGATTTGGGTGGGGGCAGGGTGGAAGGAGAAGGTTAAGCACTCTGGGCATCGTGATTGACAGCTCTTTTGCAGAAATCCAATTAGGCAGTAATGAGGTGCCCTGTGTTTGTGCTTCTCAACACCTACCTTGGGATAATAGCAACTGAACAAACAAACCTCCAGGTTATAAGGCAGGGTGGACACGTCAACATGGTTAGACAAATTAAGATAAGAAGCCAAGTAAATCAGTGGCTTGTGCAGGAAATTCTTGCAATGTCTCTGAACCAGGCAAGAAATGGCTCCCCAAAGCTAGACTTTCAAGGTCAGTATTCTTGGGTTTTCTGTGTTCAGTGGGTGCCCATAGTCGCATAGTGCCACTTAATGTTGCTGTCTCACCTTGGAAAGTGGGTGGAGCTTACAAGAAAAATGGAGGAGACTTGCCCTCCTCTACTGCATGACACAGAGCGCAATCATAACCTGGAGTTGGGCCAGCACAGTTAGGCCAGCAAAATTTGGCTGGTACAAGGGATACTGTGAAATATGTTTAAAGGTAAAGGTTTCCCCACGACCGAATGGTCTAGTCGTGACCAACTGTAGGGGGCAGTGCTCATCTCCATTTCAAAGCCTGTAGAGCCGGCGTTTTTGTCCGATCATGTGGCCAGCATGACTCTAGCGCCGTAGCGCACGGAACGCCGTTACCTTCCCTCCAAAGTGGTCCCTATTTATCTACTTGCATTTTTTAGGTGCTTTCGAACTGCTAGGTTGGCAGGAGCTGGGACAAGCAACGGGAGCTCACTCCGTCACGCAGTCTTGAACTCCCAACCTTGCAGTTGAAAGCCCAGCAACAGCGGATTAAACCGCTGCGCCACCACGTCCCCTAATTATGTTTGGACCACTCTTACAGTTGGGGAAGCCAGCACACAGACGTGCGCCACCCTCCTTACTCCGAGGGTAGTCCAAACACGCTTTACGGCCCTTGTGCCAGCCAAACTTTGCTGGCCTAACTGTGCCAGCCTAACTCCAGGTTAGGATTGCGCCCACAGTGTCATTCCAATGTGAGCTGTTGTGGAATGAGCTAAAGTCTGAAGTCACAATGTGCTTGAGATCCTTTGTGAAGAGGCTGAGAATGAACAAACAAATTGAAAACACCACAGTATCAAATAGATGTACAGATGGGATATCAGCACCTGCTGGGGTTTGGCTCTGGGACTCCCTGCTGATACCAAAAACTATTTTAGATAAAAGCAGTTAAAACAAAACAAGAGTGAGAAAGTAAATTAGAACTGCTATTCTGCAGCTCCCTCTGAGAAAAGCGACCCCCTCCCTTAGCTCTTGATCACTGAAGAATGGAATGCAAAATTGATTAATCACTTCCACATTCCATTGTTCAGCAAGCCAGGGTGAAGGGACTTTTCTCAGAGCAAGTGGTAAAATAGCAGTTCTAATTGTCTGACTCCCTAGAAAAGCAGTTTCTTAGAACAGGGATTGTAATGGGATTAGATGTGTTTTTTCCTCTTCTCCGGGGATCAGCCGGGTTCTTCAGTGGCCACCAGTGTTGAGTCTAATCCATGGATGAGCAATCAGTATATAAAAAGGTTGGACCTGCACATAAGTTGGATACTCATTGATTCCATTGAAGCAAGAACATTGCTGAAAGATGGCCACTCCTGTGGTAGCTCCTCTATTGGATTTTACCTCCTCCTTTTGTGGTTTTCTTGGAGTTACATTTTTGTTGGTCAACTATGCTAATTTCCTTGTATCAAAAAGAATTGGGGTGTTTTTTTATCAGGACCACAGAGTATTGGAGTTTTTGAAATGTCTTTCGGTGGGGCTCACTCCCCAGAATGTGAGATGGGTGGGGGGTTTTTTTCTGTAATTGCCCTACATAAGCATCTGGGTCAGTGAGATGGTTGCGGCAGCAACAGACGTAAAGATCTAATCTGACCTTATCTGTTGTTCTTCCTCAGTGCAAAGGAGTCTGCTTCATCCGCATGCAGAAAACCAAAGTGTGGGAGGGAAACGCAGAAGGTTAGAGGAACAAGCATTTGTTTTACTTTCTCATGACCCCAGAAGAAACTTGTGGTGGGACAGACCTGCAAACATTGGAACCACAACACTAATGTAGCTTCCCCTCCATGGCAGCTACGCAGTGTAGTCAGCCAGGAGACAGCCCTGCAGCCTGAGCCCAGTGACCAGCCTGAGCTCTGTCTTGCCTGGATTATGCTTCAGTTGGTGAGCCCTTGTCCTGCTCATTTGTTCTGTGGCTAGATTGCCACCTGTGTCAATTTGGAACATCATTGTGTGGGAAAGAGCTGAAGCTGCTAAAATACCAGCTGGTGGCAATCAGCTCACTTGAAGAGTGTTATTTTCTAGTTCCCCTGTTTCCCCACAGAAAGATGTGAGGTCATAGCTAGGGTCAGGAAGCACAAACCTATTCAAGAAGGTTCCATCCAGCTAGTGCTGCAATCAAGAAGATTCCACACAGCTGAGACCCACCACTTAGGTTGTGTATATAACCTTTTCTGACCATTCTGTGATCTCCGAACGTTCCATCACTGCATCAAGTGATGGCCAACCTTTATCCTGATTGGATAATTGATTGTGCTAGAGGGGTATAAAGATACCCAGTTCTGGGGTACAAAGCAGATCGTCAGAGACCTTCAGATCTTCAAACCTTCAGCTCACCTTCTCCACTTCAGTCCAAGATGCCCCAGCCTGAACGTGCTGCCTGCTTGAACTTGAGAAGAAGGTGAACCAGCATGTTATAGGGCCTAGTCTAGTGTTAGGCATATAGTTGTTTTCTTATTTTAAGGTGTTAAGTCTCTGTTAGTTCTTTTAAGCCTTTCCTAGTTTTGTAACTGTTTGTTTTCTTAATAAATCATAGTTAATATATAAAGCTTTTTTGTGAGTATTTGGAGCCAGACTAAATTCAGTTTTGCTGCTTTGGCACGCTTATCAGTTAAGTTAAGCTTTATAGCTTTGGGATAGGTCCCTGTAGTTGGAGCTAGTATAGCCTGTGTATTTAAAAGTTGAGAGTCTGTTCGTTCCTCTGTTTGAGGCTGTAACTCTTACCTGTGGTCCCAGGCTGCTAGCAGAGGACGTGTGCCTTGTTGCCTTGGCTTGTAAGTGCTTAAGGACTTAAGTGCTCTGCTGAACGTTCACAACTCATATGGGCCCTGGGCTGGATATAGGCAGCGGTGTCATCCTGGCGGAACGGCCCGGTATGCCGTTCCGCTAGTTCCGCGGACAGGCCCGGGCCGCGCCGCCTCTCCCGAGGGCGGGCGAGCTGCTCCTGGGCCCGCCCGCCCTCCTGTGCGTCCGAATCGCTCTTAAATGCGCTCTTCCAGGCGCAGGGAGGTGTGGCTGGCCTCCGCCATAGGAGCGGAGGGCTGCCAATCATCCGGGCGTTCCGGTTCCTGGCGCGCCCGGATGACATCACTGGTTATAGGGCATATGAGCCTGTGAATTACACCAACCAACAGTCTGGGAACCACTGACCTACAAGGACTGACAGCAGCACTCCATGATCTTGGATGAGGATCCTTCCTAGCCACACTTAGGTGCTGCCAGGGGTCGAAGCTGCGACGTCCTTACGTAAAAGCGCATAGTCTTCCATCAAGCTACAGCCTCATCCTCAACATAGCCCTCGATCCCAGACCCAGACTGCGTTGTTTCTGGAAAATCTTCTCTTCCAAGAAATTGCACAGCTACCCCACAACGGCTCACTCCATTACTTTCCCAAAAAAGGCAAATTGGAAACAGGCCTATTATTAGCTGAGGCGACGGAAGGTTATTTTCCAGGAGAGGTCTAATTACACTGGGAAGGAGAAGGATCACCCTCTTGAACGGTTTTCTTTGCCGTAGCTGCACACTTGAGAGTAGTTAGCACTAGGCTGAGAAGGTTCATTAACTGCGATGGGCAAGATGTGGTAGCCGGTGAAGGGCCTCGGATATGGTGCCCACTTCCTCAGGCGACAATAGTTGAAATGTATCTCTCATAACTGTACAAACCTGTGCATCAAACAGGCCAGCTTTTGATATGTGACGACTATGATGTCCGGCAAAGAGAATACAGTACCATCATAAGAACATAAGAAGAGCGCTGCTGGATCAGGCCAAAGGCCCATCTAGTCCAGCTTCCTGTATCTCACCGTGGCCCACCAGATGCCTCAGGGAGCACACAAAACAACAAGATGCCTGCATCCTGAGGCCACTCCCTTGTATCTGGCATTCTGAGGTAGCCTACTTCTAAAGTATGGAGGTTGCACTAACCATCATGGCCTGTAGCCTGCGATGGACTTTTCCTCCAGAAATCTGTCCAATCCAATTCTAAAGGTCAGATGCCATCACCACCTCCTATGGCAAGGAGTTCCACAGATAACTTAAAAAGGTAAAGGTAAAGGTTTCCCCACGACCGAATGGTCTAGTCGTGACCGACTGTAGGGGGCGGTGCTCATCTCCTTTCAAAGCCTGTAGAGCCGGCGTTTTGTCCGAGGACAAGCTTCCATGGTCATGTGCATAACTCTATGCCGTAGCGCACGGAACACCGTTACCTTCCCACCAAAGTGGTCCCTATTTATCTACTTACATTTTAGGTGCTTTCGAACTGCTAGGTTGGCAGGAGCTGGGACAAGCGACGGGAGCTCACTCCGTCACGCAGTCTCGAACTCCCAACCTTGTGGTTGAAAGCCCAGCGACAGCGGATTAACTCGCTGCGCCACCACGTCCCTACAGATTACTTACCCGCCGGGTAAAACAGTATTTCCTTGTACCTGTTCTACCTCTCCCAACACTCAATTTGAGTGGCTGTCCCCTGGTTCTGGTGTTGTGAGAGAGGGAAAAGAACATCCCTCTGTCGACTCTAACCCTTCGATGGCTGAAATGTTTGCAAACTGGTTGCAGCAGGACCGGAAGGACTATTCCTGTGCTTAGTCCTTCAGGCACTGCTTGTTTGTTACTGTTCGTCTGTTCTGTTTTCCGGAGGCTGCTTGGAATTCTGACCCTGTCTAAAAAATTGCAGCTTGCCTCCAGTGGCGTTTCTACAGGGATGGCAAAGCTCTTAAGTTTTGCAAGAAGCCTGACCTTGCAGTGGAAACCACTCCTCTCCTGCACCGTTTTAGCCAATCCTCGCAGGGAACAGCAACATCTTGGCGTTGCTTACTGGCTACTGCAGCAAGGGAGAGGCGGGATTTACATGACAGGGTAAGGCTCCTTGCAACACTTAGAGCTTTGCCATCCCTGTAGATCCGCCTCTGGCCTCCATGTCCAGAGGCTGTGGACCTCTGAATATCAGCTGCTGGTAGGCAACCAATGGGAGAGCACTGTGCTCTACTTGTGGGATTCCCAAGGGCACCTCATAGGCTACTGAATGGTTAACAGGAAGTAGCTCCAAACCTTTAGGAGGCTGCGGATCACTGCGGCAAAAATTGGAATTGTTGTGGACCGTATCCATCCCTGTAGAAACGCCTCTGCTTGCCTCAGCTTTGGGCCACTGCAGCTAACTAATGTAGGGAGAATCCAAACATGGCTGTTGGTGACTAGGTGAGGCTCAGTGACTGATGGCAAAGATTATTAGTACTAATATAGGGAGATGGTCCCTTATCCGGACATCTGAAATACAGAGTACTCCAAAATCCAGACATTTTTGAAAACTTTCTGTAGTGTGAACACTAGAAGATCTTGTGCTCATTCCCACGTACAGGCTGTGAGTTCTATTCTCTGCTCTGTGGGGTGTGCCTGTACAGACACTTTTCAGAACTGTCAAAAGAGGCCAGCAGGCACCCAAATGGGTAACATGAAAAGAGCAAGAGGATGCACTTTTCATTATCATTAAGCAATTATTCCGAAATCCAGAAAAATCCAAAATCTGGATACCTTCCCACCCCAAGCAGGCCTGATAAGGTATACTTAACCTGTGGTAATATTGCTATTATAAGAATATAATGTAATATTATTAATAGTCAAGTAATATAGTTTGGTGGGTTTATATAGTTTACTAATATATATAAAATATATGTATAATATAGTTTACTAATATATACTTGGTAATAATAATTATTAATGTTATTAATATTAATAGGTCTATATTATTAATATTAACATTACGAATGCTACCTTACAAATATTACACTAAAATATACACTACTTAGAACAAGAAATAAAGTAGTAATAAGAAAAATTGGGGGCAAATATTTAGACCACAGCATTATTATAGAGAGCCAGCCATCAGAGGCTAAAGCCTGATTTTTATTCAGTTCTTAGAGTGAGGCAAGAGTTTCCTCTGTCGACCCAATAGCTTCTGTTGCACAGAGCCATCGATCATCCAATGTGCAATATTGACAGCAATTTCTGTGTGTGAAAGATCCCCTGGGCAGAGTCATAAGCCTGATGACCTCGGCTTATTGTGTGTGTTTTTTTTCCTGTAAGCCCAGCATGCGCTCTCCATTCTGATTGAGGACTGTGCAGGTATTTCACTCGTGTTAATAATTCCTCGAGCATTCCCATAGAGGAAAAGATTTTGCTGAAATGCACTAGAAAGTTATACAGCATCTTCAGGGAAGAAGCAGAAAGTGGAGTCCCTGGCTGTAGAACTGGGACTTGGTGTGAAAATACTTAACTTGCCCTCGTCGTCATAATTTATTTGCTGCCTTATGAGCCAGAGAATGCCGAAGGTCCTTAAACACCAGAGTGAAACAAAAAGGAACTCAAAATGTAACAACCCAAATAGATTGCTACAGTGTTTTTCAAACCGTGGGTCAGGACCCACTAGGTGGGTCACAAGCCAGTTTCAGGTGGGTCATGTAGCACCTAGCACAGCCATAATTAAAAATAGGGGAAGATGGGTCATTGGAAAGAGGGAGGGCTGTGTGGAGGTTCTGCTTGTGTCAAGGTTGTAAATAGGCTTTTCCCCTTTCCTGATTTACTTTCCTGTTGGAAATGGCTGAGAAATAAGCCGTCGGATGGCTGCATTCTCAGGAAAGCTGCAGGCTCTGGTGTCAACTGAATCCATGAGGTCAACTGAGGTGGTTGCCTCAGGCAGTGGTGGTGAACGGGGAGCTTGAGGGTTGCAATCCTTAGGAGAGCCAGAGGCCAGGACCTCCTGATGCTTGAGGCAGCATGCCAGATGTGGCCCCCTTACCCGATGACTCTCCAGTGTTCTAGCTCAGCACTCTTTGTGCCCCCAAAATTTCCTCTTCCTCTCTGCCCCTCCTCTTCCTTTCCCAATCCAGGGAGGAGAATCAGCAGTGGAGGTGAGTTGGCAGATAGAGGGTTCCCCCCCAACTCCAACTGCTGCCTGGTGTAGCTGCTTCAGTTGGCAAAATGGGATCTTGCTTGTTTCAGTGAACACCGTGTCTTCCTGCCTTTTCCTCTCTCTCCTCCCAATGGGAAGCAGCCTGAGGAAGGCAGCCTTGAGCAGACTAGGAAGAGCAATGCACAGAGTTGAGCAGGCTTCCTCCTCCATCCGCTGCAGAGACCGGCAAAGGGTCTGGGCTGCCTCGCTGTTTCAAGCAACAACAGATGGTGCAGGAGACTCGCGCCTTTCCTAGCTAGCGAGAACGCTGCTGCTGACTTTGCAGGGAACAAACGAGAACGCCTCCCAGCTTGACTCCAGGCATTCTGGGAAAGCGGCGCTGTTCTCTTGGGTTGACACAGCAACACTTGACAGCTGCTGCAGGAGTCGGGCCCAGCACAACCACGGGCAATGCTTGGAGCCCTGCCCCTGTGCCAGTGTTTCCGTGGCCAATCTGTGGCCCGTCAAGAGCCAGCTCGGCTCACTTTAGGGGATCGCTGTTTTGTAGCTTTTACCCCTTTTGCGAAGGGACGGACACACACACACACACACACACACACACACACACGCTTCTGTAGGTGAGCTATTTGTCCACCATGTCACATCGCCCTCTGAATAAATACTTGCTGTACTAATGTAATAAAAACAGAGGTCAATATGTACTTGGGATGCTAAATCTTAGACCATTAGTAAATCTGGGTAAACATGCTAAGAATATGTTTCCTGGCCTGCCTTTCAGCCTGCTGGGCAAACAAGCCTCCCTTTGTCGGACCCCCGGCTGGGTCTGTTGGGGCGTACCTGCTTCCAGCTCCAGCAGTTCCGGAGAGAAGCCCCCCCCCCGTCTCTTGGAGGAAAGATCATGCAACCAGCACCTGGGAATTCTCTACCCCCCCCAAGAGACTTGCTAGGGTTGTTCTCTTCAGAATAATATAGGAAATGGAGGGGATAGACCTAAATTTCAACCCCAAAGTGCATTCCCCTCAAACCTAGTACAACGTACTTAGTTTTGTGAATGTTCCAGACCATTCTCTCTGCACCATTAATGCCACTGAAAAAAGCACAGTCAGCTCAGCTGTATGCGGTGGTATGGAGAAGGGAATCTCAATGTATGGGAGGGGGGTGTTTTCAACTGCAGCGTCATGTGGCATTGAGTTCCACAGAACGTGTGCCCAGGTAAATGCATAGAATTGCACCCTTGGTCATCACTCCCCCCCCCGAAACTGCTGAAGTATTTTTAACCTGCAGTTGCTCATTTTCATCCTCCACCCCCTCCCTCTATGGCATCCCTCATTGTCAATGTTTAGTGCAAGCCCTTCAATGCAGGGACCTATTCAGTGAACAGCCAGTGTCTCCTGCGTTGCTTTCACTGCCTGGAATGGCTCTGACGGCGGGACCACTTACACAGCGCTTCACTGTGCCTTTCAGTACTGACCGTACTGCTCCTCCTATAGCTATGCTACTGCCTAAAAGGCCAAATTTGGGGCTACCAGAAACAAGAAGATTTGGTTTTCAGTCTCAAGTTCTAAACCGATGTTGTTCAAACTGTTGGTCGGGACCCACTTGGTGGGTCGCGACCTGATGTCAGGTGGGTTGCGGAAAGCTGGGAGCAGCCATCTTGGAAACTGCAGACCTTCCTCTTGTTATCTTCCTTTTGTGAGTGTTAGCAGTTGAATTTGCAAGTGAGGGTTTTTTTAAAAAAAAATTGTTTTCAGTTCAGTGCTTTTACATCATATTTTGTCCCAATCTTGCTCTCTGTCAGGGATGTTTCCTGCTTGTACAGTTGCTGCAGTCCAAGAAGGCCAGTTTGCATTTCAGCAATGTCCTTTTATTATGGCACTTCCTGCTTGATGATGTCACTTCCTGCCACAACATCACTTCCAGGTTAATGACATCACTTCCGGTGGGTCCCGACATGAGTACCATTCTAAAAAGTGGGTCCCGGTCTAAAACGTTTGACCACCACTGCTCTAAACTATTGAACTGGTGGTCAAGTTTCTTGCCTTTGTGCAACCCGCTCTTAAAATGGGAGAAAAAAGCGTATTGTTCTTTCTCTTTTTCTCTAGGCATCAAGCTCATCTCTGGAATGCAGGATCATGTTGGCCGTTAAAGTTGCCCATGAAGAGTGCTTGGAACGCATCAGCCTGGATAACCAGACTTCAGGTAAGATTTGGGAACACCCCCTTACACACCTTGCCGTCTGGAGTGGCCCAGCCCAGACGCCGTGTTCCCCACCCTTCAATGAGATCTGGTCCTGTAAGAGACTTCACCAGACCCCCAGTGGTGAGCTGTAGCGCTTGGGTCCTTGGATCCAGTTGGCTCTGAATTCCAGGACAGAGACATAGAGAAGTGCAGGAGGTGAGATGTGAGCTCAGCACACAGAGGGGATTTGTAAGTGACGGTGGTTTGGCTTGGCGTGTTTGCCTGGCCTTTGTCAGTGTGCCTGTTCGGAGCCGCCAAACGGGTTTTGGTGATGGAAGACGGCTTAGGAACTGTGACAGGCGTGCAAGAAGGGTAAGCAGACAACGCTGTGAGTTGGCCGCAGTTGGCAAGGAGCTTCTTCTGTTGGCACAGTCTCTTTTTTCTCTTGCATAAGGCAACTCGCAACTTCTGAGATCAGGCTTGTGAAAAATATTTTTCTGAGCGCTTCTGCTATCTTTGAGGCTCCAGGCAAAGCCAATTCTGTTCTGTGATGTTTTCAGCTGTGTCTGAGAAGTTGTTTTGAGCTGCTGTTTTAATCTTCTTGTTGTGTTGCATTTGTTTTTGTGGTTTTCATGGTTGTTTGTTTCTGGAACTTGCATTGAAAAGCCATCTTGAGAGTGGAATACAATGTGAGGAGTGAGTAACTAACTAACTGAATGTTATGTAAGGGAGTCGCTCTCAGATCTGGCCAAAGGACCTTTTCCCACAGCATCCCATTCCCCACAGGGACCAACCAAGTGCCTCTTGGAAGCTCAGGAGTGGAATGTGTCATCCACTAGCTCTCTGCCACTGTTGTTTCCCAGCAGCCACTCTGCAGAGACGCCCTGCTGGCTGCTGAGCCTGGCGGTATCATTTAGCCTTCATCATCTTGTGGCAGAGAATTCCACAGGCGCATGATGTGCCCTGCAAAAGGTACTGCCTGCAGAGGAAGACGGACAGGCGCCTTGTTACTGCAGACAGTTGCCCTAGAAACAGGGCCGCAAAACCCTGAAGAATTTTTCAGTGATGCACATGCGCTGTGTATTTTCACACAATGCTTAGCTGTATCGTCCAAACATGCCCAACCTCTAAACTGGAATTTAGAGGAATACTAAATACTAAACAGAGAATTATGGAATGCTGATGGATCTGACCCAAGTGCATCTTTTTAACGGCTCAGCTCTCTGTTTCAAGCACAAAACAGCATCTCTGCTTTTCTCTGGGACTTGTTGGAGGCCTCCCATCCAAGCATCTTAAATTGGGGGGGATGAGGATTGCCCCAGTGCTTAAAATGCCATCCAGGCACTACAGCCAGAAAGAGAAGGCAGAAAGAAGCCGTTCCCATCCCAATGCTAATAAAAGGCTCCATTGTCAGGTGTGTGTATTACCTGCCACATATTTTCCATCCTGTTGACTGATGGGAATATCTGATACAGTTAAAGGAGCAATTTTTTGCCCTTGGCTAATTCAATGAATGGTGCGGGATGTGTGTTTTTTGAGCAGTCAAAGCTAATCAATTCAAACTGGAGAGAACATTGGTTTTAGGAAACCTCTTATCAATTGCATTGCCTAAAGGAGATTAATCCGTTTAGCGGGGTTTGATCAGGCTGGCAACGGATCATCAGTCACGGCTGCCCCACTGTTGCACCTCATCCATCATTCCTGTTCCTCCGATCACTAATTGGAAAAAGTAGCTTTCTGCAGTGGAGCAGTAAGAGCGAGTTGCAGCAGATGGCTTTTGCACTTGTGGCTGCAGTGAACATTGGGTCAGCTCTGTTTGTTCCTGGGGATGAAGACTCACGTCACATTTCAGCAGTAGTGGTTTCACTGCATCATTGCTGCTCTCCAAACACACTTGCAGGGAGGTATGAAAAAATATGTAAGAACATAAGAAGAGCCCTGCTGGATCAGGCCGAAGGCCCATCTAGTCCAGCTTTCTGTATCTCACAGTGGCTCACCAGATGCCTCAGGAAGCACATGAGACAGCAAGACGCCTGCATCCTGTTGCCACTCCTTCTATCTGGCATTCTAAAGTAGCCTACTACTAATGTAAGGAGGTCACACAACCTATCATGGCCTATAGCCCACGATGGATTTCTGGAGGAAAAATCTGTCCAATCCCCTTTTTAAGGCACCTAGGCCAGATGCCATCACCACCTCCTGTGGCGAGGAGTTCCACAGATTAATTATCCGCTGGGTAAAATCGAAACTACTCACCTCTTGGCAAGGCAAGGTGTCTCGTGGCTGCCCTCCTCCCCAGGGACAAACGGAGGCCCGAGCGCGCCCATGGCAGGGCAACAAAACTGCACCTCCAGGACGTCACCCCGCCCCCGTGCGTCGTCAAGCCACGCCTCCCTGTGCCCGGAATAGCTCCATTTTGGAGCTAAATGGAGGTGAGGGAGCGAGGGCGGGCTGAACAGCGCCCGGTTTCCTCCGCGGACTCCGCGCAATGGCGCCCCGCCGCTGCCCGGCGCCCATGGCTTGCGCCACCCCAGGCTATACGGTAAATATGCCTCTGCTCCTCCCACCCCTCCCTCCCCGGCATAATGGTAGGTCTGCAGCTGACAAGAGTAGACCATAGAGAAGAAAAACGTTGAAAATCGCTGGTCTACATTTGGTTCTAATTTGAAGCAAGTTCAAGCGCACCAGGAAGCAGGATTTATCAGAGCTCCACAAACAAGAGGATGGTTGCTCTGTGGCACATCTAATCCAATTATCTCATTACAGCTAATCGATTTCCCTTGTAATCATTCGTTCCTTTAAACATCTCTCTCTCTCTCTCTCTCTCTCTCTCTCTCACACACACACACACACACACACACACACACACACACACACACACATGCGCGCGCGCGAACACAAAAATGAATTGGCAACCAAGCTTTTCAATCTGCTGTAATTGACTTCCCAAGCTGCCAACTGTACGGGCAGTCAGATGTGGCCTACCTCTGTGCTCCCTGGGAAACAGCAGGGGGCAGCGTAGTTAAGTGGGCGCAGCTGAGCAGAAAATGGTTGGGTTCTCTGACAGTCCGGCTGGTTCTCGGGAAGCCTTGTTAGCCACTTGGTGATTGCTGTGATTGCCTGGATGAGGAGCCCTGGGAGAGGAATCTGACCCACCAGGAAACCCACGAAAGCTCAGATAAATGCTGATGACCAGAAGTTAAAAGCAAAGCAAAAGGGAGTGTGTGTGGGGGGGGGAGGGGGTTTACTAACAGGATCCCCAACCGTGTAGCATCTCTGCTCTGGTGGGGTGGGGATGGAACAGGCTGCTTACAAAGACAGCAGGACTTATTTCTGTCCCTTAAGAGGAGAGTGGATGAGTTGCTGCCAGGAGATTTTACAGCAGTGTTATTGAATGAAATAGGCATTGGCACCTGTGTGGGCACAAATGAGAAGCTGGCAGGATGAGGGTGATCATCCGCTTGCCCCGTTCAAGCTGGTCACTTCGGCGTTCCCCACTCGAGTCCCCCACACTGCCCCCTTCAGCAGCAAACTCTCCACCCACACAATGTGGAACGCTTGGCATTGCTGTGCATGCTGAGAGCCATGTGGCCAGTTGGATGGAGCTCTGCGCATTGCTACAAGTGCACTTTGGTGCGGCAAGGAGGGAGCAGAGAGGCCGACGGTCTGAGCTGCCTCTGTGCATATGTGTGCCGCAAGTGCACAGACGTGCACGCCGAAAACAAGAAGAGGGAAAGCACTCCATTTTGCCAACTGTTTTTTTAATAATAAAGCTGAGCTGGAGGCAGGCGAACAGCGAGTTGAAATGCTCCCTGGTGCCTCCAGCTTCCCCACTTTTGCATGTGTCCTGGGGGTGGGTCCATAGCGTAGTGGGTGGGCCGCTGCTGTGCATGCAGAAGGTCTCGGATTCAACCCCTGGCAGCACCTCCAGGCAGGCCTGAGACAGCAGCAGCCTCGCCCAGGGCTAGACACCTTGGTCTGCACTCTGTGCAATGGGAGTCTGCAAGTTTTGGTCTTCAGTGCATAAAGAGCAGCTACGTGGAGCCCCGATTCAAGCTGGGACCAAGGCACGGAGGGGGGGCATGATCCTTGGCCCCCATCGTGACCTTAATTCAGCCCAGTCTCAGCCCAGATTAGGGATCCTTGTAACTGCGTGCATGAACCACAATCACACAGGCTACATATTTTTATCCTGCCTACTATGCTGAAGTCCAAATTACTGAGCTAGATGGATCAATGACTTGGTGTGTTCATATGTCTCTTCCTGGACATTTCTTTCTTTCTTTCTTTCTTTCTTTCTTTCTTTCTTTCTTTCTTTCCATATTAGTCTGTTTCTTTTTAAAAAGAGGTGTGTGTGGTAATGCAGGCAAACAGAACTGTGAAAAAAAAAAATCAAGTCAGCAGAGAGGTTAATGGGTTTTTAAGCGAGGCATCTGTTCTTGTCTTTGGCTCCTGTTTGTAGTGTGGCAAGATAAGGAATTAATTAATACATCTTTGCGTCCTCTGCATGGCGATGAAAACGTTCACCCTTTCAGTCCGGATCAAAGCAAAGCTGCGTCCAAAGGAACTAAAAAAAGAAATTAATCAGTGGCACTTTCGACGTTCTTTTGTAGCCAAAAATGTCAGGTCCGGGACATGTTTTTTTTTAGCATTTAGCGAAAGGTTCCGCACCAAGCAGCAGATGGAGAAAATACAAAGCTGGAGCAGACAAAGAGTATTCGTAGTCCTGCCAGAGTCCTCTACGACAGTGTTCTTCAACCTTGGGGTTGGGACCTCAATGGGGTTGAGACGCCTCAGTTGTGGGGTTGCGGCAACTTAACAGGAATGAAAAAGGTTGAAGACTACTGAACTAAAGCACCGTCAGGTCAAGGGGGAGGCATCTAGTTTACCCCTTCAGGTACCAGGAGATGGTGTCGTAGGCCTGCTCAGGTTCTTAACCACTGTACTGGGCTAAAACAGCTTTGCACTGGCCAGGCTTCATGGTATCTTCTTCTGCTCTCTCCAATAGGAATATTTGGTTACAGTGAACAGGGCAGGGAGGGTGTAACTGCTGGGCTGCAGAGTGGGCAGTGATGGATCGGGTCCCAGGAGGGCGGCAAGTCCAACGGTGGCTCCCCAGTCTATATATTTATTTATATATTGGGCTCGTAGCACAAAAAAAACGTTGAAGAAGACGGCTGTTCTAGGAGACTCCCAAACTGGTGGTGTTAATGGTGACTGAAGGTCACATCGACAACTAGGTAGAACAACAGGCAGATATTAGACCCGCAGCCATTTACGACAGGTCTGAGCTGCCATTTCCTTTGGAACCCATGCCTGCTATCACCGGCCTCTGCGGAGTAAAGCGGGGAGAACAGATTCCCGTCCTTCCCATTTTCCACTTCGTTGCTTTGTTTGTTTCCGGTTTACAAGGATGACATTTCATTTGCTGCGTGGCTGCTGCCTGGATATTTTCCCCATTCCAGCAGCAACTGCCTGTGCTCCAAGCATCAGGCTCCAGTATTTGGCAGAGAAAAGCAGCCCTCCTGCAGCCGTTGGGAGTAGCAGCCGCTTAGCAATGGATTTGTTTTGCTTGGAAAGAAGAGCCATTTTTAAAAAAATCTCTAGAGATGTCACGTTTGAAGTTGCATAAAAATGTGCAAATTCTCAGCAGCAGCTGGGAGAATACACCCAAAGATGCCCTTGCGTCAGAAAGTAACAAGAGCCATTTGCTTGTTAGCTCTCTGGAAAACTGTGCACGCAATTGTAGAAAGGGGGCCTTCTTGCATTTATGTCCAGGAGGCCTATGGAAGAATAAGTACAAAATGTTTGTACTTATCTCTCCCAGGCTGTCTGCTACCCCACCACCCCATACTAGCCTGCAGCATGTACTCTGGCCCACTGCGGAGGGCAGTGTATCCGTAGCACAGTGGTTCGCAAACTTTTTAGACCAGAACCCACTTTTTAGAACGGTGCTCATGTTGGGACACACCGGAAGGGATGTCATTAATCTGGAAGTGATGGCATTGCCAGAAGTGACATCATCAAGCAGGAAGTGCCATCATTGTGACTCTCAAATGACACTCCCGGAATGCAAACTGGCCTTCTTGGACCACAGTAACTGCACAACCATGAAACCTCCCTGATAGATAGCAAGATTAGGACAAAATATGATGTAAAAGCTCTGAACTAACAAAATTTGTAAAAACCCTCACTTGAAAATTCAAACTGCTAACACTCACAAAAGGAATATAGCAAGGGTAAGGTCTGCAGCTTCCAAGATGGCTATTCCCAGCGTTCTGCAACCCACCTGACATCAGGTCATGACCCATCAAGTGAGTCCTGACCCACAGTTTGAGAAACACTGCCATAGGGGGGGCAGAATTTGGGCCTTAGCTGGCTAGCCTTGCCAGTAGTATTTTTGCCTTTCCTGTTGAAGATCCATTGTCTTACTCTTCCACATTTCAACACAACAAAAGAGTGGGGTGTGTGTGTGTGTGTGTGTGTGTACGCGTGCGTGCGCGCATGTTGACAAAAGCACACGCCCGTGAACTGTCTGGTGGTGTTGAAATCCTTTATCTCCTGTGCTGTTGATAATATTTATCTTTAAATGCCTGACTTGTTCGTATTTGCTTGTGGGGCAGGGGGGGGCTCCCATTATATTCTTGGAATAGCCAATCACTCTCCTTCTCCGCATAGTCTGAGATGCACATCCCCATAACTGAACTTTATTTACAGTCCCCCAAGCGCCTGTGCAAACAGCCGTCCAGCCTAAAAGCTTGTAAAGAAAAGAGATCCCCCTGCCTGATCTTGATAGCTTTTATGTGCAGGACATGCTACAGTAAACAATGCTCAAAATACCTGCCTACAGAGGACACGGTCGGTCTGTGCAATGAAAAAAGGAGCTGTCAACTCATATTGGATACCTGATCCATCTTGTCCAAGAATCAAGGAAGTACCCAAAAGTTTAGTAAGGGAAAGTCCATTTCTGTATTCTCAACCTAAGAGAGTTGACATGGAACACCCCTCCCAATATTTCTGCCCTATCCACAAGCACAAAACATAGGGGGAGATTTGAGTGATTTGGAGAGGACCCCAAATGGGGTCCGTGGAAGGACTTACA